>CM034356.1:11647684-11704665 GCA_019925275.1 Mytilus edulis | reverse complement strand
GAATCATGTATGAATGTTTAAGCATGAACGTTTTTATTTTTTTTATTTTCACCAATTCGTTACAATCAAATCATAACTAGTTTCTATATAGATTAACTTTTTTTGTATTGAATTTAGTAATTTGCGCATATAGAACATGCAGAGTGTCCAAAAAAAGTTAACCGCATGATCTCAAGGATATTATAGGACAAGGAAGGCATAAAACATGACTATGTTTTATATCACAATTGTCATCTGATCTGTAAATTTTCTGCTAATTTCGCCCTGTGAACCATTTGCGTATTTACCATCGCTTAATGCCAACAGTCGTTGTAAGTTGTCATCGTAGACTTTTTACAAAAATCTTCTCCTTTGTAATTTGTTTCTGTCCGTGAATATGTGAAATGCGTTTAATGACTAATGTTTTAAAACCATGACAGCAAATCATACAAAATGTGCACTATCGCGAATGATCAGTATGTCAAAATGTACTATTTTCCACAAAACCTTTCAGCTAGACTCCTTATAATATGACACTGACTTTATACAGGAGCTTCTTAGTATCATTATCATCCCTTAATTTCTCGTTCTGCAATATTGGTAATGTCCCCCTAACTAATTTAAAGCTTCTATACCATTCCGCTTCATAGATTATGTCCTCTTCCTAACTAACACAAAGCTTGGTGACCGTTTTAACGCATTTATCCCATCGAACCATAAATAAGTGATAAATCAGGTATAGCCAAGTCGAAAGATACCAGATGTATATTCAATGTCATAAGTCGAATACAAACTGACAACGCCATGGCTAAAAAGGAAAAACGCACATAATATAAGTGCCTGCAAATGGAGTATAAAAATTATAACCCAACCAACCCTAGAAGATACGAAACACGTCTAGTTATTCCAGAGCTTTCCTCTTATTATTTCCTTCATAGAGAATATCTGCTCACAAGAAAACATACATGGTCTAATTAGCTCCAAATAAATATTATTAATTTAGAAACATGCTATTTGGCGTTTTATTATTTTGAATAAATGACATTTTTTCGTCAATTTTTTTAATCGTATAGGAAAATAAGCTCAGATTAGGGCATATAGCTACATTTGTATGTGTATGGTATCTGTCAGTCTGTCTTTAAAAATGTATAAATAGAAAACGTCTTATTTGAGAAAATGGTCAATTCCTAGAACTTCATATTAATATGTATACCTTTGGTATCTTTCGTCTTGCTTTTATGTTTGTGCAAAATACTAAATTATATGTCTGATCATTGGATTTTGGTTGACGAAATAAATATTTATACTTGAACAAACCAAAAAGCCCTCTTGGCGTGTAATAACGCCAACTTCAGAAACAGAAATATAGTGTTGTATGAAGTACATGTAAAACTACTAAAAAGCATACAAAATGAAAACAACACGTTATAGTTTTAATCGTCAAATGCGCTTTTCTAGATTTACCTTCGTAATATACATTGATACAAGTTTTCATATATGAGGATGGTAACGTTTTAAACAAACGTGGGTCTCCTCTGATTTCTACACTTTTTTTTCATACCTTGAATAGTTTCTTCATAATCGATATAAGAGATTCGAACATCGAGAAAACTACTCTTGTCTTTACATAATTTGTCGACCTAAAACAATTGTTTTGGTTACAATCAAAATATTTTGATCGAGAACCATTATTTGACTCAGTAGATGCGAAGAACGTGTTTTAGTTTAAACAATATTTTACTTTTCAAAAGTGCACAAATTACAATAATACAATAAAAATACAGGGATTCGTAAACAAGAAGATCACCTTTAAAATCCGTGTCTCTTTTTGAATTTGACTATATAATGGCAAAAGATGATATTCGATGTGTATGTGAATAATGATAGGATTATATACTACTCCCACGGCACATTTGTTAAATTTTAGAAACGTACCGCAATGAAATTATATTTTCGGTCTAGTAGTAAGTAAATACAATTAAAAATAGAATCGGATTTAAGATTGGTAGCTTTTTTTATACTTTTTATCCACACTTCCGAAGATCGAGTACATCAGGTTGACGATTATTCCATACATTTCGCATCATGTATCGGTAAGTCTATGGATATTAGGTTTGTTCTATACAGTTTAGAGCGAGGGGCATGTCTTAAGCACTTAATTTATTGTATACACCTTTTTATAGACTATCCAATTGATCACCTGTTTACAACTCGTGTTATCTTTTGATTTGTCTATTGTTAGTTTATTTTGTCTTACCATTTGTACTCCAGGTGTTTGTTACGAAGTACCAAGTTATGAATATGACAGTTGTAATATCCATTCGTTTGATGTATTTGAGCTTTAACATTTGATTTTGCCGTTTTTTATGGACTTTTAAAAATTTGAGGCCCTTTGTAGCTTGCTGTTCTGTGTAAGCAAAGGCTCCATATTAAAGGCAGTACCTTGACCTGTACTGGTTTATTTTTATAAATTGTTACTGGGATGGAGAGTTGTCTCATTGGCACTCATACCACATCTTCCTTTATCTATTTTCGTTAACAATTTTACTCTGAGTTAATTTTTATTTTAACTTTTTAACAAAGTTTCATTTTTACTTAATTTATTCATTGACAGTGATTTACAAATCGTATGTTTATATATGCATCAAACACGAATTTGAAAAATTTCTTTACCATATAAGAATTGTAATTTTAAAAGGTTTCTTGACTGATAAAAAGATGGTAGCTGCTGATGTAAATATCTTAATTAATAAAGGAAGAGACCGATTTCATTGAGCTGCCGCTCCTCTGAATGCAAACAAAGTGATATGACGTTTGTATACATGTAGTGTTTTGTACTTCCTAAATTTGTCTTTGAAACAATCTTTTTTCCACAGAAACGGCAATTTTGGAGAAAGTATCCAAATTCGGAGACCGTTATCATTGTCTAATACGCTTTTGCACATGCTTAGTGTACTGCTCGACAACTTGGCCCACGGCCAACTTGCACCACTCGAACACTCTAACTAATTATTACATCTTGCATCACACTTGCACCACTCAAAAAAGAGAAATATAATAAACTCGATGTAAATGTTTTTAATCATTCACAGATTGTTTTCTTTTCTCTTAGTAATTTCGTCCTTTCTCTGAGGACCAGTGTAACACATAGACCGAACTTGGCCCACTCGAAAATAAAAACACTCGCAACACTGAAGACATGTTTTTAGTCATCAGAGAATTCTAGATTGTCTTCTTCTTTCCTGAGTTATTTCCTCCGTTCTTTTGTTCTTTCGGCACCCGTATCATACATATCTTGACTCGCACCTTTCGAGAGAAAATAACGTAAATGATGCATCAGCGCATAAAAACAGCTTGCGAAACCTAGACCCAAGCTGTGTGTCACCGTCAACATTTCTTAGACTAGTGGTCTTCAAGCCGCGCTCGCGCTTATTTTTTCTCGATTGTATACTTATATAAAGCACTGTCTTACTTCATGTTCCTTTTTCGTGGTATGATAACAATTTAAATTGACAAAAAATGGCATATTAACATTGTGTCATAGATCAAACTTATTCGTTCAGTGAATGTTCACTTGTGTTAATATGTCTTTTGATTTAATAGTGAAGCCATTTCAATTGATATTCTATTTTTATTTTTTTCTTAATGTTACACTTTTTTTCAGGTAAGGGTGAATTTTTGTACCTTTTATAACGTTTAAGCCGCTGCATTTGTTTGTACTTGCCCTAGATCAGGAATCTGATGTTCAGTGGGTGTTTTTTTTGTTGGTGTGTTTCATAAGTGTTTCTCGTTTTATATAAAGGTAAGGCATTAGACCGTTGGTTTTCCCGTTTGAATGGTTTTACATTAGTATTTTTTTTTGTCGTTTATAGCTTACTGTTCGATGTGAGCCAAGGCTCCGTGTTGAAGACCGTACATTAAACTATAATGGTTTACTTTTACAAATTGTGACTTGGTGGAGTGTTGTTATATTGACAATCATATCACATCTTCTTATATTTATTTAAAGGTAAATTGCAACAGTTGCTTTACAAGTTTAAAAACATTTTTCAATTTCATAGTAAACTGAAAGCTCTTTAAGATTTAAATGACTGTTACTTAAAAAAAATAAGCAAAATTAAAACCTAATTGAAAAGAGAAGAAATTGAATAGCTTATAAAACCGAAAAAGACCAAATCTATTGTCGAACTAGGTCAATGAATTCGAGATATACATGAGAAAATAAGAACTAAAACTAAAAAGATGTATAACACAACTTTCAATAAACTGTTTTACGCTCCAGATTTTTCCTAAACTTACCAATATATGTGCTTTAAAAAGTATATATAGACACTCAACTACATGTACAACTACAGGGTGTTCATCATCATAAAAATTGGTTTATATAAAAATGTTGTAAAGGTTTTTCTCATCTCATTTTGAAATTATGAGAAAAATGATTGATCAATGTTCCCTTTTTCCACGGCCATCTTGTTGTCCAATTTATGGCTGTTCCTCTAGAATATTATCATTAACTATTATTGGTCCATTAAGCACCATGGCTATATTGTGAAGAACCGTACACGCTACAAACATTTGAATGCTTAATCTGGTCTCATACTTATCTATGATTAAACCCTGTGATTTCCTTTAGAATAGAGTCATCCATATTAAATAGTTTGAAAAAGTTCTTAATAATTGTAGCTTCGTGGACATGCTGAGTAACAATCATCAAACATTTCTTTTTAATTTCTATTATGAATAATGTGAAGAAGTTGAAAACACATTATGATTATATTACAAATGCAGATTCTTTTGTACAACAATTTCTGCAATAATTCTGTCGCTACAAATAAAACAATTGGAAATCTGGCAATGAAAACTCGGATATTGTGCGAATTGATTCTTAATTTGAAGACACAATTTTTGGTATATATAGCTATCCAGACTTTTATACAAATTATTAAGGGTTCATAATATAAGTACATGTATATTATAGTTGTCAAACATGAACTTTTACATGTAATGCTAACGTTGCTTTTTTTTTTTTTTGGCATGTATGGTAGTAAGACCCGTAACACCAAACATGTGGAATGCAGAAGGTAAATGCTGACGTTAGATCTGTGACGAAACAGTAAGGTTAAGGTCCTCCTTAACACTATTACTCATGGTGGTTCTATAACCAGTACAGTAGTCAGCACTTTTGTGTTGACAATGATCATCATTGATATAGTCATTATTATAAATTAACTGTTTACAAAACTTTGAATTTGCGAAATTCTAAGCTTTTCTACCTCAGGAAAATATTACCTTAGATGTATTTGGAAAAACTTTTGGGAATTTAGTCCTCACTGCTATTCAGCCTTTTAAACTTTTTTATTTAGGGTCACCGATGAGTCATTTGTAGACGAATCGCGCGTCTGGCACGAATACAAAATTTCTATCCTCGGCTGGTATATATATGATAGTTTTATCTATTTAAGGATGTGGTATCTGAGCACACCTAATATATACATTAACGTTTTTTTTACATTAAAGATCATACAAGATGGATATCAGAAAAGTTGATGTTTTACTTCTGTGGTAGACGTTGGTTGCTCAGGATCAGTGACAATCATATTTTTATTTTTGTTAATATTACGTTGTTAATCAGACTGCTGGTTGTTTTGTTTAGTTTTAATTGTATTACCGTATGTCAGGTCGGAACCTTTATTGGCAACTGTATATGGGATGGGTTTTGCACCTTGTAGACGGCCTTAATCACCATCAGTTGAAATCAGTTGTATAGTCTTATTTGCAATCACACCACATCTCCTTATTTTATATTGACGTTCATCACAAAACATTAAAAGTGGACGAAAACGTCAAATGGCCGGATGCACATAATGTTTTAAAAAAATAATGAATATTGGACTCTTATAAGCATTTACATAAACAAAATATATATGACAACATATGTCAAGATGGCTTTCATTTTGTAGTTGGGTTGCACCCTAACTAACGTTTACCCATCATTGGAAATGTAAGATATGAAACATTAGTATTTGAATAGAAAATCTAAAAGATACTGTGTTTATTTCTAATGTTAAATAGTTGTGAATTTAGTTTTGTCTCAAACATTATAAAATAAGAACTTCAATTCTGTTTTTTATCTATTCCTAAAAGATTGGTCTTTTAGTCCAAACGAATCTCCAAAGATAATTCTGAATACCAATGAAATATTTGCAACTTTACATTAAGTAAACAAACAATCGATTCTAATTTAATTGAGGTAACATTTTTTTTATTGTTTTATCAGTAATACATTTACCCATAGAAGTTTTCTAACATATTCTGGTCTGTTCCCCTGTTTATAGTTGACAAAACATTTGTTCATGCAAGGTGCAAAAAATTTATCAAAAATATGTGAAACTGATATGAAACTGTATTTGTCCGTAAAACATGTTTGCATAAGATAATACCTTTGTCTCCATATTTAAAATGTTCTCTCAATAACCATACCTTGTTATCATTGTTATTTTGTGGGATCGGGAGAAATTATGCTCTCTCTTTTTAAATTGTAACACGATGATGATAGCTGTACCCATATTTTGACTATTTTATTTATTATGTTTAGTTCACGTATATATAAAGGAATTTGATGAGACTTTCGTACAAAGTGAGAGGTTTAGCGCTATAAAACCAGGTTTAATCCATCATTTTCTACATTTGAAAATGTCTGTACCAAGTCAGGAATATGACAGTTGTTGCCCATTCGTTTTTGATGTGTTTTGTCATTTGATTTTGCCATGTCAATATGGTCTTTCTAATTTGATTTCCCTCTGAGTTCAGTATTTTTGTAATTTTAATTTTTAACTCTTGTTTGCATAAACGGGTTACATGTAACCACTGTCTGCTATTATAGCACCTGGTTCTATACTTCTTTTTTTAATTCTGTACATGTATCCAAACTACAGATGTTTTGAAACATGCGCGTCATGACATGATGTAGGCCGCTTATCATTTATATTTGTAAAAAGACCTAAAATATAATATTTATAATAGAAGTAGGTCTTTCTGTATTTATGATGGACAAAGATTAATAAAAACAACTTCTTTTTTTTTCTCCAAAAGTAGGCATGGAATCTTTTTTTTTCATAATTTGTCATTCCGATTCATTGTGTAGAAACTTTGTAGATTGTGTAAATTCATTGGAAACCATACCAATACCCAAAATTTTAGAATCATCACTCATTTGTATCAAATGAAATAGTCAATATTATTATTGAAAATAATATAACCAAAGTCTCCAAATGTAAGTCATGGGAATAATTGAAAAAAGGAATTGATTCAAATATTACTTTCAATACAATAACCTACCAGCTTACTGGTAATATATAGTTTTAGGATTATTTCTTTGTTCAAACATAAGTTTTTCATTTTCTCTTTCTCTTTATATTACAAAATGTTTTGATTCTTGCTCATGTTGCTTTTGGGTAAAATTATTTTACTTTTAGGAAGTGGTCATTGGTGATTTCCCACACTTCACTACTCCCTCATCTCCCATGCAACTCCATCACCATGTCCCACTTCCTTGCTCTAAGATGAAAATTAATCACTTTCTCCCAGATATTCTTATTGTTTTCATCTGTTCCTACCACTCATTTCAACGTTCCATTACCCTTGACCTTCTCCGCAATTAGGTGGAATGATTGCAGAAAAAAATATAAAAAGATGAAGCGGGCCGGGTATTCGACGAAAATAGACAATTCAATGACGAAAATGACTAAAATACAACGTTGTACATTGGATATGAGTTCATAGAAATTTTATCAATATGCCCGAGTCATAGTATATGTATTATAAGGTTGTTATTTAGTGTTACATAAATGTTTCCAATTTACTAATTTTTTTATTTTTTTTTCTCGTTTTTTGTCTCTTATTGCAGTTCGTTTAAAAAAAAGTAAGAGTTACCTCGCTTTTAACCCATCTCTGACGGACATGTTATTTATAAATATTTGTATTTATAAATAGATGTACCGGATGTAAGCAGTTCATTCCTTATTAAATACTAAAATTATGGTCACATGTTATGTGCAAATTCACACCGTCGTAATGAGTGTAACGGAGAGCCTATGTTTTGTTACACTGTTTTTTTAGTGGCATACAGCTGCCATCGAAATGACCAGTTGCTCGGATAATTATTTCGGCAAATTGATATATTATCACGATAAGGGACGACATCAAAAGATCAATGTAAGATAAAAAAAACTTAATTCAAATAGTTTGGGGGTGGGGGAGTTGAACTGCTGCAAGATTTGGTTATCCGACATTGATTTTTACATATATCCATATGGGTCAATCAATTTTTCCCAAATTAAGTTCATAGGGGGGTAGGGGGTCAGTGAAAAAACTATTTGAATTAAGTTTTTTATCCTTCATTGAACTTTTGATGTCGTCCCTAAATAGACATATTATCACGATAAATCGACATATTATCTCGATATGTCGACTTTATTATCTCAACAAGTCGACATTATGGAAGCATTAAATCGACTTGTCTAGATAGTTATCACAACATGTCGACATACTTTTCGCGACAAGTCGACAAAATATATCTCGGCAACTCGTCTTGAGGTCGTGATAAATGCCTGTAACTGCTCTTGTCCTGTTGAGTTGTCGAATTAATTATCACAAGTCAGCGCTATTTTCTTGTCAAGTCGACATGCAACGAGGTCGATCGAGACGAAATAGGTTAAGAAAAATCCATCGAAAATGGATGAATGATTAAAATCTACGTACCATGTAAATAAAGGCAACAGTAGTATACCGCTGTTCAAAACTCATAAATCCATGGACAAAAAACAAAATCGGGGTAACAAACCAAAACCGAGGGAAACGCATTAAATATAAGAGGAGAACAACGACATAACACCGAAACGTAACACACACAGAAACAGACCAAGCATCAGACAAAACACCACGAGAACAACAAATATAACATGAAAACCAAATACATGAATTTGGGATGTAAAAGTGTGAATTTTGGACTCTTTGTCCCTTTTTATCTCGGAAACTCTAGGAGCTAGCACAAATCTGATTGAAAAACACAGACAGGAATTTTTGTTTCGCCTGCGACCTCTGTCGCAAAAAACGAGACTATTGATAGTGATCCGGCGGCGGCGGCTATAGCTCTTAACTTAATAGCTGGATATTTCAGAAGGCAGAGGACCTGGATGCATGCTTCATACTTTGTTACGAACTTTCCGTCTGTCATATGCCCATTGTCCTTCACCTCATTTTCATGGTTCAGTGATTACTGGAAAAAAGTCTTTTTTTTTTGGCAATGTTAGTTTCTCACTTATTATAAGCAATATGATAACTGTATTTTGTTTGTGTGTGCCTTGCAAGGTCCTCATGTCTTTCAGACTGTTTTCACATGACCTCGACCTGATTTCATAGATCAGTGAACAAGGTTAGGTCCATACCTCAGAAACTATCGGCATAGTTCTTTCATATTTGGTCTCTGAAATGAGTAAGGTGAACATGCCCAACTGGCAGGTGTCATCTGACATTGACCTCAATTTCATGGTTCAGTGGTCAAAGTTAATTTTTTGTGTTTTGCTCTTTTCTCAGATACTATTAGCATCCAGTCAATTATATTTGGTGTATGGGATGTTTTTAAGGTGTACATTTCTGCCTGGCAATAATGATCTGACCTTGACCTCATTTTCATGTTTCATTGGTCAAAGATGAATTTCTCTGATTTTTTTTTCAGATTCTATAGGGATAGAACTATATTAGGTGAAGGGAATAAGTGTAAGATGATGTGAATTTCTGTTTAGCAGATGTCAATTGACCTTGAACTAATTTTCATGGTTTATTGGTCAAGCTAATTTTTTATGAGGTTAATGTTGAGATGCTTTTAGCAATAGGTTATCTAGTTTGTTATATGGAATGATCATTGTATGACCTACTGAGATTATCTGACCTTGATCTTATGTACATTGGTCATTTAAATGTTATATTTTTAGTTAAACGTTAAGCCTCAGTCACACTTCAAGGGATAGCTCGAACGGATGCGTAAAGCCTCGGTCACACCTTACTTGATAAGACGAACGGACGCCTAACAGATGAAAATAAAAGTTGTCCGTTGACAAAATTGTTATCCGTTGGGAGTCCGTTGATGTACTGACCAAATAAAACGGACGCGTAACGAATGCATAACGGACATGCATCGGATATGCAACGTACGAGAAACGAAACGTACCGGGCATAACGGATGTCAAACGTTCATCCAACGGACGAGTACCGTATAAAACGTACACCTAACGGAAGCGTAACGGATAAAACGGATGAACAAGATATACAGAAAAATTAAAGCCTCGGTCACACCTTACCGGATATATAGCTCGAACGGACGCCTAACGGATAACTTTTTTTCAATCCGTTCATGTCCGTACGATGTTCTTTGTTATCCGTTAGACGTCCTTCGATATCCGTTGCATGTCCGTTAAGCGTACGTTTTATCCGTCGACGTCCGTTCTGTCCGGTGGAAAGTTTTGAGCATGTTCAAAACTTTGAACGCACGTCCAATGAATAACATGTCCGTTGAAAGTCCGTTAGGCGTCCGTTTTGTACGGTACTCGTCCGTTTCGTTTCCGTTTTGTCTCCGTTACGTGTCCGTTATACATCCGTTTGAGGTCTGGAAGATAAATTCACCAACGGATGATTGGAGAATATGATGTTAATGTCCATATTTCAATCACTCTACGTCTGTCATTGGGAGGAAGTGGACGTGTGTTAAGAGCTCTCAAAGATGTCTACTACTTGTCCAGATTGTGGTACAGAATTTTCGAGAAAAGATGTTATGTTGCGACACCAAAGAAACAAACACAGAATTAGTCAACCATATCCGCAGAGCAATGATGCATATCCACCGCCGCCGCCGCCACAGAATGTGGTACTACATCATCCATTCACTATGATGTTGGCTGGACCTACTGGTTCAGGTAAGACGTTTTGGATGAAAACATTATTGAAGCGAGCACGGACTATGATAAAACCATCACCTGAGAGGATTATATGGTGTAATAAACGGTTGCAGCCATTATTTAGTGAAATGCAACAAACCATTCAAAACATTTTGTTTGTTCAAGGTTTGCCTGAAAATTTGAATGATGACTCATTCATTGACTCTAGATATCCAAGTTTAATCATCCTAGACGATTTAATGAGAGACGTCACCAATAGTAAGGATGTTTGTGAACTCTTTGTGGAGGGTAGCCATCACAGAAACCTGAGTGTGGCTTGTATACTGCAAAATGCGTTCTCGAAGGAAAAGGAGAGTAGAACCATGAGCATCAATAGCCAGTATATAGTCCTATACAAAAACCCACGTGATCAAGTTGGGCCAGCCATATTTGCTTGACAGATGTATCCTAATAATCCGAAGGAATTCATGAATAAGTACAAAGAGGGGACACAACGACCATATGGGAGTCTATTCATTGATCTGAAACAGAATACACCGGAAGACGATAGACTAAAACTTTATATATTTGAAAACAAGAATATGATTGGTGGAGGTGTTTCTGATGAGTATATTAGCAGAAAAGAACTAGAACCACCTCAGTTTGAAGAATCATTTCAAAGTGAACAGACGTATTTACCGGACGAGAAAGAAATCATGCCTTCATGTGATGATTGCGGTGTAGTCTTTGAAAGCGTTCCTGATTTAGCTAGACATAATAAGTGGTGCCCGGAAAATAATGATTTAAAAAGAAAAAGGGAATTTGAGGATGAAGACATACCCTCAAAGAAGCCTCGTGTAAACGAAATTGACAAAGACGGTGGAGAAGATATGGCTTTTATAAAATTAGCTGAATTTGCCAGAGAGGCAAATGCAGATATATGGGAAGAAAAAGTTGATAAATACATGGATGGTGTCATGAAGGAAGAAGACCACGCCATGAGTAAGGCTAATCGCAACTAAAAGACGAGGATAGTGATCAGTTTATGTCCAGATATAGTAGTTTAATTGAGTATTTACTACAGTTACAAAATGGTAAACTGCATGGCAACGTCATGAAATAATTACAGAATTAGTGAACGATGGCATGGACCACGAGAAAGCCATTAAAGTAGCCATCAGGAAATACAAACCTATGTTGGAAAGTTTTCTAGATGAAGCTATTGATAACGAAACAAATATTGATGGTTCTGATTGTGAAAGTAGCATTGATGGCGATGAAGAGGAGGATGAAGACGATGAAAACGATGAAAGCTCAACTATATAAATATGAGAACGTTGTACTCTGTTTGTCATTCTATAGTTATCATGCATTCCATGTGTAAAGATGGTCTCTTGGGAAAAGTACTTGAGAAATATTTATTACAATCCAGCTAACCCAGCGAGTTTTGCAGGGCCTGATAAACTTTACAGATTTGTTCGAACAGATGGGAAATTCGTTCTCAGTAAATATAAAATACGAAAATGGCTACAACGACAGGAACCATACAGTTTACAAATAGATAAAGGCAGATGTGGTGTGAGTGCCAATGAGACAACTCTCCATCCAAATAACAATTTAAAAAAGTAAACCATTATAGGTTAAAGTACGGCCTTCAACACGGAGCCTTGGCTCACACCGAACAACAAGCTATAAAGGGCCCCAAAATTACTAGTATAAAACCATTCAAACGGGAAAACCAACGGTCTAATCTATATAAACAAAACGAGAAACGAGAAACACGTATATATTACATAAACAAACGACAACTACTGTACATCAGATTCCTGACTTAGGACAGGTGCAAACATTTGCAGCGGGATTAAACGTTTTAATGGATCCAAACCTTCTCCCTTTTTTCGAAACAATAGCATAACATCACAACATAGACAAACATACAAAGACCATTAAAAAGGTCGTTTAAGCGGAACAGAGTTATCGTTATTGGAATAGACGACCAATGAGATGTCGATTTGGTGGAAATGTCTAAATTTTTGAAATTTAACAGTGGATATAGTTTCATATTGGTGGTGATTGACATATGCTCAAAATATGTATGGCTAACACCTCTAAAGAATAAGAAAGGCGAATCCGTGGCAAATGCTTTGAAACATGTTTTATCAGAAGGAAGATCACCAAACAGAATAAGAACAGATAAAAGACAAGAATTCAGATCAAGATTAGTAGAATCTCTCCTAAAACAGAGAAATATCCAACATCTTTTTGCACAAAATACAGAAATCAAAGCTAATTACGTTGAAAGAGTTATCAAAACTATTAAATCAAAAATCATGAGATTTATCACCAGTAAGCAGTCATATGACTATGTGGATAACTTACAGAATTTTGCTAATAGCTACAATAAGACCTTCAATAGAACGATTGACATGGCACCAGATAAAGTCAACATATCTAAAGAGACCAACCTGTGGTGGAAAATATATTGGCCGAAAAGATTACAACCTAAGACAGAGAAAGCACGAAAACCTTTCCGTTTCAAAATCGGTGATAAAGTTCGGATTACATACCTAAGAAATTCTTTTATCAGGGAATACGATGAGAAATGGAGCGGAGAGATATTTAAAATATCTCAAAGAATATTACGTGGTGGGCTTCCAGTTTATCGACTTGTTGATTTTCAAGACGAAGAAATTTCAGGAACCTTCTACCAATCAGAAGTGCAGAAAGTGGATGTTCGGGAAGACGATATGTGGAAAGTTGAAACAATCCTTAAAACGAAAGGCAAAGGACCCAACAAACAATATTATGTGAAATGGTTACACTGGCCAAAGAAATTCAACTCTTGGATTAAAGCTCGCGATTTATCTGATATTTGAGAGAGTTAACTACCCCGGAAAGACTAACTTAAAGTCACGACAGATTACACACCTGCACGAAAGATAGCTTACTGTTGTCCCTTTCGTGAGGTTAGAGATACTGTTGAGTGCATGGTAGACGATTCTCTAATCCTTTTATCTCGATGTATAAAATTGTTATAATACATAATTTTATTCTTTATATATATTGTAAAGACAACATGTGGTTGGCTTCCCGACCCATGTCTGTCTGAATTGACGGGGATATTAAATATAGTACAAATAATTATTGGTGTTATCATTACTAGTGTGGTACCGAGAAGCAGAAACTTAAAAAAAAAAAAAAAAAAAAAAAATAGGAATACAATCACACAAAAGGAGAATCATATTGGATAATTCCTTGCTCATATTTGTATGGATTAAACCTTGAATCGATACATACACATACACACACACACACACAAACATACACAAACACTAACAATGATAAACACCGGTACATCGTTTATCAATAAAACCTATTGAAAGTAAAAACACGCTATCGATATTGATTGAACAATTATATTATAAAATTCGAGATTAAATACCTTTCAAAATTATTGATTCTATGCGACGGAGATGTCAGGTGGTATAATGTATTGACATGTTAACCTGAATTCTGTACTGTCCTATTAAAATTGCCCTACAAAGTGCAATATTGATTTAGATAAAGAAAACTTGTTATTGTTCCCCTTTAACATCATGTCAGCCAACAATTCAATTGATTATTTGTTATCATTTTTTTGTTATAAAATATAAATGATCCTACAAGTATGTAACGTTTCTTTTTTAGCCTAGTTTAAAGATTGAAAATCTAAACTAAAATTAAAAATCATACAATACTAACAGTACATTTGCACATCATATATATAAGGATATTTGCACATCATAGTTTACTAATAGTTGCATAGTGTGTTAGTGACCTAATCCGATATATAAAGGGCCAGTAAATTCCATATGGGATAAGAGTGACCCCGTTTATATCGTATTAGGTCACTAGCACACTGTAACGAATTTATCTTACCGACTATATATTTTTATCGGTTGAATTAGGACTAGAGTAGTCTCATTTGCAATCATATCACATCTTCTTATTTTATTTTAAAGTGTTCAAATGTTCATTGTTAAGAACCCGGCTACTTCCATTGGTCTGCACTAAAAAAAAAATGTCAATAATAACAATTTCATATCAACAACCTTGATATAACTATATTTAAAAGAACTTTCAACACATTGAAATAATCAAATAGTGCAGAAGTCGTAACTCCACTACTAACCGTGTATTGATTTAAGGGCCGCCTCATACTAATGTTTATCGGTTTACTAATAATACAGGTTAGATAAAAGTTAAAATACCGCATTTATTTTCGAGTCCCCCTTTTTGTCTTTGCATTCTGAACTTTGACCGTGTCTGTCACGTGACGTTACCGTATTGTGACGTCACTTCTCAAATTTCTAACGTTTGAACGGAAAGCTTGTTCAAAATTGTTTTTGTAAAATCCAGTTCCATCCTCAACACGGATGGAACCTCAGGATAAAAATAGGCAACCGGCTTATAGTTTACGATCTAGTGCGGAGAAAATGCTACTTCTAAGCGTAATAAAAGACCAAATGTTAGTAAAAGTCATGTGCATTCTGATCCAAAAAGACTTATGGCTCCTCGTTGGAATCAAAACATTATTGCGGCGGGTAGTCATTCAACTCAAGTTATGGTAAATGAAAGCGGAGACGAGATTATTGGAGTGGAGATGTTATCGATCTCCATAAATTTTGATCATCCATTTGGGTTCTAAGCTTTGGGTTAAATCAAAGGAAAAAAGCTTATTCAGCAGATAAAGTTGGACATTATATATTACATGTGTTAAAATCTCTCCTTGGTGTAGAGTGAAAGTTTTCCTCGTAGATACTGGCACTTGTCAGACAATCAGGTGGCTATCAATTCGACTCGTAAACGAGTATATTAAGAAGAATTAAATCATGGCCTTGTAATTTGCCATCCAAATATAAAAGCTCAAGATAGAGGTTTATTTCAGGCTTGACGGAGTGCACTTGTCAGATGAAGGTAATGATGTTTTCTTAAATAATGTTCAGGGAGCTTTAGAGTTGTTTGCAAGTTCGGACTGTCGAGTATTTCCTAATTGATGCGTCTATTATGTTTCAGTACGGTGTAGTTCACTCGTTTCGTTGGGATGAGAGTGTAAAGAACTTCTCATTTGGCGGGATCTGGCAAGATGACAGGGGGGTCATGACCCTATAATTCTACGTTAGACCATATGCTAAAAAATTCTACTGTGGTACCACAGGGAAGTTGTGTTTTTTATAAACGTATTTCTCTTGTTTACCAGAGCGGCCGGTTCATCACTGTTACCAGTTTTGAATTTTATCCTCCGAGTACCGAGGAAGCGTTATTCAAGTTATGGCCTAGCGTCAGTGTGGGGTCGTGCTCCTCGTTCATTCTAATTTTCCTTAGAGGAACTTTTGTTACTTCTGTTACCAGAAGAACACCTACTTGCTAATAATAAAAATGCCGGCGGTTTATATCGTCTTGCCAGGCTTCGTTTACTGTTTTCCCTTGCGGCCGATTTGATTCCACATAAGATTTCTTGAATTATTTAGTATTAGGAGTTGCGGAATGATTGCCTTTGAGACAACGCAGCTGTAAAACAACATTCAATTTGGTATTAGCATCTATAGGTAACCGTACAACCTTCAACAATTAGCAAAACGGTTACCATATGCGGCCTGTTTTATTCCACACAATATTTCTGAAATTATTTTAATCTTTAATTAATAACCTAATATGGAATATACACGGTCTCCACGCGGACGCTTTTTTTCCAATCGAATTCCTAGAAATGTATGGGAGGTAAGATAAAAGTACATTTGCACATCAAATAAGTATATTTGCACATCATATAAGAATGTTTGCATATCATATAATATATTAAAAAAAAGAAGATGTGGTATGATTGCCAATGAGACAACTATCCAAAAAAGACCAAAATGACACAGACATTAACAACTTTAGGTCATCGTACGGCCTTCAAAAATGAGCAAAACCCATACCGCATAGTCAGCTATAATAGGCCCCGATAAGACAACGTAAAACAATTCAAACGAGAAAACTAACGGCCTTATTTATGTAAAAAAAAATGAACGAAAAACAAATATGTAACACATACACAAACGACAACCACTGAATTACAGGCTCCTGACTTGGGACAGGCACAAACATACATAATGTGGCGGGGTTGAACATGTTAGCGGGATCCCAACCCTCCCCTAACCTGGGACAGTGGTATAACAGTACAACATAAGAACGAACTATAAAAATCAGTTGAAAAAGGCTTAACTCGTCAGATATTTTTACATCATAAAGAGATATATGCACATTATATAAGTATGCTTGCTCTTCATATAATGATATTTGTACATAATACAATGAGGTTTGCACATTATATAATGATAATTGCACATCATATAAGGATATGTGTTAATTATATAAGGATATTTGCACGTTATATAACGGTGTTTGCACATCATATAATGACAAGTGCACATCATATAAAGACAAGTGCACATGCTATAAAAGTAAATGCACATCATATAAAAGAAAATGTACATCATATAAAAGTAAATGCACATCATATAAAAGTAAATGCACATCATCTAATTAAAATGGTCATAACAAGACGGTTTTAGTGTTCCATACTAAAAACCCGTGAGCTCATTCTACATTATAGGTTATTAATACGCTATTGGATACATAAAAGAACAGATTTACTCCATGTATATAAAGTTTTCAGTTTTGATTTACTTACCTGATTCTTTACGCATCTTATGCTCTCGTCTGAGTCTTACAGTAACCTGAAAAGTTCAAAAGTTCTGGTTTTGGGGTAACCACTCTCTTAGATGTGCATTTTAACGATGCCAGGATCTCCAGTTTACTATGACCAGCGTTTTGGGACGATACATACTTTGCTTGGTCTAGCAAAGAAAAGGTTTGTATTAAAAATTTCTGAGGGTAAACACCTTCAAAACTTTCTTATGGATGGCACATTTTGGCAGCAATAGTTTCAGGGAGGGTATATAAAATGACAAGTGAAATTTCTATATTTATAATAATAGAAGATTGTGTTCTGTGCAGATTGTTGATACGTTTTTTATCAACTCATTTGTTATCAAATAGATATAATATGTATGTTGCTTTGCGCGTCAGTGTTTCTGTTCTTCTGTTGTTTTCATCTTAAAGTTTTCCCTTGGTTTTAGTTTGTTACTAGGATTTGTTTTCTCTCAATCGATTAATGAATTTTGAACAGAGGTTAACAGTATATATTGCTGTTGGCTTTATTTAATGATCCTAAATTTTGAAGTATTTCTTCAAATGTTCGTAAATCCGACGGCTATAAAATGTCCTTTCTCTATTTTAACGGTAAACCTTACAACACTATTATTTTCATTTTAACTGTGTATATTTTATATTTGGCAGCTTTTTTGCTCATGGTTATTTATTTTCAGTGAAACTGTTTAATATATGAAAGCGGTTTACTACTATTACCTTTATGGTTTCATCCTTTTTTTTATTGATTTTGCATTCATATTGTATCATAGATCAAATTTATTCGTTCAGTGTATGTTCACTTGTGTTAATAAGTCTTTTGTTTGAGTTAAGTCATTTCAATTGATATTGTATAGTGTGTCGTTCAATGGTGTGATGCTACACAATTGGTTCAAATAAAAGTGAAAGTTGGTACTTATTAAAACGTTGCTTTTGTTTGCACCTGTCCTACGTAAGGAATCTGATGTTTAGTAGAAGTCGTTTGTTGATGAAGGTTATAAGCGTTTCTCGTTTTATATATATATATATATATAGATAGATAGATATAGGAAGATGTGGTGTGAGTGCCAATGAGACAACTCTCCATCCAAATAACAATTTATAAATTAAAGTAAACCATTATAGGTTAATGTACGACCTTCAACACGTAGCCTTGGCTCACAGCGAACAACAAGCTACAAAGGGCCAAAATTACAACTATATAGATTAGAACGTTGATTTTTCCCGTTTAAATGGTTTTACAATAGCCATTTTTGTGGCACTTTATAGCTTACTGTTAGTGTGAGTCACGGCTTCGTGTTGAAGACCGTACGTTGGCCTCTTATGTTTGACTTTTACAAATTGTGACTTGGATGGAGCCATAGCCACTCATACCACTTCTTTTAATATATATCCATTAGTATTACAACGAATCTGTACTGCAGACTTTGTATCCATAACTAACGGGAGTGTTTTGTGACTATTTTAAAATAATAGGGAATAGAGTTATGACAAGGGTTTGATAAGAGATTAGTTCGAATATAGTGCATTCCAACCGGTTCATAAACAGAGGATAATTATGAAGTCGAGTAGTGAACTGCATGTGATGATGTGTTTTATATGTTTGAAGACGATGAAAAGAGATGCTGAATAATTTTGATATGTTAATATGCAGATTTCTCATTTGAAGTGTTTTACATTGTCATTTGGGGCCCTTTTATAGCTGACTATGCTGTATGGACTTTGCTCATTGTTGAAGGCCGTATGGTGATTTCTAGTTGTTAATTTCCGCTGTGTCATTTTGGTCTCTTGTGAACATTTGTCTCATTGGCAATCATACCACATCTTTTTTTTTTATATGTATCAATTTATCTGGGACTAGATAAATTTCTTCGCCAACAATTTGTCATTGCATCTGTAAAGGACAACTGTTCGAATACTAGAATTCAGACATTTTCTTTTTGAAGGCAAAACTTGATCTCAAAACGAGATGATTTGCCAAATGGTAGATTATCTCTTTTTCTCTATATTTTGACTCTGAAAAAAGACCAATATAATTGGCAGTTTTGTGATATTTTTTTTTATTGTTTTTGTAAAAAGGGGGGGGGGGGTCCTTTAAATCATTTACATAGCAAAATGTGTTTATATACAACAGCCAATCAATAGAATAACAAATATGCCATGTTATCATAATTTTTTTAACGATTATTATCTATAAGATCTATTTGGTTGAATATACACAGGTGACACCATTTAAAAACATCAAAACTTGCTAATAATAGAACTATAGATATAATGTGAAGAATCGATTAGTTTCTTACTGACACCTAGCCATTTAATATCTCTTTTCGACATTTAGTGAAGAACTATGTAAGTAAATTTTTTAAGTAAAAATCTACATTGAATAATGTTATTGCTGCAATTTATAGATTACATATTTCCCTTACAACATTACACTGAGCATTGGTTTATAGATATTGGTTTAAAAGATAGTCTTGCTATATATATAGATATTACGTTTTTGAAGATTTTCCGACATTGTTATGGCTTCTAACCGTTTACTAATTTTTATTTTAGATTGATATGTTTTAAACAGAAGAAAAAGAACAACAACAAATATTTTTGATATACTTTTCAATCTATGTTGGAACTCAAGACTGAGCAACATCAAATATTTAAGGAGACTCGCGGGTACAAAAATTTCAGCAAAAAAATAATTATTTGTTTTTTCATTATAAATTTAATTTATTACACTACTAGTTATTACTTTACTATATGGTACAAAAATCAACCCAAAAAAATCGATTCTGTTTGGCTCAAGATGACTTTTAATATGTTCATATCATTGAAGAGCTCCAAAGTATCTCCCTTTGGTGCAAAAATGCCATTTGTTTGCATTAAAATTGAAATATCTTTTTAAACTCATCAGCGACCTGTATTCTTTATTATTGTTTTCAAATAAGCTTCTAATCATTTACTTTTGACTTTTTCTTTCAGAATTTAATTTTACTTCTACAAACGGCTATTATACAATAAGAAAGAAACAAAACTAAATAACGTAAGTATGTTTGATTACCTTAGCTGTATTTGGCAAAACTTTTAGGAATTTTGGTCCTCAATGCTCTTCAACTTCGTACTTTATTTGGCCTTTTTAACTTTTTTGGATTCGTCACTGATGAGTCTTTTGTAGACGAAACTCGCGTCTGGCGTATACTTAATTTAGTCCTGGTATCTATGATGAGTTTATTTATTTCTGTTTAAAGAATGACTGTAATATTTTTTGTGCCTATGAAAAAATAATATAAAAAATGTGGTGCACACTAAATAAACCGGAGTAAACCATGAAAAAACGTTGATGACGTCACGGTCACATGACAAAATTATGGCTATGAGCTGATAAACAAAACGATGTCAGCCAATCAGAAGACGCATTACATCCAAAATTAGATTATATGTGTCTTGGTATTGCGCAGGGTCATGTTATTTTTCTAACGATTAATGACTTTGGTCTTAGCGGTATAGTTTTTATGTGATTTTTGTAGTTTGTTATAACGTGTTTTACTGCTAATTCACTGTTAGGCGGAGGGTTTGAGCCAGCAACTTAATTAATCTAGCCATTTTTTTGTATGTGCCTGTCCCAAGTCACAGTTCTGTGGTTTTCGTTTGTTTATTAGGTCTCTCAACTTTTCTGTGGAAAGACCTATTGTATTTGTTTCGAATCTTTTTTTTTCTTTTTTTTTCCGTCTTATTTCATTCTTGCGATAAATATTTGTTTCGCAATATGTCGCTTTGATATTTGGTATATGGTATCGAACAGTTTTAGCGCCTTTGAAATTAACCCTGCGTAACCAAATTCTTTTCTTTGTAAGACTTATCTCCATGAACACTGCTTTCCTTGTGACTGCACCCTCCCCGTAACCGTAGAACAAAGCGACAAATTTATTCTATAAAATTGTTCGTTATATCCTTTGCATGGTTTGTCCTATTTTGACCGAAGTGATATGAGTACTCCATATGAGAGCTATTTCTCCATCTGCATTTGATATAAGTGATATGCATTTCTATCTTGTAAACAATAAGTGATAAAGACCTAGGATATTTTGATTTGAGGTTCGTTGTCCAAAAAAATGAAAATTAGGTCAAGGTCACAGGTCAAGGTCATATTCTACATTTTGAATTTGGCTGATTTCCAAAAACTGTATAAGATATCGACAAGTTATTTTTACTAAATTGATAGTTGCGACATGTCGTAACACGTAAATTTTGATTGCAAGGGTAAGTTGAACGTAAAAGGAAGTTTTCCCCCATTTTATAATTAAAAATACGCGTATGGTGATATTACTTATTAACCAAATATAATTAAGACCTATAGTCTTTTTATTTGAGGCCCTTGGTTTATGACCTTGAAATTGATCTCAAGGTCATAGCTTAATTTTGTGTTCTAGATTTTAACTTTTGCTTTTACCTTATATGTATACATGATACAGCCATGAGACTTTTTGCAATAGGTTTCAAACCATTTAAAAAACAACCGGAAGTGACCATATTTAAGCCGGAAGTATTTTTTTTTTGTATTTTATTGATTTAACAGTACATAGAACTAGATATTTTTTATCAGTGTCAAGTAAATATTCAAATAGTATCGGAAGTAACATTTTTCAAACCGGAAGTAACAAATTATCTTTCTTATTTAGAAAATATTGTAAAGATACCATATATTTTTGGAATCAGCGTTCAATAAGCTATTATTTGACGATTGTAATGACATTCTAAACCTAGTTTTACTACTTTCAAAGTTAAATACAGGGTTTTTGGTATGGACGTCAAGTTGGTTACTTATTCCCTATTCCCAATTCGTTACCTATTCCCTATTCCCTATTCGTTACCTATTCGTTACCTATTCCCTATTCCCTATTCGTTACCTATTCGTTACCTATTCCCTATTCCCTATTCGTTACCTATTCGTTACCTATATCCTATTCCCTATTCGTTACCTATTCGTTACTAATTCCCTATTCCCTTTTCGTTACCTATTCGTTTCTAATTCCCTATTCCCTATTCGTTACCTATTCGTTACCTATTCCCTATTCTTTACCTATTCGTTACCTATTCCCTATTCGTTACCTATTCGTTACCTATTCCTATTTCCCTATTCGTTACCTATTCGTTACTAATTCCCTATTCCCTATTCGTTACATATTCCCTATTATTTACCTATTCGTTACCTATTCCCTATTCCATATTCGTTACCTATTCGTTTCTTATTCCCTATTCGTTACCTATTTTTTTCATATTTCCTATTCCCTATTCGTTACCTATTCATTACCTATTCCCTATTCCCTATTCGTTACCTATTCGTTACCTATTCCCTATTCGTTACCTATTCGTTACATATTCCCTATTTCCTATTCGTTACCTATTCGTTACCTATTCCCTATTCCCTATTCGTTACCTATTTGTTACTTATTACTTATTCCTTATTCGTTACTTATTCGATTTTTGATATCCTTCCCCCTTTTTAATTGTTTATTTTCTTTTGTCTGGTTATAGTTCTAAATTTGTTGAGGTAAAATGACCTTTTTATGACCTATTTATATGTGTTTGTGCTTAACCGATCCTGTTTCTCTATATAAATACTTATTTGTTTCTTATTTGATTTTTATACGTTCTACCTTTTAAATGTTTTATATTCGTATGTTTGAAGATCTGGTTCTTGGTTCAAAGAGGTGAAATCACCTTTTAGCGCTTGTTTAAAATGAAGATGTGGTATGATCGCCAATGAGATACTCCCCACAATAGACCAAACTGACACAGACAGTAACAACTACAGGTCACGATACGGCCTTCAACAATAAGCAAAGTCCATACCGCATGGTCAGCTATAAAACATGTTAGCGGGGTGTACATCGTTTCGGAGCTTGACTAATACCTTGTTTATAACACGCGTATTATACGTTGCACCTTTTTGAAAATGATTTTCAATTGTGTTCTTGTCTCTGGTGGTAACTATGTTTTCTTAGAGATGAAATAACTATTAGCGCGTATGTACCCGTTCCAACACTCGGTTTATACCCTGTTACTTATTCGTTCTTTAATCGCTTTTAATACGCGTGGTATACGTTGCACCTTTTAAAAAAGGATTTAAATTGTTTTCTTGTTTCTAGTGGTAGATTTCGTTTCTAAGAGGTGATATACCCCTCTCAGCGCGTATGTAGCAGTTTCAGCGCTCGACTGATACCCTGTTACTTATTCGTTCCTTATTCGCGTATAATACGCGTGTTATACGTTGCACATTTAAAAAAAATGATTTTCAATTGTTTTCTTGTCACTGGTGGTAAATTTAGGTTCTAAGGGGTGATTTAACCCTATAGGCGCGTATGTAACCGTTTCAGCGCTCGACTGTTACCCTGTTACTTATTCGTTCCTTATTCGCGTCTCATACGTTTGTTATACGTTGCACCTTTTAGAAAATGATTTTCAATTGTTTTCTTGTCTCTTGTGGTACCTATGTGTTCTAAGAGGGGGAAAAAACCTATTAGCGCCTAGGTACCCGTTTCAGCGCTACACTGTTATCCTGTTACTTATTCGTTCCTTATTCGCTTATTAAACGTGTGTTATTCGTTCCAATTTTAAAAAGAAATATTTTCGTGTCTCTGGTTGTTACTTCCGGTTCTTAGAGATGAAATAACCCTAATAGAACACATGTACCCGTTTCAGCGCTAGACTGATACCCTGTTACTTATTCGTTTTAAAATTGGAACGTTTTATAATCGAATGAGGAACGAATAAGTAGCAGTATAAAACGATGTCTCATTGGCGATCATACCACATCTTCATTTTATACAAGCGGTAAAAGGTGATTTCACCTCTTCGAACCAAGAACCAGATCTTCAAACATACGAATATAAAACATTTAAAAGGTAGAACGTATACAAATCAAATAAGAAACAAATAAGTATCGAACATAAATCAACAGGATCGGTTGAGCACAAACACATATAAATAGGTCATAAAAAGGTCATTTTACCTCAACAAATTTAGAACCATAACCAGAGATAAAAATATAAACAATTAAAAAGGGGGAAGGATATCAAAAATCGAATAAGTAACGAATAAGGAATAAGTGATAAGTAACGAATAGGGAATAGGTAACGAATAAGGAATAGGGAATTAGTAACGAATAGGTAACGAATAGGGAGTAGGGAATTAGTAACAAATAGGTAACGAATAGGGAATAGGGAATAGGTAACGAATAGGTAACGAATAGGGAATAGGGAATAGTTAACGAATAGGTAACGAATAGGGAATAGGGAATAGGTAACGAATAGGGAATAGGAAATTAGTAACGAATAGGTAACGAATAGGGAATAGGGAATTAGTAACGAATAGGTAACGAATAGGGAATAGGGAATAGGGAATAGATAACGAATAGGTAACGAATAGGGAATAGGGAATTAGTAACAAATAGGTAACGAATAGGGAATAGGGAATTAGTAACGAATAGGTAACGAATAGGGAATAGGGAGATAGTAACGAATAGGTAACGAATAGGGAATAGGTAACGAATAGGTAAAGAATAGGGAATAGGTGACGAATAGGTAACGAATAGGGAATAGGGAATTAGTAACGAATAGGTTACGAATAGGGAATAGGGAATTAGTAACGAATAGGGAATAGGGAATAGGTAACGAATAGGTAACGAATAGGGAATAGGGAATAGGTAACGAATAGGTAACGAATAGGTAACGAATAGGAAATAGGGAATAAGTAACCAACTTGACGTCCATGTTTTATGTGGAAAGATCCGCAATTGTTCTCTGAACAATTGGTTTTTACTTGTATCTATTGTTTTTTCATTGCTTTGCTCATAAATATTAAGTTTTGTTTCGTTTGATTTATTAAACATTTATGGAGAATTATCTCATTGGCAATTTACCATATATTTCTATTTTAATATCTATAGTTATTACGCCTCGGCGTTGTCAGTTTATAATCGATTGATAAATTTAAATGTCCCTTTTATAATTATTTCTTTAGTCTCTGTTTGTTTATACAGAAATAGACATATCACACTTATAATTCGGACTAACATATGATCAATATATCAGTATTCTAGAGAATTGAGAGTAGATAGTAAATAATTGTGACATTTAGATACATAAAAGGATAATCTAATCCATATAGTGAAGTTATTGTGGAGTGATTATTACTTTTCGTGGTTTACACCACAATTCCGTTAGTCACAATTAACCATGAATTTAAGAATTCAATGCAGAGAAATTTTATTTGAGTCTAATGTTTAAGTCCGAAAATTTGGGAACAAAAAACGTGTTAGAAATGAATTTTAATAATTTTTAGAACATTACTGAGTTTAGTTTTTTTTATCTTTAAATTGTTCAATTTGTTTTGTTTATAGTTTTACAAAAAATAGGATGAAGAATCGAACATTGGTCGTTTGTTCAGTCACACATTGCTTTTCAAATAGAATTTTGACAAATTGCCATTGAAGATTTTTTTTTACTTGATATGGTAAAAGACGATATTTTTTCGTTATAAAATTTCGAAAAGGTAGATATTAGAAATGAAATTGAACTTCAAATAATTTACCTATGAATTGTAGATAAAGCATGTAATTTTTTTTTACACAACAAAATACCAGAGGGTCATTTAAACTCATAGATCGAAAATAAACTGGCAGCACCATGGCTAAAAAAGAACAGAAAAACAAACAAATGATAGTTTACGAGACATAACAATGAAAACTGAAGACTAAGCAAGACGTACCCCATACAATTGCTTTTCGGGTATTAATTCTTTAATTGGTAAAACATTGTTGTTACTTTATTTTCTACAAAAACGAAATAATGCACATGTACCTAGCTTGGAAAAGTAGAATCGCAAAATAAAAAAACGAACTCCGAGGAAAATGCAAAACGGAAGTCAAAAGTAAATGACAAAATCAAAAGCTCAATAACATATTACGAATTGAAAAAAAACTGTCATATTCCAGACATGGTACAGACATTTGCTAATTTAGAAAATGGTGGATTCTACATGGTTTTATAACTAGCTTAACCTCTCCATTGTATGACAGTCGCATAGAGTTACCTCATATTAAAATCAATGTGTGAGTAAAACAAACAGATAGTTTAGGTAAATGTGTCTAAAATTGGAACGCAGCAGTCAACATTATGTTATAATCTATATGACTATATAAAAACAACTAAATTAGATTGCATATAAACATTCTGTAAGCGGAGTTCAAATTACAAAACGTATGAAGAACATAATAAGGTCCTGCAATGATATTTTTTTCATAAATTATATCATTCAATGACTTACAACAAACATTTGGAAGCAATTTATTTTTTAAAAACTTTTTTTTTCTGCGGAAATATTTAATTCTATGAGGAATTTAACTAAACTATTTCAAGTTCATATACAAATAATTGTATACATGAAAATTACCATTTATTTCAGGTCATTTACAGTACTCAGTGAAAGAAAAAGTGTTGTTTGTGTGTTTAGTTCAGGATGAGCAAGAACACTCAAGGTATTACTACTTATGCTCATTCTAGAAATGTTTGAATCAAATGTATGTTGTTTTAATTTAAAAACTTTTCCTTCGATTTTAGTAAACCTAAATAACACCATACTGTCTGTCATTATTGTACTGTAATTGTAATTTTCAATAATTTTAAAGGGCTTTTTGTTTTCTTATGATATTTTTTATTTGTGTTTTTTAAAGCATTTCACGTCGCTGGGTAATGTTGGTTGTTTTTAATAGTTTTTTTCTTTCATGGTTATATCATTTCGTTTTCGACTAATGAGTTAGGTTATCATTTTTGGTATCTTCCATCCTTTTTTCTTGACATCGATGTTTTATTCAATCAAGTCAACACAAGATACCATCTTCCTTTTATGACGTAGAACGCAGGCTTTGTTGTTTTTCCCCGATATGTTTTAGACGAAATTCTTCTTTCCTCGAGTTTTTCTGCTTCCTTTCAATCATGGTATGGCACTTATACTTTGTGATATAATGTTATAATTTAAACAAAGTTTTCCTAATTTAATAAGAAGAGATTATATCGTTGATCTTAAGAAGCTTTAAAAATATGTATGGCTGTGCTATCTCAAAACTTTAAAGAAATTATCAGAATGACACTTATCAGAAATATGAATCTGACTCCGTTAGATTAATCTTTGTTACCGTGTCAAGCACACCACAGTGGGTATAAAATTAAGTTTGAGGGCTTATTATTAAAAATGAAAATGTTCAAAAAAATATAAGAAAATAAGTAAACAACCATGTGACGATTCTGCCGTCTTCTATACGAAATCTCTATGAGCGTTGGCATTTCGTTTTGTATGTGAATGCAGCTGAAAGTTACCAACAGATGTATTTAATGTCCTAAAAAGGATATTAGATGACATGACAGGTATACATGTAAATGGACCTAAATGAAACCTTATCAGGAATACAAAGAGGTCCATGATTGGTAGTTATTTTCTGTACACGTACATGTTCTTACAAATAAAACAAGATATTTAGATGCTAATTATTTTCAAATACAAAATAGATTTATTTATTAAGATTAAATACAAATAGTTTTTTAGCAAAATAATTTCCATTCAAATAAATATCTAATCGTTTGCATTTGTAACGTTTGTAAAAATGTTATATTTGTGTGATGAACAATTCATAATTCTTTTGTGGTGTACTGTGCGTGAAGGTGTTCCGTTGTAATTCTGAGGTTTCCATGTTGTAATGTATCCTTAGATTGTCTATATAAATGCATTGCGGTGTCCTGAGTGTTCTTTTGTTTATTTGTACTGTATTTCTATCACGTAAAGTTAACTATTTAAAGGATTTTGTTTTAAATGCCATATAAGCTAGAGGTTTGGGTAACAATACCACCAGGTTTTAACCCACAATGCTCTCTTGAAATGTACTGTACCATGTCAGAAATAGTTTAGTATGACGTCCATTATCACTGAGCTAGTATACATACTTGTTTATGGCCTAGTTGAAGGACGCCTCCGGGTGTGGGAGTTTTTCGCTGCATTGAAGACTCATTGGTGGCCTTCGGCTGTTGTCTGCTCTATTGTCGGGTTGTTGTCTCTTTGACATATTCCCCCTTTTCATTCTCAATGTTATCGTGTTATCAAATAGTCCGTTTCTATGCATGTTAGTGTTTTTGTAGCAGTTATTAGTGTTTTTGTTATTCCGTTATTTTCTTCTCATTATTGATGTGTAATTAGGGTTTTGAATTGAGACGCGGATTTGTTTTGGATTAATCAATTACAGACTTTTTAACAGCAGCTTACTACTGTTAGAATTTTAACCTTTAAATCACATAATAAAATAATTGTGATATGATTGAGCTTTTGATTTTTGATTTGGAATTGTCATTGCCTTTCGGTGGTTTTGTTAGTTTACATTTTAGTATCATTATGTACATTTCAGTAAGCCATAATTTCACAAACAGAAAACTATTGATTTAGATACTAAAACAATACATACAATACTTAATAATAGTTAAGGAAAGGTACAACTTGTTAATGGAGATTAGGTCTGCCAGAATATGGCCAGAGATAGAATGGTCAAAAAGGTGTAACAGCTATCCAAATTTAGAAATAGTCAAAAATCTAGGGTAGTACTTCTTCTGCTAGATGAAGGTGACTGTCAGAATATATATTCTATTTCAACAACGTTTCATTATACAAATACTGATAAATATTAAGAGAGGTCATATCTGACCAAACTGTAAAAAAATTGTGGGTTTGACTTGGTTGCATGTGTGTCGTTACACACGTGCATGTTTCTTTCCTTCAAGATCTCTTTCAAAATTAAATTCTTTATACTCATGATACTGTTGTATTGACATTTATCCATCACTTCCTCTTAGATAGATGATAAAAAGTACATGTCATTCAAATTCTAGAAAACTGCAACTTATGCTTATTTGTTTATTTTCAGTTGCTCATATAATGGTGTTGATAGCAATTATTGTTATAACGTGTATCAGTTTGAGACGCTGGATATCCATAAATTGTGAAACGTCTTGCATTGAACGTTGGAATAACTTGCATCGACGTAATCCATTTGATTTTAAAACGTGGAAAAAGACTCTATGTCCATTGTTGGGATACCGCAATTGCACTCATCCATTCAAAATTACCTTAGTAGATACATCGGAATTCATTTCTCATGATACATGCCCTAAAAATAAACTGTTAATAAACTGTAGCGTGTGGGGAAGTTATATTCTGTATGCTAATTTAAAACAACATGCAACTGAATATCAAAGATATAAAAATGATAATAAGGAAATTGAATACTATTTTCATGGCGTTTATATAAACCGCATAAGTATACCCTTTAATAGGACAAACGCTGCTGAACTTAGTTTTAAAACTGAAAATAATAACGTAAATAAATCTTTTATGTTAACATACAAAGCCTATAACACATATAGAAGTGATACAGTGAGGAAGCGGAGTACAATATTTTCTCTTCATCATTTCATAGAGGATCCAGAGATATTAATCCGACCGCTAGTATTTCAGCTCTTCGACGCAAATGAGTCATATCCGCTGCCACCAATGGATTTAAGTCAATTACTCACTTTTGTTGCAGCTGTTGATTTCAAAACTAACTGCTTTGAATTTTCAAACCTTACACCTTTGCAAAAAAACTTATCTATTGATAAGGAGTTGTTCGGTACAAATATTTATATAAGCGAAGACGACAAGACGTACCTCAATGACTGGATTCTTTTCCGATGTACTGTTTATTTCTTATTTATTTACATAGCGATAGCAGTTTGGGGATTGACAAGTCAGCTGCTTAAATCTAATAATCTGTATTTGTATTCTCATGAGTCCAATAGACATATCTTTTTAGGGTGTCCTTCTCTTATTTCAAACAAAAGAGCTTCGTCCGATTATTTATTGAAAATAGCTTACTTCAGAAAGTTCTATATAGTTGGAAGCAGTTATGTCACTACAATTGCTTTTTTTTCTATTGTACGTACCGTTTTATTTTATTTTGTGGAAGATAAATATTTAAGTTGGACTGGTAAAAACAAAAATGATATAATATTTTTCATTTATACGTACGAGGGGTCTTTATCCTTTATACATTTCATACTTTTGCTTTTATTTTTCATAGTCGAACTAATAGTCAATAAATTTAAATTCTATGATAGAAATCTTAAATTAATACCTGAACCGACAGAAGCAGTTGAATCATTAATGCCTGTATCATCAATCTTTTGTCAAATTTCATCTGCACACACAAATTTAGCATCAAGATTGAAAAACTTAAGATTATTAAAAAACATGCACAAAGAAATATTACGGTTATATCTTTCACATAAAAATGTATTTCATTTTAATTTAGCAATGTGGTGTGTCATAATTTATCATACATCCATTGGCGCATATTTGAACACTTATAGCCTAGAAATATCTTTGATCATTGCCTATACATTATTTTCGGCCAATGCTTTGCATAAAATTTATTACTGGACTTTTCGGTGTTCTGTATGGTATTATTTAATGATCATAATATATCCTCTCCTCCTTTTGACCTTGCAATTCATTGTTTATAATTTGATGACATATGTGCCAGATATCTATACTAATCGTATCTGGATTCCTTTCATGATTTTGGTTGTGTCATACTTAAAAGATGTTTTTATAGAGCACTATGATAAATATAGTGATTTTTTAGAAAATGTGTTAGGATTGATAGAGTCTCAAGATAAGGAGACTGATATCCAAAACCGTTACATAGTTAATGCAGATAATACAGATAATCCAAAGAACATAGCGGTTTTAGCAGCTGGCAGGAGAGTTGATGCGAATATTTGTAATGGTAGCAATACTTACACAACTCATTCTGGTGTGATGATATTTTATAACAATTTTGGAACGAAAAGTGTTACTTCTAACTTTGTTTTGAAAATAAACAAGCTATCCCAAGAATATTTATCTAAAATACCAGGAACTGTTATATCCGAGTTTTCGTCTCTTTTTATTCGTATGCTGCCAGCTGTACTTATATTTTGGCTTTTAAGACATATCGACAAATTTCCAATTCAAACAATCGATGTCTACACATTTCTTGTTGGTACCTTTCTTATGCAGGCGTACAGAAGGATATGTCTGCACAGAGGTCGTTCAAAAAATGACATTACAAGAACAATATATTTCAAGAACTGTCTTTTCAACTGCATTCGATCACATCATGATGAATTTGACATATCTTATTCAGATTTAAAGAACATATCTATTACATCATACATTTTTAACAAACGATATGCACTTTGTGCGTTTGTTCTTATTATGATTTTACTAACAATGAAAGCATTTTTTGTAACGGAAAGTGGACTTTTTGAAATTCTTCTTCAAATTCCATATCTCCAAAATATCCTGTCGTTCGTTTCCATCTCAACGTTTGTTTTTTATGTTTTCTTGATTATATGATATTGTCACTAGTGTTTAACAGAAGTAGTTCATTTGTTTTGGGAAAGTAGCGATTCACAAAATATTTCATAGACATTTTGGAATAATTTAGTTCTGCTAGTTGAAAAATAAATTGACAGCACTCCTATTGTTCACCATCTTGTTTAATTTGCATTTTTATATTATTATTTCATAAAACGTGTGATACATTATTTTAAAATGTAATAGAGTAAGTATTATGTATGTTCGCGTTTGGTTTTGTTGCATTGCAGTGTTTCTGTTATGTTATTTTTATAGTTGTTGTGTTTCTCTGAAATTTTGATTGTTTTCTCTCAATCGATTCATAACTTTTGAATAGTGGTATACTATTGTTGAATTTATCTATTAGCCTACATCTTTATTACAATCATCGTCCATTCAGCTTTATTACCTGTGCATATATTTAGCCAGTTCTCCAAAAGTCGTTATGTTATTGTCTGTTAAATAGGTTTCAACAAACAATTAAGGTCGATACCATTGCACCAGTAATTAGCACTTTTGTGTTGACATTGATTATCTTTGATATAATTATATTTATAAACGGACTGTTTACTAAATTAAAATTCATCGAAATACAAAAGGTGTCTATCCTAGAAAAAGATTACATACTCTACAACTTCGTTCTTTATTTTGCCTTTTTTAATTTTTGCTGGGAATAGAGGGTCACTGATGAGTTATTTGTAGACAAAATATGCATCTTCTGACCTATATAGTTTTCAATCCTGATATCCATTATGAGTTAATCAAAAAATGTATTCTATTTTTCAATTAACATGTACATATTTTAGAAAAGTAGAACTCAACCCTAGTGATAAATATTTTACTCAACAATTTTATACATATTTCGTGTAAAGATCAAGAAAATTGTTTCATTACTATCAACTTCTATTAAAACTTTTGCTGAAGCTTTTTTATGTGCCTGAACTCTGCAAAACGGAGCCATTTACCTCAGTCTTTGATTTACAAAATAAATTAATTGTTTCGATATAAAGTTAAACATGAATTCCACAATTGAAGAATCTTTCATAAAAATGGAATCAACTCAACTTTATGTGGTCTAAGAATAACTTGAACTGCTGTTTTTTTTTTATTCCGATATCCTGGAAGTCAATTACTACCACAAAAAGCACTTTGAATTATTTTTAAATGTATCGAGAAGACTTCCTATAAATTTTGATACTGACATAGTTAGAAGCTCAAAGTTAAAATTTTGCAACAAACTTTTTGTTATGCAATCCTATAGTTTAGTTAATTTAACACAAAAAACAAAAGAAAACAAAATGCTATATGTTTAGTCAGTCAATATTTATAATGTGACGCGTATATAATAATCTTAAAATGTATTCTTAATATGTCACTAATTATGAACACATAATTATCACAAAAACCACTGCCCACTGTTACAATTCTGATAATTGCAATTTGTATACAGTTCCTTACAATCACAAAGAATCTTGCAGTCTCTGATATAACATTTGTACTTCCTTTATAATAGTCTATGAGTTTATTCGTTAATACATTTAACGATACTATCACTCAACCTACGAATCACTTAAATCTTTTGTATCCTTAATATGTTTGCTTACTTTGTTTAAATAAAAAGTTCGTTGTATCTTGTTATAATCGATACTTTTGATTTAGGAATTTAATGATACGAAAACGTTAAATAACGTTATCCTATAAGACGTTATTTTTGAAGTGGTTAAGTGTCACTCCCTGATTCCAACGGTAAACAGAAACCCTTGGTTCTAGTATAGACTTTCCAAAACGTTGTGCAAGCTTCTGTTTGGAATGTCACGATTGCCTTTTTTATGCGTTTTCTGTCTTATCCATCATCGGGAACTCATACCCTAATCATTCAGTTGTATATATAACACCTTTGCAAATATAGAATTATAACGTATTTCCTTATATTTTCTCTTTCATATTTTTTAAGTATATAATGTACAAATTATTGTGTGTGTTAATTTTGTTATAACATTTACGGGACTAGTTTGACTGCATCAATGTAAAAAAAAAATGTAAGATGTTTTTCATGTATTTGATCTACAATTTTTATAATATAACTTATTAAAAAATATATGATAAAATTAAAATGTCAATTGTTCTTGAACAATTGAGAGGTCTTTCCTTTTCGAAATGTAAAGTACATGTTCTAATAGGCGTAGAATGCATTGAAAAGCTCTCAAACACACACAAAACCGTTAAAAAATGACAAAAACAACAAATTTGATAATTTGGACATGACCTTGACTTTTGACATTGTAACTTTTGTGAAGGTCATTGGTCCACAATGGGTCTAGGACTTTTCGTTAAAGAGTTAAAGCTAATTTTACCTTTTCAAATCGGTTAACAGGGGTTATTCCCCTTAAGAATATGTCAAATCCTTTCAGTCAAAATGTAAAAAAGTTGTGCCTCAGTCACCCAAACATTTTTCACTGTTTACTATTACTGTAAGAGTAACTGTTTTTGAGATATCGACTAAAAAGTTGAAAGGTAAAAGGTCAAGGTCAACCTTAAAAAGCTTTAAAACACACTAAAAATTCTTAAAATAAGGACAAAAACACATAATTCGCTATCTGGGACTTGACCTTGACCTTTGACCTTGTGACCTTTGTCAAGGTCATTAGTCTCCAATGTCATTGCTGAAGACCCCATGGGTCTAGGACCTTTGGTTATATAGTAAAAGCTGATTTTGTCTTTTCAGAAACCTAAATTAGGGGTTATGCCCCTTACAGAAAGGTCAAATCTCTTCGGTCAAAATGTAAAGTTGCGCTTTAATGACCCAAACATTTTCCACTATTCAAAACTTCTGTAAGTATTAAGGTTGCTGAGATTATCCCATAACAAGGTGTTAGGTCAAAGGTCAAGGTCAACATACTCATTTGACCTTGAGGTATTTTTCAAAGTCACATGAATTGATGATGAATGGTGAAGCTCCTAGGTTTCTACGACTTACGGTTTCTGAGTTTTGGTGGCCAACCGACACCGGTTAATTTTCAGAGGGGCATAACCCTACCAATGAGTCGTTGAATCCTTTCGATCCAAATGTGATGAAGAACCGGGGTCTGGTCCTGAACAAATTTCAGCCTTCGCTTTTTTTCTACCTCTTATGGTTACGGTGTTTGAATGATAACAAGGTTATTTGGTTTCGGAGGGATTAATCCGAACCGACAAAATATTTCGACTCACAGGGTGAGTTCAGGATAGGTATTCATGACACCGATACAAAGTGTGAACATGAAAGCGACATGATTTACGGTTACGGAGGGAAATTTTGTCAAAGTTTGGAGGAAAAAAAAGAATAATTAAACTGTCAATTGTTCTTGAACAATTGAGAGGTCTTTCCTTTTTTAATGTAAAATACATGTTCCAACAGACGTAGAATGTATTGAAAAGGTCAAGGTCAACCTTAAAAAGCTCTAAAACACACTAAAAATCCTTTAAATAAGGTTAAAAACACTAAAATTCGCTATCTGGGACATGACCTTGACCTTTGACCTTTTGACCTTTGTCAAGGTCATCAGTCCCCAATGCCATTACTGAAGACCCCAAGGGTCTAGGACCTTTGGTTATATAGTAAAAGCTGATTTTGTCTTTTCAAAAACCTAAAACAGGGGTTATGCCCCTTATAGAAAGGTCAAATCTCTTTGGTCAAAATGTAACAAAGTTGCGCCATAATGACCCAAACATTTTCCACTATTTAAAACTTCTGTAAGTATAATGGTTTCTGAGATTATCCCATAACAAGGTGTTAGGTCAAAGGTCAAGGTCAACATATAAACTTGACCTTGAGGTATTTTTTAAAGATACAAGAAATGATGATGATTGGTGAAGATCCTATGTGTCTACGACTTACGGTTTCTGAGTTTTGGTGGCCAACCGACACCGGTTAATTTTCATAGGGGCATAACCCTACCAATGAGGCGTTGAATCTTTTCGATCCAAATGTAACGAAGAACCGGGGTCTGGTCCTGAACAAATTTCACCCTTCATTTTTTTTCTACCTATTACGGTTACGGTGTTGGAACGATAACAAGGTTTTTGGGTTTCGGAGGGATTACTCCGAACCGACAAAATATTTTGACTCACAGGGTGAGTTCCGGATAGGTATTCATGACACCGATACAAAGTGTGAACATGAAAGCGACACGTCTTACGGTTACGGAGGGAAATTTTGTCAAAGTTTGGCGGAACAAAAAGAATAATAATTAAACTGTCAATTGTTCTTGAACAATTGAGAGGTCTTTCCTTTTATAATGTAAAATATATGTTCAAATAGACGTAGAATGTACTGAAAAGCTTTAAAACACACTAAAAATCCTTGAAATAAGGTCAAAAACACATAATTCGCCATATGGGACATGACCTTGACCTTTGACCTTTTGACCTTTGTCAAGGTCATTAGTCCCCAATGTCATTGCTGAAGACCCCATGGGTCTAGGACCTTTGGTTATATAGTAAAACCTGATATTGTCTTTTCAGAAACCTAAAACAGGGGTTATGCCCCTTAAAAAAAGGTAAAATCTCTTCAGTCTAAATGTAACAAAGTTGCGCCGTAATGACCCAAACATTTTCCACTTTTTAAAAATTCTGTAAGTATAATAGTTTCTAAGATTATCCCATAACAAGGTGTTAGGTCAAAGGTCAAGGTCAACATACACATTTGACCTTGAGATATTTTTCAAAGTCACATGAATTGATGATGAATGGTGAAGATCCTAGGTGTCTACGACTTACGGTTTCTGAGTTTTGGTGGTCAACCGACACCGGTTAATTTTCATAGGGGCATAACCCTACAAATGAGTCGTTGAATCTTTTCGATCCAAATGTAACGAAGAACCGGTGTCTGGTCCTGAACAAATTTCACCCTTTGTTTTTTTTCTACCTTTTACGGTTACGTGTTGGAACGATAACAAGGTTTTTGGTTTCGGAGGGATTACTCCGAACCGACAAAATATTTGTAACAGGGTGAGTTCCAGATAGATTTCATGACACCGACACAAAGTTGAACATGAAAGCGACACATCTTACGGTTTAGGCTGCTAACTTTGTCAAAATTTGGCGGAAGAATAATAATAAACAGAAGAAATACAGTAAGGTCTTTCCCTTTTGTAAAAGGAAAGACCTTAATTAAACTGTCAATTGTTCTTGAACAATTGAGAGGTCTTTCCTTTTGTAATGTAAAATACATGTTCCAATAGACGTAGAATGTATTGAAAAGGTCAAGGTCAACCGTAAAAAGCTTGAAAACACACTAAAAATCCATTAAATGAGGTTAAAAACACTAAATTCGCTATCTGGGACATGACCTTGACCTTTGACCTTTTGACCTTTGTCAAGGTCATTAGTCCCCAATGTCATTGCTGAAGACCCCATGGGTCGAGGACCTTTGGTTATATAGTAAAAGATGATTTTGTCTTTCCAGAAACCTAAAACAGGTGTTATGCCCCTTAAAAAAAGGTCAAATCTCTTCGGTCAAAATGTAACAAAGTTGTGCCTTAATGACCCAAACATTTTCCACTATTTAAAACTTCTGTAAGTATAATGGTTTCTGAGATTATCCCATAACAAGGTGTTAGGTCAAAGGTCAAGGTCAACATACAAATTTGACCTTGAGGTATTTTTCAAAGATACATGAATTGATGATGATTGGTGAAGATCCTAGGTCTCTACGACTTACGGTTTCTGAGTTTTGGTGGTCCACCGACACCGGTTAATTTTCATAGGGGCATAACCCTACCAATGAGTCGTTGAATCTTTTCGATCCAAATGTAACGAAGAACCGAGGTCTGGTCCTGAACAAATTTCACCCTTTGTTTTTTTTCTACCTATTATGGTTACGGTGTTGGAACGATAACAAGGTTTTTTGGTTTCGGAGGGATTACTCCGAACCGACAAAATATTTCGACTAACAGGGTGAGTTTCAGATAGGTATTCATGACACCGATACAAAGTGTGAACATGAAAGCGACACGTCTTACGGTTTAGGCTGCTAACTTCGTCAAAGTTTGGCGGAACAAAAAGAATAATAATCAGAAGAAATACAGTAAGGTCTTTCCTTATAGATAAAGGAAAGACCTTAATAATTAAACTGTCAATTGTTCTTGAACAATTGAGAGGTCTTTCCTTTTGTAATGTAAAATACATGTTCCAATAGACGTAGAATGTATTGAAAAGCTTTAAAACACACTGAAAATCCTTTGAATAAGGTTAAAAACACTAATTTCGCTATATGGGACATGACCTTGACCTTTGACCTTTTGACCTTTGTCAAGGTCATTAGTCCCTAATGTCATTGCCGAAGACCCCATGGGTCTAGGACCTTTGGTTATAAAGTAAAAGCTGATTTTGTCTTTCCAGAAACCTAAAACAGGTGTTATGCCCCTTAAAAAAATGTCAAATCTCTTCGGTCAAAATGTAACAAAGTTGCGCCTAAATGACCCAAACATTTTCCACTATTCAAAACTTCTGTAAGTATTATGGTTTCTGAGATTGTCCCATAACAAGGTGATAGGTCAAAGGTCAAGGTCAACATACAAATTTGACCTTGAGGTATATTTCAAAGATACATGAATTGATGATGAATGGTGAAGATCCTAGGTGTCTACGACTTACGGTTTCTGAGTTTTGGTGGTCAACCGACACCGGTTAATTTTCATAGGGGCATAACCCTACCAATGAGTCGTTGAATCTTTTCGATCCAAATGTAACGAAGAACCGGGGTCTGGTCCTGAACAAATTTCACCCTTTGTTTTTTTTCTACCTATTACGGTTACGGTGTTGGAACGATAACAAGGTTTTTGGGTTTCGGAGGGATTACTCCGAACCGACAAAATATTTCGACTAACAGGGTGAGTTCCAGATAGGTATTCATGACACCAATACAAAGTGCGAACATGAAAGCGACACGTCTTACGGTTAACGCGGCTAAATTTGTCAAAGTTTGGCGGAAAAAGAATAATAATAATTAAAAACCAATTGTTCAGAGAACAATTGAAAGTCTTTCCATACCAAAGAAATTTTGATAAGAAGATAGTTTCTTCATACTGATGAGATAAATAATGGTTTAATTATGTTTTTGAGTGATAAAAGGGAGATAATATGCTACTTCCGGTGAAATAAATGTCACTTCCGGTCTCATATGATAGCTTATTTCACACTGATTCCAAAAATATATAGTTTCTATATACTATTGTATGTAGAAGGGGAAATAATTGGCCACTTCCGGTTTGTTGGAAGTCATGTTTCGTCTCCAGTAATCAGTGTATGTATCTATATGACAAAATATATTGATTCTGGGTACTTTGAGATGAAAAAATTGCAAAAAAGGCTACTTCCGGTTTTCTCAAGGTCACTTCCGGTAGTCATTTTTCAAGGTCAAATGTCATCTAATCTTTTGTACAAGGTCAAATGCCTTTCTTATGAACTTAGTTGAAGTAATAATCAAATAACCTCATATCAAGACATTTGAGGGGCAATAACTCCTATAAGATGCCATTAAATTGTATAAGACAAAATGTAGCATATCTTCATTACAATAAAGCTGACATTTTGCACTTGTTCTTTAGTATGTATCTTTCAAAGTGTCGGAGAAAATGCAAAAACAAGCAAAAGTCACAATTGAGAACTTGACCTTGACCTTTGACCTTGACCTCATTTTCTAAGTTAGGACCCAGGGGACTCAAATAAAAACATTCCAGGGTTATATGGTTAACTGTTTATGAGTTAAATGAACATACCGACAAATTTATTTTGTAAAGGTAGATAACTCCTTTAAAATTTCATCGAATCGCTTCGATCCAAATACGCCAAAAATAACTGAGGATGTAACAAACAATTTGTAAAAAGAATTTTGTCGCTATCTTTTTTTGTTACAAAGGAGATACGCTCTGATGATAAACAGTGAATAGGGAGATAACTCTTACAAAGAAAATGGTTCGGCTTAGCAGGGTGAAATTTAAAAGCGCATAAACTATACGATACAATATGAGAAATATCTAAGCGACACATTGCGAAACAAACATTTATCGCAAGAACAAAAGTTGGCGGAAAAAAAAAAATAATAATAATAATAATAATTAAAAACCAATTGTTCAGAGAACAATTGAAGGTCTTTCCATCAAAACAATGTATTTTGATATGAAAAGTTGTGAAACTAAGTTTAAAATGTCATTTCAATCGTCAAATGATAGCTCCTAGTAAGCTGATTCCAAAAATATATTGTTTCCATACATTTTTTTTAAATAAGGGAGATAATTTGTTACTTCCGGTTTGAAAAATGTTACTTCCGATTATATTTGAATATTTACTTGACACTGATTCCAAAAATATCTGGTTCTATATACTTTTATATTAAAAAGTACAAAAAAATAGCTATTTCCGGTTTACAAAAGGTCACTTCCGGTTGTTTTTTACAAGGTTAAATGGTTTGATATCTTTTTCTAAAAGTTGTATATCTTTATCATGTATACATATAGAATAAAAGCAAAGGTCAAAATATAGAACGTCAAATTAAGCTATGACCTTGAGATCAGTTTCAAGGTCATAAACCAAGGACCTCAAATCAAAAGACCATAGGTCTTTATTATATTTAGTTAATGAGTTATATCACCAAACGCGTATTTTTAAATACAAGAGGGGAGAAAACTCCCTTTTACATTCAACGTACGCTTGCAATCAAAATTTACATCTTACGACATGTCGCAACTAACAATTTAGTAAAAATAATTTGTTGATATCTTATACAGTCTTTGGATATAAGTGAAAATAAGCCAAATTCAAATATTAGAATATGACCTTGACCTTTGACCTTGACCTAATTTTCATTTTTTGGGACCAAGGACCTCAAATCAAAAGATCCTAGGTCTCTATCACTTATGATTTATAAGATAGAAATTCATATCACTTATATCAGATGCATAAGGGGAAATAACTCTCATATGGAGCGGTCATATCGCTTCGGTCAAAATAGGACAAATCATGCGAAGGATATAACGAGCAATTTTGTAAAATAAATTTGTCATAATCTTTTACGGTTGCGAAGGAGATGCGCTAACAAGGAAAACAGTGTTTGGGGAGATAACTCCTACAAAGAAAAGTATTCGTTTACGCAGGGTAAATTTCAAAAGTGCATAAACTGTTCGATATCATATACCAAATATCTAAGCGACATATTGCGAAACAAATGTTTATCGCAAGAACAAAATTAGGCGGAAGAAAAAAAAAAAAAAAAAAAAAAATAATCAGAAGAAAAACAATAGGTCTTTCCACAGAAAAGTGGAAAGACCTAATAATAATCAGAACAAATACAATAAGTCTTTCCACAGAAAAGTGGAAAGACTTAATTAAAAACCAATTGTTCAGAGAACAATTGAAGGTCTTTCCATATCAAAGAAATTTTGATAAGAAGATAGTTGTTCATACTGATACGATAAATAATGGTTTAATCATATTTTTAAGTGATATAAAGGAGATATTATGCTACTTCCGGTGAAATGAATGTCACTTCCGGTCTAATATGATAGCTTCTTTCACACTGATTCCAAAAATATATAGTTTCTATATACTTTTGTATTTAGAATGGGAGATACATGGTCACTTCCGGTTTGTTGGAAGTAATTCTTAGTCTTCAGTAATCAGTTTATGTATCTATATGACAAAATATATGGATTCTGAGTACTTTTATACAAAAAATTTGCAAAAAAGGTTACTTCCGGTTTTCTCAAGGTCACTTCCGGTAGTCATTTTTCAAGGTCATTTGTCATCCAACCTTTTGCACAAGGTCAAATGCCATTAAAATGGACTTAGTTGAAGTAATAATCAAATAACCTCATATCAAGACATTTCAGGGGCACTAACTCCTATTTGATGCTATTTAATTGTATCAGACCAAATGTAACATATCTTCATAACTATATAGCAATCATTTTGCACTTGTTCTTTTATATGTATCTCTCAAAGTGTCGGAGAAAATGCAAAAACAAGCAAAAGTCACAATTGAGAACTTGACCTTGACCTTTGACCTTGACCCCATTTTCTAATAAAGGGCCTAGGGATCTCAAATAAATACATTCTAGGGTTATTACGGTTGACGGTTTATTAGTTAATAACACGTATTGAGAAAATAATTTTGTAAAGGTAGATAACTCCTATAAAATTTCATCGAATCGCTTCGATCCAAATAAGCCAAATTTTCCTTAAGATGTAACGAACAATTTGTAAAAAGAATTTTGTCGCTATCTTTTTTTGTTACGAAGGAGATGCACTCTGATGATAAACAGTGAATAGGAAGATAACTCTTACAAAGAAAAGTGTTCGGCTTAGCAGGGTTAAATGTAAAAGCGCATAAACTGTACAATACAATATGAGAAATATCTAAGCGACATATTGCGAAACAAACATTTGTCGCAATATCAAAATTAGGCGGAAGAAAAAAAAAAAAAAAAAAAATAATAATAATAATTAAAAACCAATTGTTCAGAGAACAATTGAAGGTCTTTCCACCAGTAAATATCTATTTTGATATTAAAATATTAAAAATCAGTCTAAAATGTCAGTTCCTATGGCTTTATGATGTATAGATATGAATTTTAAGCAAAGGTCATAATCTAGAACGTCAAATTTATCTATGACCTTGACCTCATTTTCAAGGTCACAAACCAAGGACCTCAAATCAAAAGACCCTAGGTCTCTAATATGTATGGATAATGAGTTATATCACTTTACGCATAATTTTAGATATGAAAGGGGCTTAAACTCCTATTTATTGACTACGCACCATTTCAACCAAATCTATGAAGTTACGACATGTCGTAACTAACAATTTAGTAAAAATAACATGTCGATATGTTATACGGTTTTTGAAGAAAAGTGAAAATAAGCCAAAATCAAAATTTATAATATGACCTTGACCTTTGACCTTGACCTAATTTTCATTTTTTTGGACCAAGGACCTTAAATCAAAAGACCCTAGGTCTCTATTACCTATGGTTTACCAGTTAGAAATGCATATTACTAATATCAAATGCAAAAGGGGGAATAACTCTCATATGGAGTGTTCATATCGCTTCGGTTAAAATAGGACAAATCATGCGAAGGATATAACGAGCAATTTTATAAAATAAATTTGTCGCATTTTTCTACGGTTACGGAGGAGATGCACTCTGATGATAAACAGTGAAAGGGGAGATAACTCTTACAAAGAAAATGGTTCGCCTTAGCAGGGTGAAATTTAAAAGCGCATAAACTATACGATACCATATGAGAAATATCTAAGCGACATATTGCGAAAGAAACATTTAACGCAAGAACAAAATTTGGCGGAAGAAAAAAAAAAAAATAATAATAATCAGAACAAATACAATAAGTCTTTCCACAGAAAAGTGGAAAACCTTAATAATCAGAACAAATACAATAAGTCTTTCCACAGAAAAGTGGAAAGACTTAATAATAATAATTAAAAACCAATTGTTCAGAGAACAATTGAAAGTCTTTCCACACCAAAGAAATTTTCATAAGAAGATAGTTTTTCATACTGATGCGATAAATGATGGTTTGATTATCTTTTTGAGTGATATAAGGGAGATAATATGCTACTTCCGGTAAAATGAATGTCACATCCGGTCTCATATGATAGCTTCTTTCACACTGATTCCAAAAATATATAGTTTCTATATACTTTTGTATGTACAATGGGAGATAATTGGCCACTTCCGGTTTGTTGGAAGTCATTTTTAGTCTTCAGTTACCTGTTTTATGTATCTATAGAACAAAATATATGGATTCTGGGTACTTTTAGGTGAAAAAATTGCAAAAAAAGCTACTTCCGGTTTTCTAAAGGTCACTTCCGGTGGCCATTGTTCAAGGTCATTTGTCACTTAACCTTTTGTATGAGGTCAAATGTCTTTATAATGAACCTTATTGAAGTTATAATCAAATAACCTCATATCAAGACATATGTAGGGGCAATAACTCCTATAAGATGCCATTAAATTGTATAAGACTAAATGTAGCATATCTTTATTACAATAATGCTGACATTTTGCACTTGTTCTTTAATATGTATCTTTCAAAGTGTCAGAAAAAATGCAAAAACAAGCAAAAGTCACAATTGAGAACTTGACCTTGACCTTTGACCTTGACCTCATTTTCTAAGTTAGGACCTAGGGGACTCAAATAAAAACATTTCAGGGTTATATGGTTAACTGTTTATGAGTTAAATACACATACCGACAAATTTATTTTGTAAAGGTAGATAACTCCTATAAAATTTCATCGAATCGCTTCGATCCAAATACGCCAAAAATTACTGAGGATGTAACGAACAATTTGTAAAAAGAATTTTGTCGCTATCTTGTTTTGTTACGAAGGAGATGCACACAGAATGTAAACAGTGAAAAGGGAGATAACTCTTACATAGAAAATGGTTCGCCTTAGCAGGGTGAAATTTAAAAGCGCATAAACTATACGATACCATATGAGAAATATCTAAGCGACATATTGCGAAACAAACATTTTGCGCAAGAAACAAATTTGGCGGAAGAAAAAAATAATAATAATAATAATAATTAAAAACCAATTGTTCAGAGAACAATTGAAAGTCTTTCCACACCAAAGAAATTTGGATAAGAAGGTAGTTTCTTCATACTGATGCGATAAATGATGGTTTAATTATCTTTTTTAGTGATATAAGGGAGATAATATGCTACTTCCGGTCAAATGAATGTCACATTCGGTCTCATATGATAGCCTCTTTCACACTGATTCCAAAAATATATAGTTTCTATATACTTTTGTATGTAGAATAGGAGATAATTGGCCACTTCCGGTTTGTTGGAAGTCATTTTTAGTCTTCAGTAATCTGTTCATGTATCTATATGACAAAATATATGGATTCTGGGTACTTTTATGTGAAAAATTGCAAAAAAAGCTTTTTCCCGTTTTCTAAAGGTCACTTCCGGTAGCCATTTTTCAAGGTCATTTGTCACTTAACCTTTTGTATAAGGTCAAATGTCTTTATAATGAACTTAATTGAAGTTATAATCAAATAACCTCATATCAAGACATTCCAGGGCACCAACTCCTATAAGATGCCATTTAATTGTATAAGACTAAATGTAGCATATCTTCATTACAATAAAGCAGACATTTTGCACTTGTTCTTTTATATGTATCTCTCAAAGTGTCGGAGAAAATGCAAAAACAAGCAAAAGTCACTATTGAGAACTTGACCTTGACCTTTGACCTTGACCTAATTTTATAAGTTAGGATCCAGGGGACTCAAATAAAAACATTCCAGGGTTATACGGTCAATGGTTTATGAGTTAAAAAAACATACCGACAAATTTATTCCGTAAAGGTAGATAACTCCTATAAAATTTAATCGAATCGCTTCGATCCAAATGAGCCAAAAATTAGTGAGGATGTAACGAACAATTTGTAAAAAGAATTTTGTCGCTATCTCTTTTTGGTACGAAGGAGATACACTCTGATGATAAACAGTAAATAGGGAGATAACTCTTACAAAGAAATTGGTTCGGCTTAGCAGGGTGAAATTTAAAAGCGCATAAACTATACGATACAATCTGAGAAATATCAAAGCGACATATTGCGAAACAAACATTTATCGCAAGAACAAAAGTTGGCGGAAAAAAAAAAAAAAATAATAATAATAATAATAATAATAATAATAATAATAATCAGAACAAATACAATAAGTCTTTCCACAGAAAAGTGGAAAGACTTAATAATAATCAGAACAAAAACAATAAGTCTTTCCACAGAAAAGTGGAAAGACTTAATTAAAAACCAATTGTTCAGAGAACAATTGAAAGTCTTTCCACACCAAAGAAATTTGAATAAGAAGGTAGTTTCTTCATACTGATGCGATAAATAATGGTTTAATTATCTTTTTCAGTGATATAAGGGAGATAATATGCTACTTCCGGTGAAATGAATGTCACATCCGGTCTCATATGATAGCTTCTTTCACACTGATTCCAAAAATATATAGTTGCTATATACTTTTGAATGTAGAATGGGAGATAATTGGCCACTTCCGGTTTGTTGGAAGTCATTTTTAGTCTTCAGTTATCTGTTCATGTATCTTTATGACAAAATATATGGATTCTGAGTACTTTTATGTGAAAAAATTGCAAAAAAAGCTACTTCCGGTTTTCCCAAGGTCACTTCCGGTAGCCATTTTTCAAGGTCATTTGTCACTTAACCTTTTGTATAAGGTCAAATGTCTTTATAATGAACTTAATTGAAGTTATTATCAAATAACCTCATATCAAGACATTTCAGGGGCATCAACTCCTATAAGATGTCATTTAATTGTATAAGACTAAATGTAGCATATCTTCACTACAATAAAGCTGACATTTTGCACTTGTTCTTTTATATGTATCTCTCAAAGTGTCAGAGAAAATGCAAAAACAAGCAAAAGTCACAATTGAGAACTTGACCTTGACCTTTGACCTTGACCTCATTTTCTAAGTAAGGACCTAGGGGACTCAAATAAAAACATTCCAGGGTTATACGGTTAACTGTTTATGAGTTAAATAAACATACCGACAAATTTATTTTGTAAAGGTAGATAACTCCTATAAAATTTCATCGAATCGCTTCGATCCAAATACGCCAAAAATTACTGAGGATGTAACGAACAATTTGTAAAAAGAATTTTGTCGCTATCTTTTTTTGTTACGAAGGAGATGCACACAGATGATAAACAGTGAATAGGGAGATAACTCTTACAAGAAAATGGTTCGCCTTAGCAGGGTGCAATTTAAAAGCGTATTATTTATACGATACCATATGAGAAATATCTAAGCGACATATTGCGAAACAAACATTTATCGCAAGAATAAAATTTGGCGGAAAAAAAAATAATAATAATCAGAAGAAAAACAATAAGTCTTTCCACAGAAAAGTGGAAAGACTTAATTAAACTGTCAATTGTTCTTGAACAATTGAGAGGTCTTTCCTTTTATAATGTAAAATACATGTTCCAATAGACTTAAAATGTATTGAAAAGCTTTAAAACACACTGAAAATCCTTTAAATAAGGTCAAAAACACATAATTAGCTATATTTGACTTGACCTTGACCTTTGACCTTTTGACCTTTGTCAAGGTCATTAGTCCCCAATGTCATTGCTGAAGACCCCATGGGTCTAGGACCTTTTGTTATGTAGTAAAAGCTGATTTTGTCTTTTCAGAAACCTAAAACAGGCTTTATGCCCCTTAAAACAAAGGTCAAATCTCTTCGGTCAAAATGTAACAAATGTGCGCCGTAATGACCCAAACATTTTCCACTATTTAAAACTTCTGTAAGTATAATGGTTTCTGAGATTATCCCATAACAAGGTGTTAGGTCAAAGGTCAAGGTCAACATACAAATTTGACCTTGAGGTATTTTTCAAAGATACATGAATTGATGATGATTGGTGAAGATCCTAGGTGTCTACGACTTTCGGTTTCTGAGTTTTGGTGGCCAACCGACACCGGTTAATTTTCATAGGGGCATAACCCTACCAATGAGTCGTTGAATCTTTTCGATCCAAATGTAACGAAGAACCGGTGTCTGGTCCTGAACAAATTTCACCCTTCGTTTTTTTTCTACCTATTACGGTTACGGTGTTGGAACGATAACAAGGTTTTTTGGTTTCGGAGGGATTACTCCGAACCGACAAAATATTTTGACTAACAGGGTGAGTTCCAGACAGATATTCATGTCACCAATACAAAGTGTGAACATGAAAGCGACACGTCTTACGGTTAAGGCTGCTAACTTCGTCAAAGTTTGGCGGAACAAAAAGAATAATAATCAGAAGAAATACAGTAAGGTCTTTCCCTTTAGTAAAAGGAAAGACCTTAATAATTAAACTGTCAATTGTTCTTGAACAATTGAGAGGTCTTTCCTTTTGTAATGTAAAATACATGTTCCAACAGACGTAGAATGATTTTAAAACGTCAAGGTCAACCTTAAAAAGCTCGAAAACACACTAAAAATCCTTAAAAACACTAAATTCGCTATCTGGACATGACCTTGACCTTTGACCTTTTGACCTTTGTCAAGGTCATTAGTCCCCAATGCCATTACTGAAGACCCCAGGGGTCTAGGGCCTTTGGTTATATAGTAAAAGCTGATTTTGTCTTTTCAGAAACCTAAAACAGGGGTTATGCCCCTTATAGAAAGGTCAAATCTCTTTGGTCAAAATGTAACAAAGTTGCGCCATAATTACCCAAACATTTTCCACTATTTAAAACTTCTGTAAGTATAATGGTTTCTGAGATTTTTCCATAACAAGGTGTTAGGTCAAAGGTCAAGGTCAACATACAAATTTGACCTTGAGATATTTTTCAAAGATACATGAATTGATGATGAATGGTGAAGATCCTAGGTCTCTACGACTTACGGTTTCTGAGTTTTGGTGGTCCACCGACACCGGTTAATTTTCATAGGGGCATAACCCTACCAATGAGTCGTTGAATCTTTTCGATCCAAATGTAACGAAGAACCAAGGTCTGGTCCTGAACAAATTTCACCCTTTGTTTTTTTTCTACCTATTATGGTTACGGTGTTGGAACGATAACAAGGTTTTTTGGTTTCGGAGGGATTACTCCGAACCGACAAAATATTTCGACTAACAGGGTGAGTTCCAGATAGGTATTCATGACACCGATACAAAGTGTGAACATGAAAGCGACACGTCTTACGGTTTAGGCTGCTAACTTTGTCAAAGTTTGGCGGAAGAATAATAATAATAATTAAACTGTCAATTGTTCTTGAACAATTGAGAGGTCTTTCCTTTTGTAATGTAAAATAAATGTTCAAAAAGACGTAGAATGTATTGAATAGCTTTTAAAACACACTGAAAATCCTTTAAATAAGGTTAAAAACACTAAATTCGCTATATGGGACATGACCTTGACCTTTGACCTTTTGACCTTTGTCAAGGTCATTAGTCCCCAATGTCATTGCTGAAGACCCCATGGGTCTTGGACCTTTGGTTATATAGAAAAAGCTGATTTAGTCTTTTCAGAAACCTAAAACAGGCTTTATGCCCCTTAAAAAAAGGTCAAATCTCTCCGGTCAAAATGTAACAAAGTTGCGCGGTAATGACCCAAACATTTTCCACTATTTAAAACTTCTGTAAGTATAATGGTTGCTGAGATTATCCCATAACAAGGTGTTAGGTCAAAGGTCAAGGTCAACATACAAATTTGACCTTGAGGTATTTTTCAAAGTCACATGAATTGATGATGAATGGTGAAGATCCTAGGTCTCTATGACTTACGGTTTCTGAGTTTTGGTGGTCCACCGACACCGGTTAATTTTCATAGGGGCATAACCCTACCAATGAGTCGTTGAATCTTTTCGATCCAAATGTAATGAAGAACTGGGGGATGGTCCTGAACAAATTTCACCCTTTGTTTTTTTTCTACCTATTATGGTTACGGTGTTGGAACGATAACAAGGTTTTTTGGTTTCGGAGGGATTACTCCGAACCGACAAAATATTTCGACTAACAGGGTGAGTTCCAGATAGGTATTCATGACACCGATACAAAGTGTGAACATGAAAGCGACACGTCTTACGGTTTAGGCTGCTAACTTCGTCAAAGTTTGGCGGAAGAATAATAATAAACAGAAGAAATACAGTAAGGTCTTTCCCTTTTGTAAAAGGAAAGACCTTAATTAAACTGTCAATTGTTCTTGAACAATTGAGAGGTCTTTCCTTTTTTAATGTAAAATACATGTTCCAACAGACGTAGAATGTATTGAAAAGGTCAAGGTCAACCTTAAAAAGCTCGAAAAAACACTAAAAATTCTTTAAATAAGGTTAAAAACACTAAATTCGCACTCTGGGACATGACCTTGACCTTTGACCTTTTGACCTTTGGCAAGGTCATTAATCCCCAATGCCATTACTGAAGACCCCAAGGGTCTAGGACCTTTGGTTATATAATAAAAGCTGATTTTGTGTTTTCAGAAACCTAAAACAGGCTTTATGCCCCTTAAAAAAAGGTCAAATCTCTTCGGTCAAAATGTAACAAAAATGCACGGTAATGACCCAAACATTTTCCACTATTTAAAACTTCTGTAAGTATAATGGTTGCTGAGATTATTCCATAACAAGGTGTAAGGTCAAAGGTCAAGGTCAACATACAAATTTGACCTTGAGATATTTTTCGAAGATACATGAATTGATGATGAATGGTGAAGATCCTAGGTCTCTACGACTTACGGTTTCTGAGTTTTGGTGGTCCACCGACACCGGTTAATTTTCATAGGGGCATAACCCTACCAATGAGTCGTTGAATCTTTTCGATCCAAATGTAACGAAGAACCGGGGTCTGGTCCTGAACAAATTTCACCCTTTGTTTTTTTTCTACCTATTATGGTTACGGTGTTGGAACGATAACAAGGTTTTTTGGTTTCGGAGGGATTACTCCGAACCGACAAAATATTTCGACTAACAGGGTGAGTTCCAGATAGGTATTCATGACACCGATACAAAGTGTGAACATGAAAGCGACACGTCTTACGGTTTAGGCTGCTAACTTCGTCAAAGTTTGGCGGAAGAAAATAATAATAATTAAACTGTCAATTGTTCTTGAACAATTGAGAGGTCTTTCCTTTTGTAATGTAAAATAAATGTTCAAAAAGACGTAGAATGTATTGAATAGCTTTTAAAACACACTGAAAATCCTTTAAATAAGGTTAAAAACACTAAATTCGCTATATGGGACATGACCTTGACCTTTGACCTTTTGACCTTTGTCAAGGTCATTAGTCCCCAATGTCATTGCTGAAGACCCCATGGGTCTTGGACCTTTGGTTATATAGAAAAAGCTGATTTAGTCTTTTCAGAAACCTAAAACAGACTTTATGCCCCTTAAAAAAAGGTCAAATCTCTCCGGTCAAAATGTAACAAAGTTGCGCGGTAATGACCCAAACATTTTCCACTATTTAAAACTTCTGTAAGTATAATGGTTGCTGAGATTATCCCATAACAAGGTGTTAGGTCAAAGGTCAAGGTCAACATACAAATTTGACCTTGAGGTATTTTTCAAAGTCACATGAATTGATGATGAATGGTGAAGATCCTAGGTCTCTATGACTTACGGTTTCTGAGTTTTGGTGGTCCACCGACACCGGTTAATTTTCATAGGGGCATAACCCTACCAATGAGTCGTTGAATCTTTTCGATCCAAATGTAACGAAGAACTGGGGTCTGGTCCTGAACAAATTTCACCCTTTGTTTTTTTTCTACCTATTATGGTTACGGTGTTGGAACAATAACAAGGTTTTTTGGTTTCGGAGGGATTACTATGGGTCAAGGACCTTTGTTTAAGAGTTTTGCCTAAATATGGCTTTTTAAAAACCATCGATGGGAGTTATGTCCCTTACATGATGGTAAAATCAATATAGTCATAATGTAAAAAAGTTGCCCCTTGAAGTACTTAACATTTTTCACTGCTTAAATTTTCTGTATCTATAACCATTCAAGAATTATAGGGAAATCAAAGACATATGAAAATCTAAAATATGACCTTGACCTTTGACCTTGACCTAATTTTCTAAGTTAGGAATCAGGGGACTCAAATAAAAACATTCCAGGGTTATACGGTTAACGGTTTATGAGTTAAAAAAACATACCGACAAATTTATTCCGTAAAGATAGATAACTCCTATAAAATTTCATCGAATCGCTTCGATCCAAATTAGCCAAAATTTTCTGAGGATGTAACGAACAATTTGTAAAAAGAATTTTGTCGCTATCTTTTTTTGTTACGAAGGAGATGCACACACATGATAAACAGTGAATAGGGAGATAACTCTTACAGAGAAAATTGTTCGTCTTAGCAGGGTGAAATTTAAAAGCGCATAAACTATACGATACAATATGAGAAATATCTAAGCGACATATTGCGAAACAAACATTTATCGCAAGAACAAAAGTTGGCGGAAAAAAAAAAATAATAATAATAATTAAAAACCAATTGTTCAGAGAACAATTGAAAGTCTTTCCACACCAAAGAAAGTTTGATAAGATAGTTTCTTCATACTGATGAGATAAATAATGGTTTTATTATATTAATGAGTGATATAAGGGAGATAATAGGCTACTTCCGGTGAAATGAAAGTCACTTCCGGTCTCATATGATAGCTTCTTTCACACTGATTCCAAAAATATATAGTTTCTATATACTTTTATATGTGGAATGGGAGATAATTGGCCACTTCCGGTTTGATGGAAGTCATTTTTAGTCTTCAGTAATCAGTTTATGTATCTATATGACAAAATATATGGATTCTGAGTAATTTTATATGAAAAAAATTGCAAAAAAGGCTACTTCCGGTTTTCTCAAGGTCACTTCCGGTAGTCATTTTTCAAGGTCATTTGTCACGTAACCTTTTGTACAAGGTCAAATGCCTTTATAATGAACTAAGTTAAAGTTAAAATCAAATAACCTCATATCAAGACAGTTCAGGGGCACCAACTCCTATAAGATGCCATTAAATTGTATTAGACTAAACGTAGCATATCTTTATTACAATATAGCAGAAATTTTGCACTTGTTCTTTTATATGTATCTTTCAAAGTGTCTGAGAAAATGCAAAAACAAGCAAAAGTCACAATTGAGAACTTGACCTTGACCTTTGACCTTGACCTCATTTTCTAAGTTAGGACCTAGGGGCCTTAAATAAAAACATTCCAGGGTTATACGGTTAACTGTTTATGAGTTAAAAAAACATACCGACAAATTTATTTTGTAAAGGTAGATAACTCCTATAAAATGTCATCGAATCGCTTCGATCCAAATTAGCCAAAAATTCCTGAGGATGTAACGAACAATTTGTAAAAGGAATTTTGTCGCTATCTTTTTTTGTTACGAAGGAGATGCACACAGATGATAAACAGTGAATAGGGAGATAACTCTTACAAAGAAAATGGTTTGCCTTAGCAGGGTGAAATTTAAAAGCGCATAAACTATACGATACCATATGAGAAATATCTAAGCGACATATTGCGAAACAAACATTTATCGCAAGAACAAAATTTGGCGGAAAAAAAAAATAATAATAATCAGAAGAAAAACAATAAGTCTTTCCACAGAAAAGTGGAAAGACTTAATAATCAGAACAAATACAATAAGTCTTTCCACAGAAAAGTGGAAAGACTTAATAATAATAAATATAAAGCAATTGTTTCAAAAACAATTGTTAGGCAGTCTTTCCCCTATAATGAATGGATAATTGATTTTTTTTATTGATTGATTTGGAAAAAAGGGGGGGGGGGGGGGGGGGGGGGGGTATTTGTTTATTTGTTTGTTTGTTTTCTTTGGTATGGGGTCTATATTATTATGTTACCGGAGAAGTTTCATGTTTAGTTTGGAAAGTTTTTCTTTTATTTTAGATACAGCGCGCGCGCAAGATTGAGGAGACATCACGTGACGCGGGTTTATATTAAGAAAAACTTAGTCTTTTTATTTCTCTTTAGGTCGGGACGTTAAACAGACAACATGTATAGAGATGGAATGTACACAATGTAATTTCTTTTGTCATTGTAGGAAATTGACATTTTGATCACAGTTCACAAGCAGTGCATGTTTTGGATTTAATCGATCCGGTGTAACTTTAAAACACATTTATTGATTATTTTCTGATAATGTACATTTTTCAGCACCTGTTTGTAACACAGATTAGTATTTCAATCTCGGAGCGGACATTTTATTGTAGGTTTTTACTGAGATTGACGGACCTAGCAAGCGATTTTTACTGCATTGCCATTTCTTTTTTCTAGGAAAAGTCTTGAGAGATATCTGCAAAAAGTTTTTTTATGAACCTTCAGTACATGTATGCCCTGCTGACTGCAAATTTTCAGGTCGATTGGACTTGTAGTTTCAGAGAATATGTGGATTTTTTTTCAGAAGAGACGTAAGAACAATAATAAAAAAAAAATTTTCTTGAATAATTGAGAGTTTGTTCCTTCAATAAACTGTCATAAATAAACAGTCATACATATTGATTGATTGATTGATTAGTTGGTTGATTGATTGGTTGGTTGGTTGGTTTGTTGGTTGGTTGATTAAACACGTTTGATAGGGTCACTTAGAACAAGGGGAAAAAGACCTCAAGAGACCTTGCATCCCGTATTAAACGCATGACACGGAAACATACATTAAGTGATTGATTGGTTGGTTGGTTGGTTGGTTAAACACGTTGGTTAAACATGTTGGTTTAACACGTTGGTTAAACACGTTGGCTGGTTAAACACGTTTGATAGGCTCAATTTAAACAAGCGAAAAAAAACCATCTTGGATCCCGTATTTAACACATGAAACGGAAACATGCATTGATTTATTTATTGGTTGGTTGGTTGGTTGGTTGGTTGGTTTGGTTGGTTGGTTGGTTGGTTAAACACGTTGGTTAAACATGTCGGTTAAACACGTAGTTTAAACACGTTGGCTGGTTAAACACGTTTGATAGGCTCAATTTTAACAAACGAATAAAAACCATCTCGGATCACGTATTTAACACATGAAACGGAAACATGCATTGATTGATTGATTGGTTGGTTGGTTGGTTAAACACGTTGGTTAAACACATTGGATAGGCTCAAAATTGGATCCCGTATTTAACACATGAAACGGAAACATGCATTGATTGATTGATTGATTGGTTGGTTGGTTAAACACGTTGGTTAAACATATTGGTTAAACATATTGGTTAAACACGTTGGCTGGTTAAACACGTTGGATAGGCTCAATTTAAACAAGCGAAAAAAAAAACATCTTGGATCCCGTATTTAACACATGAAACGGAAACATGCATTGATTGATTGATTGATTGATTGATTGATTGGTTGGTTGGGTGGTTGGTTGGTTAAACATGTTGGTTAAACACGTTGGTTAAACACGTTGGCTGGTTAAACACGTTAGATAGGCTCAATTTAAACAAGCGAAAAAAACCATCTTGGATCCCGTATTTAATACATGAAACGCAAACATGCATTGATTGATTGATTGGTTGGTTGGTTGGTAAGTTGGTTAAACACGTTGGTTAAACATGTTGGTTAAACACGTTGGTTAAACACGTTGGCTGGTTAAACACGTTAGATAGGCTCAATTTAAACAAGCGAAAAAAAACATCTTGGATCCCGTATTTAATACATGAAACGCAAACATGCATTGATTGATTGATTGGTTGGTTGGTTGGTAAGTTGGTTAAACACGTTGGTTAAACATGTTGGTTAAACACGTTGGTTAAACACGTTGGCTGGTTAACACGTTAGATAGGCTCAATTTAAACGAGCGAAAAAAACCATCTTGGATCCCGTATTTAACACATGAAACGGAAACATGCATGCATTGATTGATTGATTGATTGGTTGGGTGGTTGGTTAAACATGTTGGTTAAACACGTTGGTTAAACACGTTGGCTGGTTAAACACGTTAGATAGGCTCAATTTAAACGAGCGAAAAAAAAACCATCTTGGATCCCGTATTTAACACATGAAACGGAAACATGCATTGATTGATTGATTGGTTGGTTGGTTGGTTAAACACGTTGGTTAAACACGTTAGTTAAACATATTTGTTAAACATGTTGGTTAAACACGTTTGATAGGCTCAATTAAAACAAGCGAAAAAAAAAGAGACCTTGAATCCCGTATCAAACACATGAAACGGAAACATTGATTGATTGATTGATTGATTGATTGATTGGTTGGTTGGTTGGTTGGTTGGTTGGTTGGTTGGTTGGTTGGTTGGTTGGTTGATTGGTTGGTTGGTTGGTTGGTTGGTTGGTTGAAATTCAAACACACATAAAACTGTTTAAATAGTGCCAAAACCACATAATTTGATGACCTTGACCTTTGACCTTGTGACCTTCGTCAAGGTCATTGCTCCACAAGGTCATTGCAAAAGACCCTATGGGTCAAGGACCTTTGTTTAAGAGTTTTGCCTAAATATGGCTTTTTAAAAACCATCGATGGGAGTTATGTCCCTTACATGATGGTAAAATCAATATAGTCATAATGTAAAAAAGTTGCCCCTTGAAGTACTTAACATTTTTCACTGCTTAAATTTTCTGTATCTATAACCATTCAAGAATTATAGGGAAATCAAAGACATATGAAAATCTAAAATATGACCTTGACCTTTGACCTTGACCTAATTTTCTAAGTTAGGAATCAGGGGACTCAAATAAAAACATTCCAGGGTTATACGGTTAACGGTTTATGAGTTAAAAAAACATACCGACAAATTTATTCCGTAAAGATAGATAACTCCTATAAAATTTCATCGAATCGCTTCGATCCAAATTAGCCAAAATTTTCTGAGGATGTAACGAACAATTTGTAAAAAGAATTTTGTCGCTATCTTTTTTTGTTACGAAGGAGATGCACACAGATGATAAACAGTGAATAGGGAGATAACTCTTACAGAGAAAATGGTTTGCCTTAGCAGGGTGAAATTTAAAAGCGCATAAACTATACGATACCATATGAGAAATATCTAAGCGACATATTGCGAAACAAACATTTATCGCAAGAACAAAATTTGGCGGAAAAAAAAAATAATAATAATCAGAAGAAAAACAATAAGTCTTTCCACAGAAAAGTGGAAAGACTTAATAATCAGAACAAATACAATAAGTCTTTCCACAGAAAAGTGGAAAGACTTAATAATAATAAATATAAAGCAATTGTTTCAAAAACAATTGTTAGGCAGTCTTTCCCCTATAATGAATGGATAATTGATTTTTTTTATTGATTGATTTGGAAAAAAGGGGGGGGGGGGGGGGGGGGGGTATTTGTTTATTTGTTTGT
>CM034356.1:11367876-11647584 GCA_019925275.1 Mytilus edulis | reverse complement strand
TCAAGTGGATGTCTTGAGAAAACCACAACAAGTGGTGATTTTTATCAGCCTTATTTGCAAGAAATCAAATTTGGTAACAAATATCGTAAAACTCATAATTTAAATGACGAACTTGAACCATTCCTGCAAACAAGTTAACCTAAGGTATGATGCGTGTAAAAATGATTAGTAAACCAAATATGATTCAAATAGTTTTCTTTCAATCTGTATTGCTGACAACAACTACTTAAATAGACATTTAATAGAAAGATACATTCCATATGCTTTTAATTTTGATAGTGCTACCACATGTTGTTCTCCTCAAACGGAACTCATTTACTATATATCTTAGGTGGGAGGGAACTCAATTTTACATATCTAAACCCATTGGCCTAACAAATGTACCGTTAAGCTTATCAATAAATTTAACTTCTTAACAAAGAAATTACAAAATAAATGAAAATAACACTTTATGAAGTCTTGCGTTCGAATTGCATTTTCTGGAATAATCTTTGTCAGACAAATGCAAAGTCAGTTTGATGTGTCATTTGATAAGGATATTGTCATCTTGAATTTTTGTTTGAGTTCGGTATTTTTGTGATTATACTTTTTTCTAAATATTTGAATGTTAAGAATGTACAAATGTGTAATTACTTTTTGAAGCTTTAGGACCTAAAGGTATATAAAAAGAGGAGCTAAACTCATCTAATCATGCTAATGTCAAGTTTGCCTGATCGAGTTAGAAATTAGAATATGAATGATTTGTTTTAAAATTTCTAAATAAGGAATTTGATTTTCAGCCATATAGCCCATTTATATATATATTTGTATCCTTTACACAGCACAAACCATGACTGGCAAATATTAAGGACCTGATCAGAGTTTCCTTCACACATTTGTGTAGATAAACTATTAGTTGTGTTAACAGTTGTCCTAGTTTTTATTTTCATAGCCTTCCATAAGATGTAATACCACCAAATTATAGTACGTCACATCCGACATGTCCGATTGCATACAAAAAAGGGTCGGGTGAAAAATATTCCCTTGAGTTTGACAGTTATAGGATAATTATTCCTACATTTATTTGCAGTAAAAATGTTTTTGGGTCACTGGGTCATTAAAACATATATCTTGGGTGTTTAAAATCCCAATTTTTATATTAAGTGTTTCTATCAAATATTTTGAAAACTTGAGGTTACTTGGTTCTTAAAGCTAGTACAAAGTTTTAAGTGATTTGAAAATTTTATTGGTTAACTTTCAGTGATGGTAATTTTCTTATATGCAATAAACTGTTATGTGAAGTTTTGTGTATACTAGTACTGTACAGGATAAAGCTTTACTCATGTCAAGTATTTCTTCATTCGAAATAACGATAATTTCTGCTCATTTTTTTTTAAAAGTACAAATATAGCAATGACTAATACGGGAAATTTATGGTGTTATTACACCTTTAAAGCAAAACAAATGTATCGGTGAGTGTGTGTTTAATGTCACATGAAACAACAAAAAAAAATCTTATTTTCACCTTTGTACAATGTTTTATCTTGAGTCTATATTGGAACGTTTTGCATCAAAAAAATGCTGGGGATGTTTTATATGTCTTAAAAGTTTAAAAGTTTACCTCAAACTGATAATTTTCGATTAATTTTAATTTGGTAATTATAAGTGCATATTTTAAGATTTGTCTTGTTGTGTTACACATCAAGGATTGCCAGAAGTCATCAATTCAATGAAATATCGACCGTATGGAGATCTTTCCTTTGCCAATACTGACACCCCGAAATGTGCTATACGACACGAAAAACCTTTAAAAATGCAATTTTTGACTCATATACCGCCAAAATTATATATTTTGAAAAGGTTTGCAGATGGAATTGAATTTCATTTTACCGATCAATCGTAAATCAAAGTGGGATAATATACATTTATTTCCCGTGCTTGAGAGAGATATGAAGATTTGTTCACCCAAGAATATTCATATATTCGAATATGATTTTCGAGGGTGAGCAAATCTTCATATCTTGAAGCCAAGGGAAAGGAAAGTTTTATTCCACTGCCTATATATGCTCAACATTAAATATTAGTTTGCATACATTTGTTCCTCTTAATTCGCTTGGTTTTGAAACTAAACACGACACAATAATAAACAGTACGAATCAGAAACAAATAGAAGTTTTTTTGTTTTAACGTCTAAATTTGAACATGATAATGATTTTTGCTATCGCTATTTGCAAAAATAAGAACTTCAAATCGTTCTGTACATTAACCGCGCGTAACGTCGCAAGTTGTAGTCCCAACATTTCAGAGGGGAATATGATACTCAGAGAAGAATATGATCCTCATAGGGGAGTATGAAGATTTATTCAATGACACGTGGTATAGTCTCGACCAAGCAAATATTGATTAAATATATTAATATGTATAAACAGTGGAATAATATTTTTTGATGCGTTTATACCGACCGTGCAAGGGCTGTTTAGCAAGTCAAGGTCGTTAAAACTTCTATTTGTTGTTGATGCGTTTAGGTTTTAAGACGCGCTACGATTAATTTATAGTTTGAAATACAACTTACTATTTTAATCTAGATTTAAACTTTGTTATCCAGTCACAGATGGAAAACATACATGAAATGTTATGGTATATGAAAAATACAAGTCACTTTGTGAGATATGTATTGTGCTAATTTAGTTTATGAAAGGGGCATGGTTTTACTAGGTTTTTTTTGTTACATTTGTATGTTTTTTTAAAATGCGAATAATTCAGTTCTCTGTTTGGCAATACATTTTTTTAAATCTTGAGGCAAAATGAAATTTCATTAAAACTTTGTACCGTCCGGGTTGATTTTTCAATCCAAAGACCTATTTTATAAAATGTAAATAGCTCCATATAGTTGTAGAAAGTGTTAATGTTATATGGGAAATGAAAGCAGTCATAACTTTCCTTTGACAATGTTTTATGATATTTAAGCCTTGGTTTTGCTTTTTAAATTCTTTCTTCGTTATATTTACAGTTAATTTTCTTTGTTCTATTGATTGTTTGACACGTATTTTAGAATTGATGCGATACAATAAGCTATAAAGCATATAAAGCGCAAACATCATAAACCTAGTATCTGCATGATAAGACTAAGAAAATTAATCAACTAACAGAAAATATTATTTAACGCCTAAACAAATATTGCCCTAAACCTGTCTTATGTATCTTGTGCTTTTATTCAATTAGATTGGATTAAAATAAATAAAAAAAGGATAACATTCAATTGGTTTAGATATACAAATACACTTATATAACCGGCACTCTCAATTGAAGTTATTCCTTTGAAATTTTCACGTGCGCCTGACGGTTTCGTATATGTTCCAATTGTCGTAACATAAAACCCGTCCTCTTACGTACTTGTACGATTAAAACAGCATCAAAAGTGTCTTATCGTATGCATCATGTTTATGCCACATGAGGTATATGATTGACCAATTCTTCCGGAGGACACTGGATTTCCCTCGGTTTTAAGTGGGGATTCATTTGCTTATTCTTAAGTGTTCTATATAATACCTTCTAGACTGTTGTATGTTTTTTTTTATCTAATAGTCATGGTTTTTATATCGCATTCTCTTTGTCTTATAAATTTTGGTAAATTCGTTTCTTTTTTCCTGTCTCTTGTTACAACCTTCAAACTAATTACTTTTTCTACATGTGAGGCCTTAACCGTTGATTTGTCTTCTTTTTTACAGCATGTCATGACGATGCAAAAGTTTAATCAAAGTGTGTTACCCAAGCTTTAGATCCAGGATATTTTTTCTCATATTATGCAAATGATTTACAAAGATTTGTTTAGAGTGGTTTTTCTTTACATTTTGACACCTTAATTAGAGGTCTGATTAGTAATTGCGACTGAATTTCAGGTGGTGTGTAAAACTATTTAACGCAGATTACTGCAGGTTAACCATCTCTCTAAATAAATCATGGATATGTTATTTTCACCTTTGTATAATGTCTTACATGAGTCTATATTGGAACGTTTTGCATTAAAAATAAAATGTCTGAGGATTTTTTATGTGTCTAAGTTGTTTAAAAGTTATACTAACCTATTGATATAACCTAGTATTAATAATTCACCTCTGCTACTTGACTGTAAGTCTCAAAAGGCATTTTACCAATACCCTTATACTTGCAAGAACAATCCGGATCTTTATTCATTTAAATTTGCTTTATATTATTCCGATATTATTTCAAGTTAGGTAAACTGCCTCCCTCGTGCATGTCTCCCATTAAATGTCATGGTTTGTCTTTGATTTTGTCTTTAATGGTTTTATCAACTCGTAATGTTTGTAGAAGTCTTTAGATTTAAATATATTGGCCAAAAGCATTACTGAATAGACACCCATTGTCGTAATTCGAATATGGTGCAGTAAAGATGGTACCATTAATGGTGTTATTACAAAAGGATTGATATTGCTCATAGCTATTATTTTTACTTCACGCAAAATAATAAAAAGCACAATTTTATTAGTGACCGCCTAAACGTGACAAATCAATTGATCCCCAATAGTAGAGAAGCCAACATTGGTTTTATAGAGAGACCTCAGCCTTATAGTTGTTGGTAAAAATTTAAGGTGATCTTTAATGCAGAAATACAAATATATTATTGTCAGGAAAATATAATCATCAGTTATAACAACATTTTAGTCTATAAATATTACACTTTTAGGTGTTGATTTACGTGTTCCTTTTTCGAAATCATGGTACTATTTAAAAGTTCCCACAAAGAAGATACGAAATAGGTATCAAAGGTACCAGGATTATAATTTAGTACGCCAGACGCGCGTATCGTCTACACAAGACTCATCAGTGACGCCCACACTAAACTGGATTTATTGAACATATTATTATATGAAACTTTTCACAAAGACATTCATATGTATTTGTATGTTACTGGTCTTTATCTCCTTGACAGCACCTGGTATTTCATGATCTCTAATGTTCTAATATTCTAATTGGCATATATTATTATAAATCTAGGTAAAAAAAAAATTAACAAAAACAATGGCAAAAGCACTACGATGCTATATGTAAGAAACTTAAGACTGATCAACATAGACTCCACCAAAAGGGTCAGCAGTTCTTTAGCTCAATATATGGTATGGTATAGCTGCTCGTTTAACATAATTATACATTTAAAAATTGGGCGATAATTCTGATTCGAAAACATTTATAACTTACAACAGGGCAAATAGACTTTTTGAATCATAGATGATTTCTCTTATTCCCCATCTGCCATCTAATAACGAAACAGCTAACAAACCGATCTAATCATCATAGACTTTGCAAAATCTTTCAATAAAGTTTCACACAATAGACTCTTTTTTTAATTACTTTTATCACTATATCCCAGCAAAAGCAGTGACGACAGTGATATTCTACTGTTGCCTTTTTTTTTTAATTTATTTTCGTCAAATATAACATACATCAGATTGTGTAAAACATCATGAGGATATAGACGGGAATATCAAATGGGAGCAAAACTGATGTATGCAGTTCAAATCTGACAAATATTATATACTGCGAGTGAACACAAAGGAAATACCTAATTATTTTTATTATAATATTCAAAATAGCATTCTTGATTAATTTAACAATTCAAAATATCTAGGAGTAACAATATCATCAAACTTTAAAAGAGGAAAACACATTCAGAACATGACATCTAACTACAAGCAAACAAGTTCTTAGAATTGTAAAGACGACATATTAAATTAAAATTCTATGAACTATTAAGGATCGAGCATACCAAGCCCTTATAAGATCAAACAGGACCCTGATACAACATAGACCATCAACTATATAGACAAAGAAGATATGCAGCAAGATGTATATTTTCCAACTTCTTGTATGCTAGAATTGGGCAAATTTACTAGTCATGCATCATTGATAGTAAGAAGACTTAAAATGCAGATTAAAATTGTCCCATAGAATCACCAACAACAAAATTGATAATCTATATGGTTATAACCTGATTGGTGTGCAATGTGCTTTGAATTGTCATTTTTATCTTACTCTTTTCAGTTCTAGAATGGACATATCTCTTCGAAATATAAAGGGTCCTTATACATGTTATACCATTGTAAATGTATGTTATATTGATTTAATCAGTATTCAAGTTCCTAAAGTTGAATTTTCCTGTGTAGGTCCGGAATACACCTCTTTCAATACATATGCGTACTGTATCTTGAATTTCCTGTTTAATTTTATGAGAAACAGGAAGAAATATTTAGATCACTGAATGTGTACTGCAACAATACACGAAAATGATTGTTGTTTATTGGGTAATTTTATATACCTTTGTACTGAGATATGCAAACGCAGGTAAGTCTTTAGAATAAAAAATATATAAAACAGTTATAGTCAAATTTTCGCGAGTAGCACTAGCCCAAACGTGTAGTCAGCAATCATGCACTCTGATGGATAATCATCGATATGCATATGATTATAATAAAAAAAATCAACTGTAATCAAAACTTTCAATATGTATAAATACGAATGATGTTCTACCTCAGGAATACACTAAACTGTGTTTTGCAAAATCTACCGCAATTTGTTGTCCTCAATGCACTACAACTTCGTAGTTTAATTGGACTAAAATAAAACTGTTTTTATTAGAGCGTCACTAAACAATTAAGGTAACTGTAGCCTATCTGAAACATTACAATGGGAATACAAGTTTTGTAAAAAAATAATTTGAATATTCTTTTTGAATTAGTATAAAGATTTTATAACTGACAGAAAGCACTTATTTCTATATATCCAAGTCAAGTGAAACCAAACAAAAATATCAAATCAAAACTAGAACGCAATCATAACATATCAACTTTCATTTTTGTTTTGTTTTTTTGGTTTGTTTTGAAAAAAAAACCCAATTATTTCTTGGGGTTTTTCTTGGGAGGGGGCTATATCTTTGGTATTTGAGATTCCTTTCATCTATATATTAAAGATTTTATGCTGACTAGTCATTTGTTGGGTCCTTTATAGCTTGCTTTTCTTTGCGAGCCAAGGCCCCGTGTTGAAGACCGTACTTATATGGAGAGTTGTTTCTTTGGCACTCATACCATATCTACTAATATCTATACAGGATTTTCAGTTAAGCTCACGATTAGGTAAGGAAATACCTATACCAAATCAGGACAGTTAAAATATTAATTTTTAAAAGTTTTTCGTCAACACAAAATCATTTATATACGTCGGAGAAACAATAAAGCATGAAATCAATAAGTTGTATGTATTTTATTTGGCATAAATTGGTACGCCTTTGAAAGGATAATTGTTCTGGTGTGGCTACATTGTATATAGTATATATTTGTATCAATCATTACGATTTAGTTGGATTAATCTTTGTGAAGAGATGTATAGTTGAATCCGATTATGATCAAGTCGAGTGTGTTTGTTAACCAGGAATAAGGAAGCAAATATTATTTTGGAGGTTCTCGGTGCGCATGTCAAGTTTGTATCATGCATGGAAAGAAGAACATGCTAAAAATTTAATTTTTTGAGTTGCACATTCGAAAGTTTTTGTTGACAAAGAAGGTTACATTTTAAGACATTTTTATTAAATTGTTTTATGTACATATGCATGCCCTTTGATTAGTATACACTTTTTTACATAAGATATTCTCACAATCAATAAGTATACAATCAATCCGTTCAATTATTGAGTTGTGATTTATTTATATAACGTATAATGGATGACGAATCTAGTTTCTAACTATGTTACAGAAACAATAAGATATGTTAAACTTATTCTACCGATATTCTAATATCATCCATCGTTTAAGAACATACAGCCAAAGGTGATGTACACAAATTCAAAAAAATTGTATGATCTCCAAAATGAGCATAAACGGATGATCCAGGTATGACAACTTCTGTACCTATGTATACATCACGCTCGGCCTGCTTAATAAGAAAATTCGCAAATATGAATAGGACAAAACTAATACATTAACAGATCAGATAATAATTTCGACATGTTCAGATTAAATGCTACAAACACATAACGGACATTATTTTCACTCTTTTTAGTATTCCATAGGCGACAGAATCAAATTTTCAACAAAACACGAAATCAATCAATATTGGGTTGCCTTGTAAAAAGCACGTTGCGTTATTTTTCTTTGTTAATCTCTTAAATTCACTTATTTTAAATATGTAGGTGTTGATATTTCAGTCGTTCCACTTTAAATTTATGATATGCAAACCAACTCTTTTTCTTTGACATGCAAATCAGAAAGGCAAATCAAACAGCGGTAAATACTTATTTCAATGAAGTGCTTTCCGGTGAAACAACCTTTAATAGCAGAGATCAAATATTTCCGCAAACTGATACTGGAAAAAGGTACTTACCACTGCTGGTAGATATTTATTTCCCCGAGGGTATCACAAACCCAGTAGTCAGCACTTTTTGTGCTGACATGAATTGTCATTGATATGGTTATATTTATAAATTTACTGTTTACAAATTTTGAATATTTTTGAAATACTAAGGCTTTTATACCTCAGGCATAGATTACCTTAGCTGTATTTGGCAAAACTTTTAGGAATTTTGGTCTCAATGCTCTTAAACTTCGTACTTTATTTGGCCTTTTTAACTTTTTTGGATTCGAGCGTCACTGATGAGTCTTTTGTAAACGAAACGCGCGTCTGGCGTATATACTAAATTTAGTCCTGGTATCTATGATGAGTTTATCATACACATGTGACATATGTTTAGGACATACAGTCAGATGTTTTTTCATGGTGCATATTTTTGCGTGAAGTGCTGATTATTGTGTTAATTTTGTTTCTTATTCTCCGTTAGATTAATCAAGCAATTAAAACAGTAATGACTTTTGAAATTACCACCATAATGTATTTTTGTATTTATGATTTATTGATACATCCATAAATGTAACCTTTTAAAGGACAGTCGACATTGACATGACAACCAACTGTGTCCCTATGCTTTTCAACTTGTTTCTTTATTCTTATTTGGCAGACTTCTTATATGAGCTTAAATTCAGCTTCTGGAATGGTTTTGTACTGTAGTATGTATAAGTTTAAAATTTTGTTATATGATCATACGTTGGTATATTCGTGCTATTTAAAACTTTTAATTGTAATTATGTTACAGGAATAATGTAGATTTTTTTAACATTCGATATGTCATGAGTGAATCCTTTTTATTTTCATCAAACAGTCAGTTGGATACCACTTTTATCGGATAAATCATTTTACAATATTTTGAAAGACAACTAATCTAGAGTTAACCAAGATATGTACTAGTTGAAAATGATCCCTGATATTTGAACAGCGGTATATATGTATATGTTGTGTACAAGTTATCATTTTGTACAAATTATAATATTGTACAAAAATATTGTACAAATTATAATTTGTATTTTGACTTTGTACAAATTGTAATTTGTACAAAAAGTGCATGTACAAATTACAATTTGTACAAAAATGGACAAAAAATCACTTATAACTTGTACAATAATTTATCATATGGATTTTGGTGAAAAAAACATTGATACAAATAATTGAATTGATATTAAATGACCACACAGTACACCTCAGTTACAAAATTCAAAAGTATTCTTTATCATTCGTTTGAGCAGGCGATCTAGTGATTTATGGAATCGGGTATTGCACAACATCTTTTGACTCTCAAATCGATGACGACCTGTTTTAGAGGCATTTTAACTGCTTCCCATAGCGAACGTTGAAGCTCAGGAACCGTTGCTGTGAATACAAACATATGTATTTTACTGCTTCAGTTCGACTTTTAGACAAAGAAATATCCCAGAAAAAAAGCGAGATTAAACCCACCATTTGTTTAGGAATATGACTATGCTAAAGTCAGGAATGTGTCAGTGGTTTTTCTGCCGTTTTTTTAATCAATGTTTTTTTTCAACAAGGATCTTTGTTTTATAAATATCTATGACTGTGCATGGAACTTAACGGAAATCAGTTGAGACAATCTAAACTTTATGACGACATAAAACTAATGCAGAACAGACAGACAGACTTTTATTTTTATAAGAAAACTAGTTGGTGTAGTATTATAAAATCATCAGACCCAATGGCATTGAACCTTCAATCTTTTCACAAACAAAAGTGAAGTGGAATAAGTCATGTAAGGGACGACATCAAAAGATCGATGTAGGATAAAAAACTTAAATCGAATAGTTTGGGGGTGGGGGTCAACATTGCTGCAAGTATTGTTAATCTAAAATCGATTTTACATATAACCTTATAGGTAAATCAATTTTTCCCAAATTAAGTTAAGAAGGGGGGTAGGGGGTCAGCGAAAAAACTATGTGAATTAAGTTGTTTATCCTACATTGAACTTTTGATGTCGTCCCTAAATCCAATCTTTTTTGATGTACCAATTACAATAATAAATCATCACTTGTTTAAAGAAAGATTTGATTGTTTTTTATGGACTTTTTGAAATAATGAATAAGTGGCAACAAATCTTTCGAGATCCTTTTCACGATCATCAAAATGCTGTACACGATCTTTTACGATCCAAAATATCAATTTTATACAAATATTACAGTTTTTGCAAAGTTTCTGAATAAAAAAAAATCATCAAAATAACGATAAGAACTAATCAAGCAGTACTGTTGAATGATATTGTTTAAGAAAAGTAGTTTATGTACCGGTATTAAAAATCATATTTGTTTACTTTTTTTTCTTTCAAAAATTTTGAAGATCAATCAGCCTTTTTTAGTTGTGTAAAAATGGTTTATTTTGTCAATAAGGTTTAATTTGTGGTCATATCATTCCAATTCTATCGTGTGAATCAATGCATTTTTCACCAAAATTCATATTTAAAACTGTTGTACAAGTTATAAGTGAATTTTGGTCAAATTTTGTTCAAATTGTAATTTGTACAGGCACTTTTTGTACAAATTGTAATTCGTACAAAGTCAAAATACAAATTATAATTTGTACAATATTTTTGTACAAATTATAATTTGTACAAAATGATAACTTGTACACAACATATATATGTTACAATTTCTTATTCTTTAAGCGGTTACTTGAGTTACCAGGAGTACATTGCCTTCGCTGTTTTTGGTAAAACTTTTAGCAATTGTGGTTTTTCAATGCTCTTCAACTTCGTCCTATTTATTTTTTTTGGCCCATTTGAATTTTCTTTTTTCTTGTGTAGACCAAAAGCGTACCCATTTTAATGCTGTTACTATGGTGCGCTTATTTGACCATGGATGACTTTGTTTTTGCTTATTTATCATGGGTTAGAATGACTATACGACGCTATTGCATACATTTGTACACTTAAAGTCTGCCTCCTGTAATTGATGTGAAATCCGTACGTTTAAATTGGACTGTTTAAAACGAGACAATTTGTAAACAATAAATATTTGATTAGAAAAAGAAAGAAAATTCTACATTTGACATTTGATATGAAAGTGTAAACAATATTTTATTCAGAAAATATATGAATAAATACGTACATCATTGCATTAGTAAATGGATTGGCAAACAATTGACATTTTGTTTAGTTTGCACTTTGTAAATACAACTTTCACAAACCAAGCTCTTTTGGGGAGAGATATAATATTCATAAATATTTATTTGTGTGTACGTACTGGTTCCCAGATATGATATCTATTTTTCATCTCTTAAGGACTGTAACCAGTAAAATATTCATATGCAAAGAGGTCAAAATGATATATGTGGAAAATCTTATTTCAAGGTAAGGAGAGTACAGAACTGAAGTGTTAATTAAAACTCAGAGAAGTGCTGGTCATATAAACGTTGAAAGTATGCCGCGCAGCCCTATATTTTGATCTTTGATAAAAATAGTAGTGCATATAATCTTTTCGTTCTGGGACATATTTTTTTCAAAACGTCATAGTATAAGTGGTACAGTTTTAGCTGTAAACGGACTTTCGATGGGACATTGCATTGTCGATATCAACATTTACAGAAATGAAACTTTTACCTTTTACGATACATAAATCCGGGCATGCTTAATAAACTATAATGGTTTACTTTTATAAATTGTTGTTTGGATGAATAGTTGTCTCATACCACATCTTTCTATATCTATGTTGTTTTCATTTGCTTATTATTTAAATCGTTGATTTTATCTTTTTTTAAAGGAATGTAACTCAATTAAAAAACGATTTCTTTACAATATCATTGTTGTTGTTTTTCATCTGTCAATATTTAGTTTTTTTTTAAATAAACTAATACAATTAACAATTAGATGTCTTCGTAAGGGATACACAGGATCACTCTTTTATAGATACGGTCCTTTAAACTTCCTGATTGTGACTGTAAGAAGTATTTCTATCACTTAATGTGTGTTTGATTATATAAATGTGTTATATTGATGATAAATAACATAATCATGATAATGAATGCAAAAGGGGGTATTCTTACAGATTTTTTTCCCCTATATTTTGTGTTAAGTTATTATATATTTTTGAAACATAAATTGACAATTATGACAGTTAAAATCATTTACATATGTTATCACACAGGCAAAGTAGGGATTCAATGGATGGTTCAAAAAAGTTAGATTAAGAAAAAAGAAAGAATCTTAAAATGTATATTGCTATATAAATAGGGTCTCGTATCATACATTTAGATATCGATATAATGTTTTAGTGCAGATCAAATGAGAATGTACCTCATTGATTTGACACAACAATGTTTTTCAAATCCATAATTTGCTGTGTACTGTGGATGCATTTATTTTCGTGGGTATCAATTTTCGTGGATAGAGAAAAAAAGACGTTTCGTGGTATACGTAAATTCGTGGATCACTGATTACAACAACAAAAATTAGATACGTAATTCGTGAATTTCTTTTTGATTTAGGAGATCATATAACATCCTTGGTTCGATCAATAATAAAAAAAAAAGAAGGAATTCATTGAAAAAGTTTTGAATTGTCAAAATCCTCGTTTAATTGGTCATTCTAGGTTAAAGTGTTCATTGATAACAATAATGGGCAGAGACAACTAATTATGTGTTTGTTTTACAATTTATATAAATTCTTGTCTGAATTCTATAAGGCATTCAAAACTTTATGATTGAAAGCTAATTTCCCTAATCACGATATAATAAACAGCGATATAAGTATAAGGTGTGAAAATAAATGTTCCTGTCATAAACAATATTACCTACGGGCAATATCCCCGTACTTAATCCTATTGATTTTTAATCACAGGTAAACCAAACTATGACACGGTAATTAACAACTTGCAGTTATTTTCCATGAACAGTTTTAATCAATTTTAAAAAGTAAATTATAACTGATATTCGATATATTTATTATAGATTTAATCAAAAAACTTGTATCTTCTTTCAATAAAAATCACGTGTTATGTTACAATGTTTATCGCTAGTCAACGCTATACTAGAACTGCATAACATAACCGGAAATAAACATCCAACTCCATACACATTTCTCGGGATTATTCTTCGTTGAATTCTTAAATTCGTGGTTCGCTGTGACCCACGAAACCCACGAAAATTGGTATACCACGAATAAAAATGAATCCACAGTATTTAAGTCTTGTATGCAAGTGGTTTACATCCTGATACATGCTGTTAACTTCATTTCGTCATTGTGTTATTGTGCTTTGGTGCTTTGGTAAATTTCGTTAGTGTTGTTATCAGTTTTGCTAATGTGCTTTGTTTATATATATATAAGAAGTTCTGGTATGCATGTCAATGAGACAACTCTCCATCTAAGTAGCAATTTGTAAAATTAAACTAGCATATGTCAACGTACGGTCTCCAACACGAAGCATTGACTCATGCCGAACAGCAAGCTATCAAGGGCCCCAAAATGACAAGTGTAAAACAATTTAAACGGGAAAACCTACGTTTTTATATTTATAAAAACGAAAAATGAGAAACACTTTTTTAACACAACAAGAAACGACTACTGAACATCAGATTCATAACTAAGGATGGGTGCGCGTTTGAATATTTAATAGGTACCAACCTTCACCCTTATATGAAACAATATCATTTATGCCTTTTTTGTGTTTCTTTGTTACATATGACGTGGGTTTGTACTTATACATCCCGTCAGTGTGTAAGTGTGCAGTAGAAAGTGCTTGTATTCTTGTTTTAAATTTTTACTTATTGTCTTTGTTTATATGCTTTTTGTATTTCTTTGTTACATATCTGTGTATTTTTATAAATATAAAAATTATAACACAATGTTGACTGCTGTATCCCAATTTTGCCTTTTTTACCAATTATGTCTGTTAATCTTGTTCACACATCTATGTCAATATAATATAATTTTATGCGACTGGCATATAAGTGAGAGATTCAGCTAGCTATCAAAAACCAGGCTTAATTCACATTTCTCTACATTGAAAAATGTGTGTACCAGGTTTGGAATATGACAGTTATTTTCCATTTGATTGATGTGTTTCAGCTTTCGATTTTGCCATTTGATTAGGGACTTTCCGTTCTGAATTTTCTTTGGCTTCGGTACATTTGTTTTTCTTTTTGTGCATTATATATATTTTCTAAATTTTGGAAATAAATTTAGACTTGACACATTTGTTTTTTTTTGGGGGGGGGGGGAATGTCGATCCATATAATTCAGAACAATAACTGTGGTCTTATGACATTTTTGAACATTTTAAGCTGAATATCAAAGCCGTTGGAATTTAGTTTCTTAAATTACACGCCCTAGACATTTTTATGATATCCCTCAGTTATTTTTAGAAGATGGATCATTGACGCATATAAATACTTCACAAAAGTATTGCAAAATATTTGTCTTCTTGTCTTCAATTGATTCAGTGAACAATTATTTTGAATTTTCTTCAAAACAGTTCCATTTTTTTTTCTTAAATTGAAAATGTCTATAACATATTATTTTTAACTTTTTCAATCGTTTATTAACACATTTTTTGTTGTGTTTTGGTTACTTTTGTTTATCTGCTGGTCGTTTTCTTTAAAACAAATGGCATTGTCAGTTATTTTCGACTTGTGTGTTTGAATATCTCTCTGGTATCTGTCCTTTCCCTGTCTTTATGTTTAACTTTCAACCACCCATGCAACACGTGCTCTGGAATACAATTCTTTAGGTAAAATGGAAACCACAAATATGCATAAAAATCTTCGAAGTTAAGTACCACAAATCAAAATGTACAAAACCGAAACATCCTTAAAATATATTTTCTTGACACTATTGCACAATTTTGTTTATGAAATTAGATAATTTTATAAACACAGAATTTACACCTTAAAATGTATCATCAGTTTGCAGTACCAATATAAACAAATAGTCATCTTGCGACTAAACAACTCAGATTCCTGAATTGACGCTCACTCGTTCAGCGAATTTTTTCTATACTATAAACCAGGAAATGTTCGAGCTGTCTTTTTCTCGCTATTTATTAACATAATATAAGTTTGCGCCATTATGATATGGCTATTTCCATGTGACCTATCTTACTATTTTCATAAATGATTTTGAAAGTGAACAGCTTTTCGTGTATTGTATTAAAAGTAATAAACAATAACAGAAAAGAAGACCTGATTAAGAGTGAAAAACACAAAAAATTCTTTCAGTTGAAATGCTTATATATCGGTCGCTTGATCTGATTAATCTTTGTAGAAGATTCAAAATGGTATTACTTCTAAAACTGAGTGACAAGTGTCATTTACATTGATGTAACAAGTGTTGCTTACATAACAATATCCCCAATGTCCGCTTCCTTGAGATGTCTTCCATTTTAATAATAGTAACTTGAATTAAAGTTGTGATTTCTAACACTGCGTTGTCAATTTGGGGTATAGATCTAACGTCTGTAAAACACAGTGGTCCTCTACATATCCTCTCATATACTCACAGGTATGGTCATTATCTTATTAAAAAAAAAATCTTTTTAAAATTTTCGCGGTCGGTTTTTTTTTTTGTGTTTCACTACTTCATATTCCTACCGCAAAAATAATACTGCCGCAAAATTTTACCTGTTACAGTACATTTTTTTAATTGAAAAAAGAATGATGACTATAACTAAAGTACTGCCTTTGTTGACAACTTATCAAGCTATCGTCAAATCTGAAAAAAATATACAGAAGGCTACATTATATTTTATTCGGGTCTCAAACAGGGTATGTATTGTGACATTCCCCCGGAGAGTTTATATCCCATGAGCATGAAGGCGACATTATATACAGTATATACCCTGTGTGAAACCTGAATTATACAAAATCACGGGGTATCTTTGTCTCAATGTTTTTTTAGTGCAGGTTTTTGTTCCACATTCACAATGCAGCATGTCATTTTTTTCATTATCCATTTAAGGAGGCTCGAGGGTATAAAAATTTCAGAAAAAAATCAAACATTTGTTTTTCATTACAAATTTTATTTATTTCCTTTTGTAGTTGTTACTTTATCATATGGTACAAAAATCATTCAAAACAATCAATTCGTGTTGGCCCCAGATGACTTTAAAAATGTATACATCATTAAAAAAGTTCCAAATTATCTCCCTTTGGTGGAAAAATGCCATTTTTTGGCTCTAAAATTGAAATATCTTTTTCAACTCATCGGTGACCTATCTTTTTTAATATAATTTCCATATAAGCTGTACTTAAACTAAATTATTGTAAAATTTTAGCGATTTCTGTAATAAATTTCTTTTTTTTTCTTTCGATGTAACCTTTATTTCTCCTATTACTTCAACAGAAAAAAACCGCCTTTACACAAATGTATGCTTCTTTCGAAGGCAGATTGTGAGCGCAAATGAACGGTGACCCTACTTTTTTATTTCATTTTTCTATTAACTATAAGATAAAGTTCATTTATAGAAAAATATAGAGAAATCCTATATAAATGATTTAGACCCGCGAACCCCCTTAAATGCACTTTTTTATCTTGATAATGTTTTTTCCGTTAACGAAATTTTTTCAATAATTTTTAGATTTCATGTTTTCTTATTCTTGTAAGTGTGTGTGGCTTTGTTATTTCAACACATACCAGTTGAAAAACACAACCTGATATGTTCTGCATACGAGAAGGATTTTGTAATTTGTTGTGCAAATAAGTTTATCGTGTATGTAATTATTCATAATAACACCGTTAAACAATAAACTTTGGTATTTGAAGTGAACGTATCAGTCAATCTTAATTCAATCTATTTCAGTCGTTCATCTTCATCCAGCATGTTTGTGTAAGGAGCAAATCCCTGTCAACAAAGTCTTTATAGTTTTCTTCAGTATAATTATGAATGCATCTGCAATACATGGAAATGTGGGTTAATGAGTGTAAGAACGTCATCAAACATCAATATATCTATAACTATATAAATGTGTTGCCGTTTTCATCAAGTAAAAGGGGGCGTTGATAAGTATTCATGTGTTTTTGTTTAATAATAAACAATTGATTTAAATGAGAGTCTTGTTATCAAATAAGTAGTTATGTTCAAGGTGAGTCCCTAACAAGTATATCGTGATCTTTTTTCAGAGCAAATTGAACTGGTAGGCAATGATCATGTGTCTAGATGGAAAGATGCTTTTGTTTTCTGTAAGAATCAAACCCTTTGGAAGCACCTGTTAAATGACTGTCAGCCTGACACATGTAATGCTCCTGGTGTTGCAGATAAAATCATTAATAAGTCAAATCTAGGAAAGCAGCAGTATTGGATCTATGGATACGTACTGAGATCACCTGTTATCGTCAATATAGGTATTTACTACAAGTTATTTGTTGTGTTGTATCATTGAAATGAATTCGAAAATTGTAATTATTTACAGGTTTTTGTAGTACGTGTTACTAATTTTAAATTATGCATTACGCATCATGGATAATGTTCAGTTTTAATTCAGTGGGTTTAAAATATGTCAATCATTGGTTAAATTTTATGATTTATTTCACAAATCATAAAAAGATTTTTGTGTACATCATATGTTTTTCTAATGTATAAAACAACGAAAAATTGATTACTTGTATATTGCATTTGGGGGGTATTTGAACAACAAATGCTACAGGAAAATAACTTGTATCAGATACCTTCGTTTCCGAAATTTTGCCATGGCAAGGTTAACATTAATATTTGAGACAATACAATTAAAAGTGCCTAACTATAAATACACAAGTCAAGTAGTCTAAAGATAAGTGTCTACCTAAATGTTACATTATTGTATCAACTTGAATTTGACAAATAACTTAGTGTATTCATAAACATGTAGTACTTGATCACAATTGGACAGATGGTAACCCTAAGGGGCTGATTATCAACCAGCAGCGGTGATATAGAAGTATTAAAATAACTGATTACTGTGCTTACAATATGTATTTTTGAGATCAACAATTTCTATGAACAAAATATATGCACTGTTTGAGTGATAAAATACACAAGTGCATAGACGGTGTAATACCACCATTGATTTCCCCCTACTAATTTTTGTTCCATTATCACCTTTCAAAAAATTGTGCACCATTTATCTTTGTTTTAAAAAAAGAAGTACAGTTTTATCCTGTCCAGTTTTATATGCAATCTTTTACAAAACATTTCATTAGATACAGGAAAATAATTATCACTGGACGTTAATCAATTAAATGTTCATCTTTGTTTTTAGCTGTGTGCAAGCTTTAGTAAACATGTACGGTAATCCATGGTTTAGAGATGCACTTGATTATGTTATAATGTTTTGTGATTTTGGTTTATAGGTGCACTCGTTTATGTTATAATGTTATTATTTATTACTAGTATTACATTCTAGAAAGATGTTCCTTTTTTTCATTCATTGTCATATAAAAGAATATAAGTATGATTACACGTGTGCTATTTTTTTCTGGTAATACAGTGCACTTTTCAGCCTCTTGCTTCCTGGACAGTTGGTTTAAATGTAAAAATGTAAACGGGAATCCACAGTGCATCCTGGGCAACTGAGGAAATTGTAAACAGGAAATATTTGGAAAAAACAAGTATCAATTTAAAAAGAAAAAAAACATGTAGCCCCGTTTTTCAAAATTATTCTATAGAATCTCCAAATAAAAATAAATAATAGTGCTTTGAAATACCCAAGATATGTGTATGCCCCAGAAATCTTTGACTGCAATGAAATGAAGGATTAATCACCATCAACTATCAAAATTCAAGGGGAATATTTTTATTTGACCAATTTACGTATGCAACTGGATGTGAAGTTCTATGATTTGGTAGGCTTACACCTAAAATGAATAATTTCAGATGTTTGTGGTTACTCTTACCATAGTTACATACATTCATAAAAAGAGATAAACAAAACTCATGTACCAATTATTTATATTCAATTTTGAAGCATTTACTGGTTAGCGGTTGGTATTAGAGTGGACTGAGAGTACACAAAACTCAGTACCTCCAAGTTGTTTTTCTTAGATAAAAAGTGTTCGGTACGTTTTTTCAATATATTACCCAGTATCACAAAAAACGGTTATATTTAAAACACGTCTTATGCGCCACTTATATTCTTTGAAAACGATTTGTTTTTCTACATTTGTATCAAAATACGTGTATGTCACACGGAATATATTCGCTTGAAAATGCAGAATATTAAGAAATTTCATTTAAAGTTAATAGTTTTCTTGCAAGATCAATCATGTTTCTAGAATAAATTTGTAGGACTCGGAGGTGCGATGGGGACGCTGATGTGCGATGGTTACGCTGAAGTGCGATGGTCTACGCCGAAGTTCGATGGTCCTTTCGCTGAAGTGCGATGGTTTTGCAAATACGTTTGGACAATGTGACGATTTCAAATACAACGTTATTAAATTAAAATTGTTCCGTGTTAAACACCTTATTTTGACCTATAATGGTTTGCTTTTACAAATTGTGACTTGGATGGAGAGTTGTCTCATTGGTACTCATACCACATAATATATCTACATAGGCAGGAGAATAAGATTTTGTAGATGAAGGTTTCATACGTACAAAGGAAAGGAAACAGAATGAAACGAACGATTCAAATCCCGAACAGTTTTGAGCATTAGAGGTGGGGGTTACAGAAATATGTCAACTAAAGAGAGTGGGCAGGACCTTTTTCGGGACGTCGGGAACGGGTGTTTTTAAGCTCGGGATTTTGGAATTGATCCTTTCCGGATCCGGGAATTCTTTTTTTCGAATTTAGGAATGTCGGGATTTAATATCTTTAAATTCGAGACCTCGGGATTTCACGTTTTCAAGTCCGGGATATCGGGATCAGGACCCCTCCAACGCCCCCCCACTAAAAGATGATCTTGGTCTGCAGATGTGCTAACCGGTGTTTTCGGAAGCATGTATAATGCATGCCGAAAACGTTTTGTAAGACAAATAAAATGTTTTAATCTTTATATTAATTTACTCTTCTCTTCACGTATACATCACATAATTTTGTGTGAACAACTTAATAATAAACTAAAATTGAGTATTAACAATGTTTTCGTGATATCAAGGAGGTATATTTTTGTTTTATTCTTGAGATGAAACCTGCTTTGAACGAAAAACGCAATTTTAAGAATTCTATGTTGCGTATACAGTTATCATATTCTGCAATTGGTTAGGTCAAAATAACCCCGAATGGTCCAATCTTGGTGTACTTGGTGATGCTCAGCAGAGAAACAGGTAATCGTAAGCTTTTTTTTAACAGAAAAGGCGTCACGTCTCACTATATATATGAGTCCAGCATGATTGTACTTAGTGGTTTTTATTTCTTAAAAACTGTTACGATATCAGATAAATAGATAAATGAGTGTTGTGAGCAATTTCTTCGCTATGACATGACAAGAACAAGTTACTAGTATATTTGAAAAAATTAAATGTGTCCTGCTGAGTTAGTTCTATAGACATCAAAGTTAGAACATCGCACTTCAGCGTACCCACCAACGCACTACAGCGTATCTAACAACAAGTAAGCGTCACAATGTCACCATCGCACTTCAGCGTGTTAACCAACGCACTTCAGCGTGGACCATCGTACTTCAGTGTGACCATCGCGGTTCGGAGTACCATCGCGGTTCCGAGTCCTACAAATTTAACTATGATTTCAAGACCCGTTAGGTCATATACATGTACAAAGGACTCTGTCATTCGTGTTTAATTTTTGACCGTTTCTCATGACGTTAACCCAGGAAATGGCGTCAGATGCACATGATTTTTGTTATTTTAATTTCATATTTATCTGAATGTTATTCATTTCTGTTTTCGGCATAATATTGCATTCAAGTTGTAGATGTTAAATAGATCGTTTTTATTCCAGGATGTTTCAGTTTAAATATTAGCCAAAGGGATACCTTTCACCGTGGTAAATTTTCTTTCCAAAATAATTCAGCTTTTGAATGCTCTAAGGCATGTCCGTCGACCTCTGGATACATTTTTCTTATGGTAGGTTTATCTAGTTTACTCACATGAGTCATTCCTTCAATACACTATAGGAAAATTGTTTAGGTGGTGTGTTTGTTTTTAGTTATATGTGTACCATTAATCAGAATAACAGAACATTCAACACCAGTTTCGCTATAAAGGAGAAGCGAAAGATATCAGATGAACATTTTAGGACGAAAAACAGAGAAACATGTCAACTCACTGATGCTATATCATTGTATATAGAAATGAAAATTCACAATTGGAAAGCTAAAATAATCTCTTTTGTTGTAAAGTTTTGTTTCCAACCGACCCTCATTGTCAATTTCTAGATGTAAATCAAGGTATGAGGCAGATTTGACTGTATCTGTTGTACTTTTTATCGATGATATAGACACGTTCAACGTCCAATGTGAATGCCGATTGATTGTTGAAAATCACGTTCTCCAATAAACTCATCATAGATACCATTATTTTTTGTCTTTACGCCAGACTCATCAGTGACGCTCGAATCCAAAAAAAGTTAAAAAGGCCAAATAAAGTACGGTGTTGAAGACCATCGAGGACCAAAATTCCTAAAAGTTTTGCCAAATACAGCTTAGTTAATCTATTAAACAGATGATTGTTTGGGCTTTATCTGCGGGAACAACAATATAAGTGACATGAAGGTAGGTAGGAGAAAAGTTTTTGAACATGTTGGTGTTTAAAGATTTATGTTGTATTGGTGAAAGAAGACTCATTCAGTTTCCTAACTCTGCTTTGGATTAACGAACTCACAGCTTTAATCCTTTTTGGTAAAAGTAACTACGTCAGTATTTTGAAGTTGTGTTTCCAATTTACGTATTTCGGCGCACGATTCATCGGGCTTTTGAATAACACATTTCACAGAGTAGTGTTGTTGACAATTTTAAGGTCACAAGTTATAACGTGGCATTTGGTGGAATTTTGATAAATATAGGAAGATGTGGTATGTGTGCGAATGGGACAATCCTCCATCAAAGTCACATTTTATAAAAGTAAACCATTAAAGTCGAAAGTACCGTCTTTGAGTATGTCTATGTCATTTGTTTACTTTCGTTTTTGATACGACCAGTAGTTTAAATTTTTTTCTGAATTAAACTTTTTTAGGGAATATTTCAGTACTCTGAATGAGTTATTCAAAACGTGTATAATATTTCAACAGTGTCATAAAGTATTTACTTTACTATATATAAAAATATTAATTTTCGCGAACCATTTAGGTCACGGAAATTCCAAAATATGGCATCAGTAAGGAGAGTTGTACAAACAATGTAAATACACAGAACCCCATCTAAACTTGCTTTAGCTAATAGTATTCATCTTTTTCTATTTTATATGTACAAACAACATTCCATTTTTCTATAATTTCGATTAAAAAATTCCAAAATCTGAGTTAAAATAGGTCGAATGCCCCAAATAAACGTTGTCTGATTGGTTGAAGTACTGTGGCGTCGATGATAAGCATAGAAAGCCTCGATGTAAAGCACACGCTTCACAGGAATAAGGAGAGTTTTACAAATAATGTGAATACACAGATCCTCCATCCTATTTATGTTTTACTGAAAATGTTGCAGTGTTCATCATTTCTGTTTTGATTCTGCTAACAACATTCCATTTTTTCTATAATTCCGATTTAAAGATGTGGAAACCCGTAATAAAAATAGATGGCCTCAATGATTTAAAAGCAACGCAAAAAATTCCGTTAATACGACCCTGAGTTCAACCGGGGTTATATAAACCGTTTCACAAATAGATCTCCTTGCGCTCAAATGTAATTCTTAGTGAAGTATACGGGTAAATTCGTTTACGGAAATTTATACACACTTTATCATTAATATATTACCAGGCTTTTGCATATTCACGTTTTTTTTTATGCTCAACTTTAGTCAAATTCAATTCTATACATTTTTTTTACGTAAAGCAAAAGGAGTAAGAATATTATTTCGCGCCAATTTAACTAGCATCACCACCACCATCAAAATTATTTACCGTTATCTTTGTGAAATTTCTGTTATATAGTTTATTAATTAGAGAAATTTTGGTAAGTATTACTTATTAATGTTAAGGTTCTACTGGTGTGCTTCTCTAGACCTTTTTGACGGTCAGTTTTATCCCATTTATCTCAATATTATCCCCGATGACAAAAATGTCAACCCGACCTATTCGTGTCAAAAGTGAAAATCGATCTATTTGATGAACTAATTTCTTTATAAACTGTACATGCATTATTTCTGTATTATTTGATAAGCAATCACATTCACGTTGCATGTTTGCATACTAATGGGTTATGTATTAGTGGATTGTAAGGGCGATGCAACATGTGAGGTCTGCGCGATCACGTGACATTATTATTTGTAAACAAACCTGCTCCCCGTGTAACACGTGTCTGAATTATCCTTTCAAAGTGTTATGAATCTTTCAATCACTGTTTTATGATATATTTTTAGGTTTTTAGGTTTGCATATCAGTAGTCAAAGTGAATTAGACATAGTTCTGAGTATTGTGGTGTTTTTTTTTAATTAGACTGTTAGAAGGTATCCTCCACTCCCCAAAGTTCGTCCACCTAACGAATATCGCGGTGCATTTTCAGATACGTTTCCTGTATATTCCCGATAATTTGCAGTAATAAAGATTCAATAAAATTCTAATCTTTGGCATGAAAAAGAATCAACAGAAGACCGTAGTATAACGGAAATGCAAAAGTGAACACTTACTTGAAATCAATGCCTGTTCTACTTTCGCCCCTCAAGTTCGTCCACCGGATGTACAACCTTGTAAATATATAATATAATCAAACATAAGCGTTGTATGAAACATACTAAATGCTGTTCACTTTTGTTCAATTAGTTAATATGCATAACTATAGAATTTAATTCATATGAAATCATTTTTTCCTGGCTGTTATGTTACATATTTAGCATGAATGGTGAACTGGTTTCCTTCTTCAAAATAGGTGAATTGTTGTTGAAGAGTTGCCGCCGTCAATTGCCAATTTTGGTGGTTGAAATAAAGCTTAACTGGCGACGCGTAGCAATTCTTCAACAGCAATATTTTGCTTAGCATCAACATTATTACGTTCATCATGTATATTGGAAAGAGTTTGTAAATTTAATAAAATGTGATATTATAATATAAAATTTTGAGAAACTTCATTAATGATTATGACGCAGTTAACTCATTGTTAACCGTGACTCCATACAATTAAGAAATTACAAACGTAGGATTATAACAATGCTTCCATGATTTGAGTTTGGATAAAATCCCATAAAAACAGCATTTTTGAAGTAGGTGTTGTTGTATTTTTGGAAGTTCTAGTATTCGAACATTTGTTGATCCTATAAATTCAATACCGTGCATTATAATTGGGTTCAGTAGCCTTTGGTTTCAATAAGAGTCATTAAGCACGATAGCTTCAATCAAACTATTCGAAATGATCTTTGTAAACTTTATTTTTTGATAAAAGATTACTCAGCTCTATGTTTCAATTTCTTTAATCTAGTTGCCTGAAGAACAAATTATTTTTTACATAACTATGTGCATATATATTTATTCGTTTTTTAACTGAATTTCTTTTTACTACGTAGAATAAATTCTACAAAGGTTTTTGCCTCTGTCAGAATATTGATTGATTAATGACATAACGATTTTGATATTCAAACGTGTTGTTCTATAACGAAATATAGCATAAAAATCACAAGTTAATCTTTACTGTACAACTGGATTGTACATATGGTATTTGAAAACTATCATAGTTCACACCTATTGCACATATCTTTCTCATATTTACCCGGTGCTTATACTATTTGCATTGTGGACCTGGAAAATGGCCCGAATACTGAATCGTACCGTTTGGTTGACACAATCAATGTATTAAAGAATTGTTTTTACGATCAAATAAATGACGTTGATGGACCAAAGATCACCTTCCCTAAATTTATATTGACCGTAACAATACCATATGACCCTCGGTAAATTAATTATTTCTCCAAAAAGGTATAGGTTTCTTTTAAAACAATCTAGAAATTCAAAGTGGAAGCATTTATCTCAACTTGTACGATTCGCTCGTGTATGTAACAATGTTTTAGATTTTAACGAGAGAAATTTATGTATTACTGAAAAATTATTACACCAGGGTTTTCGATATCACAAACTAGTCAAAACATTTACTAAATTTTATCATCGGTATAAAGACAGCATTCGTAAATATAGCTATACATGCAGACTTTTAATACGTTCAGGTATTTCACATCCAATTTTTTATGGTAATATTCTTTATAAAACACAAAGGTGTCAGTATTCACCTCAGAAACTTACAAAACCTTTGAATAGACTTATTAAGAAGGGATATAATTACGATACTGTTGTCAAGTCATTAAAGATTGCATATTTTGGCGTTAATATTGAGTCACTGATAAGGTCTTTGCATCGGAACTAAACACATTTATTCTAAAAACAGTTGTTGGCATGACACGGGTTATGTTCTTCTCATATATGTTATGATGGTATGATACTAAACCCCTAACGGGAAGGATTGTGCCTGATGTTCATATGATGAAATCATAATCTTTCAGTCAGTTTAGTTGAAGTCTGGAGCTGGCATGTCAGTTAACTGCTAGTAGTCTGTTGTTATTTATGTATTATTGTCATTTTGTTTATTTTCTTTGGTTACATCTTCTGACATCAGACACGGATTTCTCTTAAACTGAATTTTAATGTGCGTATTGTTATGCGTTTACTTTACTACATTGGTTAGAGGTATAGGGGGAGGGTTGAGATCTCACAAACATGTTTAACCCCGCCGCATTTTTGCGCCTGTCCCAAGTCAGGAGCCTCTGGCCTTTGTTAGTCTTGTATTATTTTAATTTTAGTTTCTTGTGTACAATTTGGAAATTAGTATGGCGTTCATTATCACTGGAATAGTATATATTTGTTTAGGGGCCAGCTGAAGGACGCCTCCGGGTGCGGGAATTTCTCGCTACATTGAAGACCTGTTGGTGACCCTCTGCTGTTGTTTTTTATTTGGGCGGGTTGTTGTCTCTTTGACACATTCCCCATTTCCATTCTCAATTTTATTCTATATTTACTTCTTGAAACTTTTTCATAGTATGCTTTCATCATTTTTAAAAGACATTTCAATGTGAAATTTTATCTTCGTTTCTACCCAACTATTGGAATCATGTTTAGTATACGGGTTACAATGAACATATGTCTGTGGTGATTTGTAAAATAAGTTTTGTTTATTGCAGGGTACCGAATGCCTTTGTATTCCTATGCCATCATTCTATGTTATGCAAAACATTTATTCAGAAGAAAGTACAAACGCTTGCACAATTCATTGTCAAGGGAGCATCGGAGATCTGTGCGGGGGTGTTTCGTCTGTCTTCGGAGAAGAGCTATACACTGCATATGTAATAGTAAACAGTAGGTATTGGACTGACACTTTATTTTAAAATAATCATTTATGTTTATATTATGATAGCACATATTATTAGTTACATTAATCACTAGCACACTGTGTAACGATTTATCTGAACGACTATATTAACTAGTGGTATTTAGATTAATTGCCTAAAGTCTTTTAGAAACAACTTCCATTTGTATATTAAACAACAAATGCCAGTAAATAACAACTTGTTTGCTTCAAATGTATTTTTTGAATTCAGTTCAATCGTTTATCATCCATTTCCTTGTTTGTTTGAACCTTTCAAAATTTTCCTTAACCCTGTGTTGCTTTGACATAGGGACGTAACACCACTACTCATTGGGTATTGAAATAAATATAGTATATAAAGCCCTTATGTACTATACACGGTCTCGAAGGCGTTGCTTTTAAACCATCATATTCCAAGAAAGGTACATGTAAAACAAATATATATACTGTATATCAAAATTGAGAAAGGAAATTGGATGTGTGTCAAAGAGATAACCACCCGATCATACAGCAGATATCATTCGAAGGCCACCAATGGATCTTCAATGTAGCGAGATACTCTCGCACCCGGATGAGTTCTTCAGCTGGCCCCTTAACAAATATATATACTAGTTCATTATTAATGTTCGTTACACGAAACTCCGAATTATACACAAGAAACTAAAATTAAAAATCATACAAAATTAACAAAGGCCAAAGGCTCCTGACTTCATGCGGCGGGGTAAAACATGTTTTTATAGATCTCAACCCTTCCACTATACCTCTAGCAAATGAAGAAAAAACATCACAATACGCACAGTAAAACTCAATTTAAAGGTCCGAGTTCGATGTCAGAATAGGCAACAAAAGCCACTAAACAAAATGACAATAATTCATAAATCATAGCAGTTGCTGACATGCCAGCTCCAGACCACAATTAAACTGATTGAATGATTATGTCTTCATCATATATATATCAAGCACAATTCCTCCCGTAAGGGGTTTAGTATTATACCATCATAAAATATATGAGAAGAACATAACCCGTGTCATGCCAACAACTGGTTTTAGAATAAATGTGTTTAATTCCGATGCAAAGACTCTATAAGTGAATCAATATTAAAGCAAACATATTATGTAATCTTTAATGACCTAACAACAGTATCATATAACTATATCCCTTCTTAGTAAGTCTGTTTAAAGATTTTTTTGTGCTTTGTATATCCCTGATTATACTGCGATGAGTAGATTTAAGTGCCACGTAGTGAAACGCGCGTCTGGCGTACTAAATTATAATCCTGGTACCTTTGATAACTATTTACACCACTGGGTCAATGCCACTGCTGGTGGACGTTTCGTCCCCGAGGGTTTCACTAGCCCAGTAGTCAACACTTCGGTATTGACATGAATATCAATAATGTGGTCATTTTTTTTTATAAATTTCCTGTTAACAAAAGTTTAAATTTTTCGAAAAACTAAAGATTTTCTTATCCCAGGCATAGATTTCCTTAGCCGTATTTGGCACAACTTTTTGGAATTTTGGATCCTCAATGCTCTTTTACTTTGTAATTGTTTGGCTTTATAAATATTTTGATATGAGCGTCACTGATGAGTCTTATGTAGACGAAACGCGCGTCTGGCGTACTAAATTATAATCCTGGTACCTTTGATAACTATTTACACCACTGGGTCGATGCCACTGCTGGTGGACGTTTCGTCCCCGAGGGTATCACCAGCCCAGTAGTCAACACTTCGGTGTTGACATTAATATCAATAATGTGGTCATTTTATTAAATTTCCTGTTACAAAACTTTGAATTTTTCGAAAAACTAAGGATTTCTTATCCCAGGCATAGATTACCTTAGCCGGGTTTGGCACAACTTTTGGAATTTTGGATCCTCAATGCTCTTCAACTTTTTACTTGTTTGGCTTTATAAATATTTTGATATGAGCGTCACTGATGAGTCTTATGTAGACGAAACGCGCGTCTGGCGTACTAAATTATAATCCTGGTACCTTTGATAACTAACTGGTACCTTTGATAACTATTTACACCACTGGGTCGATGCCACTGCTGGTGGACGTTTCGTCCCCGAGTGTATCACCAGCCCAGTATTCAACATTTCGGTGTTGACATGAATATCAATAATGTTGTCATTTTTTTTTATAAATTTCCTGTTAACAAAAGTTTAAATTTTTCGAAAAACTAGAGATTTTCTTATTCCAGGCATAGATTTCCTTAGCCGTATTTGGCACAACTTTTTGGAATTTTGGATCCTGAATGCTCTTCAATTTTGTAAATGTTTGGCTTTATAAATATTTTGATATGAGCGTCACTGATGAGTCTTATGTAGACGAAACGCGCGTCTGGCGTACTAAATTATAATCCTGGTACCTTTGATAACTATTTACACCACTGGGTCGATGCCACTGCTGGTGGACGTTTCGTCCCCGAGGGTATCATCAGCCCAGTAGTCAACACTTCGGTGTTGACATTAATATCAATAATGTGGTCATTTTAATAAATTTCCTGTTACAAAACTTTGAATTTTTCGAAAAACTAAGGATTTTCTTATCCCAGGCATAGATTACCTTAGCCGGGTTTGGCACAACTTTTTGGAATTTTGGATCCTCAATGCTCTTCAACTTTTTACTTGTTTGGCTTTATAAATATTTTGATATGAGCGTCACTGATGAGTCTTATGTAGACGAAACGCGCGTCTGGCGTACTAAATTATAATCCTGGTACCTTTGATAACTAACTGGTACCTTTGATAACTATTTACACCACTGGATCGATGCCACTGCTGGTGGACGTTTCGTCCCCGAGTGTATCACCAGCCCAGTATTCAACATTTCGGTGTTGACATGAATATCAATAATGTTGTCATTTTTTTTTTATAAATTTCCTGTTAACAAAAGTTTAAATTTTTCGAAAAACTAGAGATTTTCTTATTCCAGGCATAGATTTCCTTAGCCGTATTTGGCACAACTTTTTGGAATTTTGGATCCTGAATGCTCTTCAATTTTGTAATTGTTTGGCTTTATAAATATTTTGATATGAGCTTCACTGATGAGTCTTATGTAGACGAAACGCGCGTCTGGCGTACTAAATTATAATCCTGGTACCTTTGATAACTATTTACACCACTGGGTCGATGCCACTGCTGGTGGACGTTTCGTCCCCGAGGTTATCACCAGCCCAGTAGTCACCACTTCGGTGTTGACATGAATATCAATAATGTGGTCATTTTTTTTTTATAAATCTTGTTAACAAAAGTTATAATTTTTCGAAAAACTAAGGATTTTCTTATTTCATGCATAGATTTCCTTAGCTGTATTTGGCACAACTTTTTGGAATTTTGGATCCTCAATGCTCTTCAACTTTGTAATTGTTTGGCTTTATAAATATTTTGATATGAGCGTCACTGATGAGTCTTATGTAGACGAAACGCTCGTCTGGCGTACTAAATTATAATCCTGGTACCTTTGATAACTATTGTGTTGATCAATAAATATTTGTACTTTTTTTTCAATTCAGTGTAGAATAAAAACAAAAATTTGAATAAATGAATCGTCGGCATAACTATTTTTTTGTAGGTTAAGTCGATGTGAGCGATGTCGTTGAAATACATGTCAAAAATCCAGCAATTATTTTTTTTTAAAGTTCTTGTTTTTATTTAAGTTTCTCCATGATTTATTGTTAATTCGTGTTTGAGGTTAAATCATAATGTGCTGCTCGAATTATTTTTATGTTTTAAATTTTACAGAATACCCTCCAGGAATGCAGCATGGGAATAGTTGTGCCTCAGTTTATTGGGATAATATGGACAAAAAATATGGATTCAGTTATACCAGATGTAGCACCAGTTTGTCATTCATATGTGAAAGCTACAACAAAACACGTATGTTGCAATACAAACTCATCAAAGATACCAAATTATAGATATGTGCGTTAGACGCATATTTTGTCTACTTATCACAGGGTTAAAGGTCATACAAAGCATGAAGTTAAAGCTCATCCATGAGGATCTAATATTTCAAGGAATACTGTATTGAATATATTTGTACCCATCTATTCGATATACATATAGAAAGTATGTATGTAGCAATATAACTTCATGGAATTTACATTCAAAATGAGCATGCCATCTAAATAAAAAACACTCTATGATACGTTATTCAGGGTATACGTATACTTTACTAACATCTTATTCTGCCTTGTCTGTATTATTTATTTTTTATTCACAAAAGATTTTGAAATACTAACTTTGACTGTCCCTTTGGTATCTTTCGTCCCTCTTTTAGATAGTTAGATCAAAATATTTTCTAACACAAGTGATACTGTTCAATATAGTTCGGATGCCTTTCAAGGAGATTTAATAATGAGTTGTATTTTTTAATTTCCTCATAAATGTTATACACATCATGCACATGATTAAATCTATAAAACAATTTGCACATGTAACATTTACAAAAGAGGGACGAAAGATACCAAAGGGACAGTCATAATTACAAATGTCTCGGGTGAAATATCAATAACTTTTTGTAAACATTTGTATGTTTTTAACTTTGCCAAATTATATCATTTTGCTTGTAACTTTTACCTGTCGTATGTCTTGAACTTAAAATGCCCAATTCAAAAACGTCTTCTATTGTTGATTTTAAAAACTTCATAATGTATTATACCTGTATTGAAAACTTCACAATGTATAGGTTTATCTTATTTAGTTAAACTGAGAATACATAAAAGTGTTCTGGAAAATTTTAACGATATCAACTATCGAATAGAGAAAGCAAAAACCAATAGCTATCAATTTGCCATGTAATCTTTATTCTAACGTAATAAACGAAACAAATGTTTTAATAGATTCGATTCTGCAAAGAGAGCATACTTTCTCTTCAATTGTATCAATTGTATAAAATCACAAAACGTTCAATTTGCAAGTAAGCAATTATAGAATATTCCTGATGGAATTTTATCAACAGAAAGCTCTAGGGTGTTTTCTTAGTATATATAAGTCGCTGAACGGACCTTTTGAGAGAAAAAAAGAGAGATGAGTATAAATGATATCGTAAACATTTGACAAGACGTGCCGTTTGTTTTTTACTTTGAATGTTTTGCTTGATGGAGGAAAAACTCATCTTTAAATAATATTAATTAGATTAATAAAAGGTATCAAAAACTGAAAGGAGTATGTGTTGGCATACAGGGAAACAGAAAAGACAAAACAAAACTGACAAAACGAGATTTTTAAGTTGTACAAGTCATTTAGAACAAAGAGAAACATTGGTAGTAAAGGGGAAACAAATATGATCCTAGTAACATGACAATTAGATAGAGAGTATATTAGAAAGATGATGCAATTTTTTCAAATCCTTAACAATGAAAATGTGCTTATAGATCTTCTTATTTCTATATCACTTTTTTCTATATATAAGAAAGTGGGTTTTGAGTGCCAATGATACAACTCTCCACCCAAATCACAATGTGTAAAATGTAATACGTTATATGTCAAAGTACGGCCTGTTTTAAACTTTGATAAGTATGGATCTCCTTAGGTAAAACCTGACAATGTTAATTAAACTAAATATGTGTACTTCAACGCAGATGATTACTTACAAGATGAAAATAAAATATACACAAGAGATTGGCTAATAAAATTATTTAATGATATTCAGTGATCCTATACAGAATATTCGTATGGTCTTTATCAAAGCTCAAGGTGCCTGCCTTTGGTAAACTTCACTGATGGTGGACGTTTCGTCCCCAAAGGTATCACCATACCAGTAGTCAACACTTCGGTGTTGACACGAATATCAATTGTGTGGTCATTTTAGTAAATTTCCTGTTTACAAACTTTAAATATTTCGAAAAACTAAGAACTTTCTTATCCCAGAAATAGATTACCTTAGCCGTATTTGGTACACCTTTTGGGGAATTTCGGGTCCTCAATGTTCTTGAACTTTGCTCTTGTTTGGCTTTATAACCGTTTTGATCTGAGCGTTACTGGTGAGTCTTATGTAGACGAAACGCGCGTCTGGCGTATTAGATTATAATCCTGGTACCTTTGATAACTATATATATATGTATATATGTTCAATGAAAGCAATATCAATACTCAGTTGCATTTTTTGAGTGAATATATCCTCCCAGAGAGATTCAGATGTCTTTTTTTTTTTGTAAATATAACATGTGAAATGATCGTATACAAGTGAAAGTGAAAGTGTGATCAATCTTAAATTTAGTTCTAATTTTTTGTATTACTAACACTGAATATTGGTAATCAACCAAGTTATGATATATTTTTTCATAAATTATTAGGTTCCTTATACACCCAGGAATGTTATAATGAAACTGCATCTTGGTACGACGCTAGAGAAAAATGTCATAAAACAAATTCGATTCTTACAAGAAGCATCGAAAATTGGTGTGCACGAACACAACATTGGATTGGAGCTCATGTCGCAGAAAGAATTATATGGGGGAATGGTAAGTACTCTTCTTCTTTTTTATATTTAACGAAAAGTAAATATTGATTTTAAAGGTATCAGAATCAAATTGGATTTCACAAATCATAGTATAACAATTTCGCAACTAGTAGATGATACTACTTCATTTTGTTGTTTTAAATGTTACTTTCAAGTATTTATGCACGAATTGAAATATTTAGTTCTTATTCAGGATTGAAATCATACAGAAATAAAACAGAGGGGTTCTGGGTAGGACATCTTAAATCATGTAAAGACAAAATTTACCATTTTTTTTATAATTTTGTGTCAAACTGGTAAGTGTTTCAAACAAACAGTGGGGCAAAGCCAGACGAAGCCTTGAACACATCCCAGACTTTTATAAAAATATCATGAAATGATAGAAATTAACTGGTGGAGGTCTGATGAAAAAACAGAAGCATTTACAGATATAAGAAAATAATATTATGGAAAACAATTGAAAATAAAGCTATATTTTTGAGAAAAAAAATGGATTAAAAGCGATCTTTATTATGTTAATGATATCTTAGATAAAAAAAAGATCGCATTTCTCAACACATCATTTTAAATAAACTAACAAATAAATCAAAGTTGATAACTGAAATTAATTTCGTATAGAAATCAATACCAAAAGCAGGGGCAGCAATTTTGAATTCGGAAAATTCTGTGAAAAGTACTGTTAATATAAAAGAAGCAAAGGACAAGGTATGAGTTAGGGCCGTTTTTGGTCCCCTCTCCAAATAAGGTTATACTGATATCATTGATAGTTTTAGCGTATACACTTCATAAAATAACGATTTTGTTGTGTTTCGGTGAAAGGAAGGTTGCCTAGCAACGGTTTTTTATCAAGAATTAAAATTATCACATATTAATTGCTTTATCAGTACAAATTTAAATATTTGCAAATAATATTGTTTGTCCAAGAAGAACTTGAAGTCACAAATGAAAAATTTTCGTTGATATGATTTCGTTTACTATATGCCTAAAACAACCTTAGCAACATAAATGTTGCCTAGCAATGGCTAAAAAAAGGATGCTTGCCCTCTGAAGTATGAATCAAGCAGTTGTTTGAAGATTTTTCTTTCCAAATGGTGTTTCATTCCAATATTCTTTCAAATACATCTTTTATTCTGAACAAATATCGTATTGACCATAGCAACACAAGTGTTGCTTAGCAACAGCAAAACATGTTTGAATTAAAGCCAACTTCAAATTTTATTTTATTGAACAAATTAAATTGAATGCAGTGCAGATTGTCTGTTTATGAACTTACTTTGGCCTATAATTGTTTACCTCGTGGGATTTTGTCTATATGTGTTACATTTTAGTGTTATGTCGTTGTTCTCCTCTTATATTTAATGCGTTTCCCTCGGTTTTAGTTTGTTATCCCGATTTTGTTTTTTGTCCATGGATTTATGAGTTTTGAACAGCGGTATACTACTGTTGCCTTTATTTACCTTTTACACGTTGTGACTGAGATGGAGAGTAGTAGCATTGGCACTCATGCCACATCTTCTTATTTCTATATATATGATTCATTGTACAATTAAATAAATATAATGAATGAATTAAAATGCCTAATATCGTGGGTTCTGACACCGGCATGGTAAAACCCAAGACTTTAAAATTGGTATTTGCTGATTTTCCATTAATCAATTGGCATTAAGCGGTAAGAGCACAGACTAGTTGGTTCGGAGTCAGAATAAAATTATAGTGTCAAGTTAGGGTAATATCACGGATATCATTCGGTTTAACGAGAGAAATGGTCGTGAAAGAATATCTAACGGCAGTCAAGTATTGAGAGACGATCGTGAAAGACATTTAATGAAAATTCTAGGTCAGAATCTTTGAAAAAATCGCTTAATTTTCAAAACTCGGAACAAATCCGAACAAAAAAATATGTCTGTCAAAATGGTTTAACTTCCTCAACATAACTGTGAAATAAGATAAGGAAAATATGCAGTACTTTATGAAAAAAACACAAAAGGCGCAATGCATGTCTATGAAATTAATTACAAATAACACGCTTTTTGTACCTATAATGGTCATATTTCAGTTTATCGTGATATATTTGAAATTTAATCTTTGGTGTATCTGATGCACAAGTACACAATTGTGTGAAATGTAAAAACCTACATATTCACTGATGGATTATGGAGAAATTAAGAAAAAAATAGTATCTTTGTCATGTTTGTTGTCGAAATAAACACCTGCTTTATCCATTCATGTACATGGCTCCATCATATCAAATATACAGAGAAGATGTTTGAAGAACGTTGCCAAAATTTATTCAACCAATTGAAGGAAGATGTCTTATGGATGGAATTATTTATGCACTGAACTGTTATGTAGGGGGTCGAATAATTGTACACAGCAGCTGAAACAAAAGACAAGTTAATTTAACATGAAAAGTGTTTATTTTATTTAATATGCAAATATGAGCACAATATTAATAACATCACAAATGGTATGATATTCAAAGCGTTTTGCTTATTATTGTATTGTCTTAAACATGTTAAACAGTCAGCCTTTTGTTTTTGTATGTTTAATACTCACCATGAAAAGTTGTATTAAAGTTTTAATTATCTTTTGTATCAATAATTCAGTCTAGGAAAAATTATATTTATACTGTTTGTACTGTTATGAAATTTACATACAGAAAAAATAGCGGAAAACATTTCCTTGAGAGAAATTTGATGTTCAGAAATTTCCTTTGAGGAAATTTGAAGAACAGTGATTTCCTTAGAGGAAATTTGTTGTCTTGAATTTTCCCTCAAGGAAAAGTGTTTGTCAAAAATTTCCTCACAGGAAAAAGTATTTCCTCCAAGGAAAATTTGAAGCTGCAAATTTCCTCATTTTGACTTAACTCCAAAAATTAAGGTGACAACTTCTGCACTCAGCGGAATTGCAAACTTGTCCCGGATACTGTTACAGTAAAATTAAGGTATGTTCTTCTCTTAAAAGCATTAATTTGTATATGAAAACCTTGAATTTGTTGAATATCCTTTAAACTTGATCGTGAAAGATCAGGTAACGCATTATTTTGATCGTGAAAGATAATACTTGACCAGATTTATTACTAGTAATCAGAAATCAGTATTTCTTTCACCATTTGATAAACCTGGTTGAAGCCTGTAATTATTTTGATAAGGACGAACATTAAAGTTTTTTGTTTTTTTTATTCAACACTGTTTACCTCGAAAGTTAAAAAAACAACAACTAAAAACGTCACTAAATAAGTTTGAAAGATTCAGCTCTGAGAATCGGTCAAGTGCAATTCAGACAGACCGACACTATTTAACCAATAATATGGATATGCAACGTTTAAACCAAAACTATATCCATCAAACAAAAAATTACAGCAAAAAAGCATCTTTCATGAGAAATTTAAGATTGAAAGATAACCAACATTTTGTGCAACAGTACTTTCTTAAGTTCTGTATATACAACGCAGATGTGGATTGATTTAACTATATACTACAGACTATAGAATACCAGAGCGCAAATGGTGTAATGTCTCGTCTGCTTTACTTATGATAGTTAATTTTTGGAACGCCTATAATATCAAGGGTTTTACTAGAAGTGTCAAATGCGCTTAATGCGCTTAATGTATTTTTGTCCATCTGATGAGTTAAGCCTTTTCAATTGATTTGTATAGTTCGTTCTTATGTGGTACTGTTATACCACTGTCAGGTTAGGGGGAGGGTTGGGATCCCGCTAACATGTCTAACCCCGCCACGTTATTTATGTATGTGCCTGTCCAAAGTCAGGAGCTTGTAATTCACTGGTTGTCGTTTGTTTATGTGTTACATATTTGTTTTTCGTTCATTTTTTTTTTACAAATAAGGCCGTTAGTTTTCTCGTTTGAATTGTTTTACATTGTCATATCGGGTCCTTTTATAGCTGACTATGCGGTATGGGCTTTGCTAATTATTGAAGGCCGTACGGTGACATATAGTTGTTAATGTCTGTGTCATTTTTGTCTCTTGTGGATAGTTGTCTCTTTGGTAATCTTACCACATCTTCTTTTTTTTTTAAATTATGATTGTCGATGGTTCATAAAAAGAGTGCATTGTCAGATGAACCATGACATACAGATCTCTACAAATATCCCGTAGACCAAATAAATGTGTTCCGATCCTTACAGTGCCTTAGAAACTGACAAATGTAAAAGTTATGCTTGGACAAATAATTCGAAACATAAGGTCAAAAGTATATGAACCCTGACCGACAGCCAGACATAGATATTTTACTATCATTCAATATATCAAATACAATTGACGTCATCATGGTCATATATGAAACATGCAGACAGACATGTATACCATACACGAAATACCATGGCGCTATAGCATACAGGTATATATCCAAAAAGCTAGACAACATAAAACGAGCATTGCCGAATGATGCATGATAATGAGTTCGATTTTATTTGAAACCTTGCAGAAGTCGAAAATGTACACCTAACAATCATGACAACAGACAGTTATCCTCAAGCTTAACGAATCCGGGATACGGACTTGACCACAAAAATGAATCATCATCCATGAAATAAGGTAAATTCGGGGTCAGGTGAATCCTGTCTGACGGACATGTAGTTTATAGGATCCAATATACAAAATGTGGGTATCCTATAACTCGTGATAAGTGAGTACTTCACATGACAATAAAAAGTTCCATCCTACAATCATCAAACTATTTTACATTTCATTTTCTGAAAATATTAATACTTTGAAAAGCTTAAAACTATTGAGAATATTAATACTTTGAAAAGCTTAAAACTATTGAGAATATTAATACTTTGAAAAGCTTAAAACTATTGAGGATGTTGACTTATATAGCTTTTCTCAATACCAATAACAAATATTAATTATGATATAATTGAAGAATAATTTGAACATCTTCGGAGCATCAGATCTTTCACGATCCTTTTCACGATCTTCAAAAATGCGGTACGTGATCTTTCATGATCCGAAAAATCATTTTTTGTGTAAATAGTTCTTTATTTACCAAGTTTCAGATTATGTTTATACAAAGTAACTACATGTATGAGAACTATTTGATTAATTCAAATAGAATGCCCTTATTCGTATTAAAGTAGTTTTTCTAGTCCAATTTGTGAAAAAAAATCATGTTTGTTTACATTTTTTATGACATTGAAATGTCGAGAAGCAATCTGCCTTTTGTTGTTTTTTAAACTGGATATTCTCACATACTGATCATAATGATGAACCATTTTGACAGACAGTTTTATTTTGTCGTAAATTTGTCTGTGTAATTAATTAAATTAGAATACAAAATTTATTGCGTGTTACTTTCACGGGATTTTTACTCTGATTTCATTAATAAGACATTGTTCATATGTGTGCCAAATATCTTTCGTGTAATGTTAATCAATGAGAAGAAAATAGCAATTTAAAACACAAATTTAATGAAAATTCTGCAATGATTCAAACACGCCTTTTCCCGTTACTCGTTTTGTAACTTACACTATCAGGTCATTACTAGGACAATTGTCGCTGACTTCATTTCTCTTTTTTGCTTGTTGTATGGTCGATTTTTATGTTTTGAATACTCTAGTTAGTTTGAAGATCGTTGTTTTGTTTTAGGAAATATTTTTGTTGTTGGTTTTTATTCCTTTAATGGTTTTTCTGATTGACAGTTTTGTTATAATAAATATTGTAATATACAAATCACGTTCAGACCCGGAATGTGGCACGCATTCACAGTCCTGTTAAACTATTCCCATCAAGCCCTAAACGAAGTAGGAATGAAATACAATTGGATAAGTGTGTTATGTCAGAGTTCTTTTACTGAATTGCTTATCAATATGCGAGGAATTAGCACAAACAAAAGCTTTATCGAGGCTCTTGGAGCACGGAAAGATCATGTATATTTCAGTATATTGTATGATGCTTCAACCCTAGACTAAAGTTTTTTTCAGGTCATATTTAGAAGGTCGTCAAATTCCTGACTGGAAAAAGTGTCTTTGAGTAAGTGAGAACTAGCAGGCCTTAATCAGATTTCTTGGCGAATCGATTGTTCAGCAGCATAGTAGATCAACAGATACTATGATACATGAGGAAGTCATTTATCTAGCTAGCACTTCCAAAAATCTGCTAAAAAGGATTTTTCAGGTTTTAAGAATTATTTTGTACGCCCAATGAAGTAGATACCCGCATGATTTTACATGCTATTCATGTAGACAAAGAGCTCGGTGTGAAAGGCATCAAGGGTAGGATAATAATAAAGTCACAAGATATAGATGTTCTGATCTTATGGGTTTATTTACTTCGCCTCCATGCAGCATACGCATGAGCTATGGTTTCAAACAGGCACTATAACTTGCATACAAGATTTTCGCCTCTATATACCTGTCCACGAAATATGTATAAGTCTCGGGTTTGCCATCTGTAACATTCTACCAGCCGCATATGTTTTAACATGATGCGATACAACGTCATCCCTGTTGAGGATCGGTAAGCTCACTATTGTTTTTGTCTCGAAGGACAACCCAGATGATTTTTCCTATTTGTCAAACCTTTCTAATTGTGACATCGATGAATCTATAGATGCAGCTCGAGTTCTTGTTGTTACGTTGAATGATCTCAAGTCAAAACTCAAAATAGATCACTGTGACCTTAACAAATTGAGCGTAAAATTGGCTAAAATTTCTATGGTCAGGTTGTTGTCTCTTTAATTGGTACATTCCCCATTTCCATTCTCAATTTCACAATTTAAAATTTCTCCCTTGTCAAACCTCTTCCTTGTGAATTCGCTTTTAAACAATATGTAATAAGAGCTTCACTCCAGACATAAATTTGATGTCTTCCGATATGGCAAAACTACCCTAACATTCTACTCTTCAGTTCGGATGGGAAAAGAAGAATGACTTCTTCCTTTCTATCTCGAAGGTCAGATGTTACATGAATTTCTGCAAGATTAAGTTTGCATTTGCTTCGAATAAAATCTATCATGTACAGATCCATGCCCATGTCAGGCAAATGACATTTGTCAAAATGTAAATACTCGTATGGTTGCAGTTAGAAACATTGATGACGACAAAGACGTAGATGTATAAGATTTCTTTTTCTGTTTGTACCTTATGAATCATTGTTAGCTATCGAATGTCCACAATCTTTTCTAAACAATAAATATAACCTCTACTCAATTTTGAAATCGTTGGAAATATAGTAATAATACATCTAGTGGGAAAAGATATGTAAAAAAAAAAATTTTAAATCCTGGCATATTGTCTCTGACCTTGATGTGGTTGGTGGGCTGAACCTACAGGAGACCATAGTAGGTAATACTAGCTATGATCATAATTTTCTATTTGCATTGGTTCGTTTTTTTCCGGGTTTTTGCAATGCTGTAGTCAGTTTGTCTTCATTTTATAAGTTTTTTATAATGTCCCTTTGGTTTCTCACGCCTTTTTTGTTTGCAATTGTTTGTAAAATACATCGGTGCTGTACATAACCCTCTCCCTTATTATATTTTTGGAATACTTGTAAACATTATAAAAATAAAATAAAAAAATAAAATAAAATAAAATAAAATAAAATAAAATATAGCCGTGTGTTATTCCGTTAAGGCAAATCGATCAAATTTGTTGATTGGGCACCCTACTTTTGGATTCAAACCTTACACAGAGCTTGACCAAAGCTATAGAATTGAAAACACAGAAGAAAAGTTAAGTATTCTTTTTTAGTTTTTATAATTATGAAAGTTTTATTTTTACTACATTTAGTATATATTGATTATACATGTACATATATGTTGTAAAACATTTGGTTAATAAAGAATTGAATTAAATATAAAATTATAGCTCAACAATTTAAACTGTTCATTTTGTTTTTCTTTATTAATGAATTATAACTTTGTTAAATACTCGTTAATTTTTCTTTGGTGTAATATAGTAGCTGAATTTAAATTCTATTATTGCGTAAATTGTCGATATTCTTTCCTTTGATATTCTTTTCTATTTCTATTTTTAAATTGCGTAGATGATGATACTTTAAGTGCGAGTTTTTATATCTAATTGTTTAACTGTCTTAATACGCTAACGAACATTTACCATTTTATTTATTCTTATTCCAAATCCAAATCGTGCAGTACGAGGTAACCGGGGAGTAAGTCATGAATTTATTTCAACATAAATGTATACATTTTCTGTCCTCAATATGCATGAAATAGGTGTCACTGGACGTTCAGATACAATCTATGAATCATTATTTTTTGCAAACTATTGCGAGGCATCAAGGATGTTAGTTGATTGATAGTATATACTTTTCGATTTAATTGGTTCATAGTTTTCAGGTTTTATAGCCGATCATATGGTAAACATATTTCTCATTGACGAAGGCCACTTCAATTGATATTTGGTGGATACATCAATTATGTCTTTTATGTCTTTCGTTATCAATATGATATTATCATTATGAATATACTTAAAATATCTGCCACTGGACTTTGACAGTAACAATCAAGCTTTTCGTTTTTTCTACTTTGGTTACTGACATTGTATCATAATATTGATTAATCATGAGCATATTGAAATATTTGTATTTCCATATTGATTCAATTGTTTAGATAAGGGATGTAACATTAACAAATGATATAATATTTTACTAATGCACTGACTAACATTTTAATTATTTGTTTAAACCAGTATGGCCAGAGAAAAAGGGAAGAGGATGCTGACAAACCGTGCTACACGTAAGCAGGAAAATCAAGTACAGCTACCGTTAAACAGAAGGCTCCGCCCAAGGAGAGCTGAAAGTATTAGACAAAATGAAGCCAATCCACAACCACCGTTAATGTCACCACAACCGCCTTTAATGCCACTACAGCAGCCATTAATGCAACCACAACAGCCATTAATGCCACCACAACAGCCAGTAATGCCACCACATCAGATATTGCCACCACATCAGTTATTGCCACCCCATGAGTTATTGCAACCACATCAGTTGTGACCACAACAGCCGTTAGTACAACAGCTAATTCTACCACCACAACAGGTTGGAACTCCAAACATCCCTCAGCAGCCCGCTGAACAACAAGTTACTGATCAGGGATGTGTACATTCTGGGCAGCCCATAGCTCGTAATACACATACAAAACGGTGAGAATTTAGTTATACCTACTAGTAATGATGTTGATGTGTTTGTACCACAAAAAATCATAAACCAAATTTTCGAATTTAGAATATGTTGATTTGGCCCAATTACTGTACAAAAACTTTGTTTCAAATATTGATCAACCGAAAAAAAAGTGCTCGGTTTTGATGATGATGGGGTTATTTTAATTGAAAGAAACAAATATTCAAAAGTAAAATCATTATCTAACATGGGTGAGTGGACTGAAGGTTTCTTAAATTATATGAAAATTTTATTGCAAAGTTTCCTAGATTTAGCAATTGAATTGATCAGCTACATGACGATTATTAGGGGGCTATTGTACCTTTTGAGAACGTTTATAAATATGACAAGCAATTTCGACTTAGAAAAGCCTGAGATCATATGCGTGCATGGGACGTCATTGATAGGTAGTTATGGCTTCAGTTTATTGCAGTAGGCATAAATCATGTTCCACAGACATCTTCATATACTTCTCACACAGTTAACAGTCCTTGCTACAATTATAATTTTAAGGGCGTTTGTACTCGTATGAATTGTGTAATAGTATACAGTCATTTATGTATAAGATGTAGCCAGTTCCATCCTTCGATGTACTGTACAAATTATTCATATAACGAGAACAATCCTCGAAGTTCTGTAACTTCGAACTATTTTGCTCCTAGGTATCAAAATTACCCTAGGGCACCTGATTCAAACAACTTTGCACCAAGGTATCAGTCCAGTGCTAGACCTACAACGAAGTCAAACAGGTTTTTGAATACACATGGAAATTTTAACCAAAATACTCGTTTTTCGATTAATAATTAAGGATTTCCAGGTCACAAAGGCAAACTTTCCACGTATGTAATTTTAATCATTTCAATTTTATATATTTTGTTTTTACAGCTTGAAATCAACAGTATGATATTTGGTGTTTGGGCTTTACCCCGGTTAATACTACGGTTTTAGGGAAGATGTTGAAAGACTACCCCGATAAAATATCGGCAAATATATTATATAATTATGGTTTTAAATATGGTTTTCGAACACATTATACAAGCAACAATGTAGTGTGGTTTACAAGATCCAAGTTATGATTGGAAAACGTCATGGGCGAAGCCTAAAATGTCAGAATTGCGGGGCCCCTTTATTATCGTCCTATTCAAATCTACGAGTTAGGAATTTATTATTTTTTAGAAGATATAATGGGATTTCTTATATTTTGGACGACGAGTGGTTGTCGATTTCTGTTTCAAATCTCTTTACCGGTACTTGCTAAGGGGAAAAGAGACGGATATGGTATATAATTTAATGGGAAAGGGTCATAAGTAAATTTTGGACAATTTTAGACCAGAAGCGTTGAGCCTAATAGAAGCCTCAAATTCTTCAAATAAATGGCTGACGTATCAAGTGGACTAAATTCATTTCAAAACTTTAAACATAAACTAAACCTGTATGTCATTTTGCCATGCTCCGTTTCACATTTACTTGAGTATAACTGACAAGTTAAGGAAGAAGATTCTTATTCCACTGGGAAAGCGTACCTTTCGGGTATTAGTTTTTATCATATGATTATTGATTTACTGGACAACACTCATTCTGTTAGGTTTAGATATAATCGTTTTAGATTGAAAGGTCGATGGAAATCGGCGGTTTAAAAAGTTTATACAGGAACAAACCTCGCGTAGTGTAACACTTAATTTCAGGGTACCAGTAAGATATTTGGTTACTTGGCTCTTATAATATAAATTTCCTCATTGTTTGGTCTTCCCTTACTATGAATACACTAGCTTGGATGTTGACAGTATTGAATTTAAGTTAAAGTTGATGTTGATGTAAGATGATGTTGATGTTGAAGTTGATAATGATGTTGATAATGATGTTGAAGTTGATAATGATAAAGCTGATAATGATGTTGAAGTTGATGTTATTTAAAATTTGTTGATTCTTGCTGTTAAATTTGTCATGAGGTAAATTTGATGGCGGATTACTAGTTGCGCAACTAGTTACTCAACCTGTAATTTTGGCCGAATACTTTAAGCTGCAATGGATTACCCAGTGGCTTCGTTTGTTGCAATAAATGCCATGACAAATTTACAGCCAAATAAATCTTAATTTCTTTAATGACTTTTTTTCATAGTTCATTTGTTATACCGCAGTCCCACTAGGCCACGATCGCACTACGATCTGGGGGGAAAATGCAAATTTTGATGATCGTAGTACGATCATGTAGATCGCAGTAAGGTCGTATCACGGTCGTGGTGAGGTCTTCAAGATCGTGAAGAGCGTGGCCACTTTTGAACATGTTCAAAACAATCGTGGTGCGGTCGTGGCGAAATCAGGTCGTAGTAGAAGCGTAGTGAGAGCGCACTAACATCGTAGTAAGATCGCAAAGTCCGCTTTTCAATCGTAGCGAGAGCGTAGCGAAATCGGGATTTTATTCGGAGAGACTGTGCTACGATCTCACAGCGACGTTATCACGACCTCGCTACGACCATCACGTTCTCACCGCGACCCAACTACGCTTCCACTACGACTATACCACGCTGTTCACGACCATAGTACGATTCTAGCACGCCCTTGCCGTCCTCATCACGCTCTTCTTACGACCTGACTACGTTCACACTACGACCATCATTCTCATTGTAATTTTCACATAAAATATATAAAAAGCTCCCTAGATTTTGTTTGTCTGAATGTAATTAGCAATTTGCTCTAACGGCTCAACCATGTTTCTTGTTTTTATATAGATTAGGCCGTTAGTTTTCCCGTTTAAATGTTTTTCCACTAGTAATATTTTGGGCCCTTTATAGCGTTCTGTTCGGTGTGAGCCAAGGCTCCGTGTTGAAGGCCGTACCTTGCATTGGCCTATAATGGTTTACTTTTATAAATTGTTACTTGGATGGAAAGTTGTCTTATTGGCACTCATACCAAATCTTCCTATATTTATTGACACAACTGTGTCATCACTGCTATCGTTCACTAACATATCGTCATTTGAGCTTTATGGACCAGCAATTTAGGTTGGATTGGTCGGTCCGACCTCTCTACTTGATCGGGATTCGTTACTTTGCTCCCTCTGCCTCTACATCAACCCCTACCACCACGCCCACGTGTTCTAGTAGATTTTGATGGCATGACTGTATTGTTTCTACATATCTACATATTAATCAGAAATAGAAGGAATGGAACTGTATTAATATGGAACACGATGTTGACGTTATTGCTGAGAACGTATAATAAGATCGCAGTATGAACGTTGTATAATCGTGGTAAGAACGTGCTATAATCGCAGTAAGATCGTGTTGCAATCGGATAACTCGTGGTATGGTCGTGGTGAGAACGTGAAGAGCGTAGAAAGATCTTGATAAGCGTAGTTAGGTCGCAGAATAAGCGCAGTGAGAACGTGGTCTAATCGTGGCGGGATCGTTGTAGAAGCGTAATGAGGACGTAGTAGCATCGTGGAAGCAACGAAAATTTACATTTTCACGCCGCTCATACTATGACCTCACCACGATCTAAATTTATTTTAGATCGCGGTGAGCGTGGTGCGATCGTGGTCTAGTGGGACTGGGGCTTTAGATTTATGACATCATGAGGTCAAACAATGAGAATACAAATTTAAACAATACAAGTGCACTTACATTTTATCTAGGCCCCCTTTCAATCTATACGTGTGTGTGTGGTTTTTTTTTATATATTTATATACAATAATAGAATTTAATTCAATAATAATTAAATTCAGTTATTGTAATTATATAAATTGGTATGTTTTAAATTGGTGTGTTCGATTCATTTTATAGTGGTCACTTTCATATGCTAATTAGTTAAGCCCGCGAAATGTTAGTCCGTGCAATTGAACTCGTGTGGTTTAGTCATTTGGATTCAAACCTTACACAGAGCTTGACCAAAGCTATAGAATTGACCCGCCCTCCCATTTTTCCCATAATGAATATTTTCTGCTGCTTTTCATTTATCGTTTCAGTTTTGGAAGAATGATTATAGAACCAGCGTCATGGCGTATAAAACAGACTGAGTTTGGAGCCTTTATGTATCGTGAATGGAATGGCCGAATTTACATTAAGCTGCAATGGATTACCCAGTGTTTTCGGATATACATTTTATGTAACTTTGCTACTGCTGGATCGCCCTTCAGTAATTCAATCGTCATCAAGTTTTGATTGACAAGTTGGTTGTGTTTATTTGTTGCAATAAATGCCATGACAAATTTACAGCCAAATAAATCTTAATTTCTTTAATGACTTTGTTTCATAGATTATTTGTTAGATTCATTACATCATGGGTTCAAACAATGAGAATACAAATTTAAACAATACAAGTGCACTAACATTTTATCTAGGCCCCCTTTCAATCTAAGCGTGTGTGTGTGTGTGTGTGTGTGTGTGTGTGTGTGTGTGTGTGTGTGTGTGTGTATGTGTGTGTATATATATATAGTACAATAACATTGAAATGGCCAATTTTATGAAATAAATGATAACAAAACTTTGAGTTGTTTGAAAAACTGAGGATAATCTAATCAGGAATATAAATAACCTTTTCTGTTGAAATTTTTTTATTCGACTGTCACTGATGAGTCTTTTGTACACAAAACAAACGTCTTAGAGTGTACAAAATTAAAAGCAAGAGACATCTTTGGCTATGATGCTGGTTTTTCCTTTGATATTCATTATTCATTTTTTTTCTTTGACGTGTGAATATCTGAATAAAAAATAAAGAATCTTCTATTCTTTTGAATATATTCAAAGTCATTAGTTTTGAGGAGATATGATTGGCTGAATGTTGTTTTCTGTCCGTCCAGTAGCAAATACTTCATGCATGCATATATATATAATATATATCGGAAAAATATGTAAAGAATAACTTGCAAACAAGAAATACGAAGAAGCACGCGTTGGCATTGAAAAAGAGCAACGGGAAGGCGGGGACAATAACAAATCATAGGTCCAATTCAACACCATAACCAAAAATTTACTTGAGAGATACATAATTTAGATCATAAAAGTGTATGCTAGTTTTGTTGGATCTTTATTATTGTTACACTTACACAATGAATAAAATTGTCACATGGTGTCTTCTTGTGTCATATGAATTACATATGTTTGTTATTATTCAGTTCTGTAATTTGTTTTAGCCAGCTGTATTTATATTTAATGATTACATAAAATGTTAACTTGGCATGCCATAATTGATAAAAATGCGGACGTGAAAGAAAGCACTTTTCACAAAAGTGTCAACGGAGATTTATATTAATTTATACATTCCAGGACGACGATAAAACAAAATATGTATAGGCACTATTTGAGCGCAAACCAGTTATGATATAATTATGATATAACTTTGGTTTCATTTACAATTACGTTCCAGAAGTTTCTCTAAATTTTGTCACAGTTCCTTCTGATTTTGGGTCAAACTTCGACGGTCTGCTAAAATGTCACTTTGAATTCATGAATAATAAATATCCTGTTTTCCTGTGTCAAATATGTATAATGTTCATCCTAAAGAAACTAGACATTATATCGTAGCATGCATATGCATATATATCATATAGTCTGTCATCGGATTCAGTGAATACCAGAAGACATTTCCGGTCCGCAGATCGTTTAAAAATTTCGATGATTCAATGAAAACTACGACGATTTTTGTCACTTTTTTTAATTTTTAACTATGAGCGTACCTACGGCTCACTAAAATTTTTGAACTGCACCAACATTTATGTTCAAGGAATGCATGGTATAAATATGATCGTGGGCCGTATGTACGCTCATAGTTTAAAATGCAGAAAAGGGTTTGGAAACTGCCATGTGTCTGCCCTTTTCGCGAATCTTGAGGTGTTAACAGCAACAGAGCATGAATAATATCAGCGGAAGCTAAAATATCTATTGATGTTTACTAATATATAAGTTGAAAACTTTTAAAATATAGTATTATAATGAATGGCAAGTCACTCTCAATTTGAACGAAATTAGGGGGCCGTTCTCTGATGCCTATCAAAAATTAAAAAAAATGTCAATGTTTCCCAATTTTTCTTAATGAGTTCAATAGAAGAGTATGTTTGAAAATTTAAAGTAATGTTTAAGCAACCATTAGAAACATCTGAATAGTTACAACTAATTACTACCCCCTGAGTGATTAGTGGAATGTAGGAGGGAATATCAGGAGGAGCTCGGACTCATGAAGGATATTGTAACAAGCCAATGATTGAAAAAAAAATGATAATAAACTAATTTAGAAGTTAATCCCGTTATAAGTATAAACAATGGTGCTATTTAAGTTAGAATATGTAGATAAGATATTACACGCGTGTACATCTTCGCTGCTAGGTAGGACTGTATAGTCCTTTTCTACCCGTATGCAATTTCACCTTGTTGTGTTGATTCGAAATTTAGTTTATCATGTTTATTGCTTTGTGTCGTATTTTTCTATTGGTTTTATTTTTATTTCACTGATTTTCTTCTGCCTTTGAGCTGTCAGTTTCTTTTCGAATCGTTAACGGTTTTATTTTCGTGTTATCTTCTATATCGTCTCTAGAATAAATCATCATTTATAGATATAGTGATCTACTTTATGCAATTAACCCTTATTTATTATAAAAAGTTTGCAGTGAAAAACACACTGATGAGAGTTTGTTTTATTAATTGGTATGTTGCAACATTCGGGGTCTTTTATATCTTTTATAGCCGATAATAAGTTTTTGGATTTTCTCATCGTTGAAGATCGTTGTATTTCCTATAATGGTTTGCATCCAATTCATTTGGACGTCGTTTGATAGTTGTCTCATTTGGTTATTATACCAGACTTGGGGTAATTGTAATTGTAATCGTTAATCAGCTGTAATTGATTACAATTTTTCAAGTAATCATTGTAATCATTAATCAGCCCAAAATCTGATTACATGTAATTCAATTTAATCAATTACTTTTCAAAATACCCTGTAATCCTGATTACTTTTGGATTACATTCTGATTACAATGAAAAAAATTTATACTGTTCTTAATGTTTTTGGTTATTCTTAACTAAGAAATATTTAACAACTGTAAATAGTTTGGTTTACTTTATAAATCATGTTAATTGATTTGTATACTTCAGTAAAAAAGTAAACTGTTACATTATTGAAAAGTCATCATTAGCCTAAGAAGAGACATTATACAATTATATATCTCTGGCCTTAGTGAAAATCATTGTACATGTATTCATAATTTAAAGATGTACATTTATATATATATTTGATAATATTAAACTGTTATATTTTCAAAGTAATACTTTTCTTTAACCCTGAATTATAATCATGATAATCTTTTGTTAATATTGTGATTTTGTCAATTTTAAATTGACAGGTAAGAAACCAATTAAGGTTTGTTTTTATTGCAATTACCTATTGAGTATAGCTGTATGACAATACATGTGGTAAAGAGATTAATCAAACATGTGGAAATTTATCTAATTAGCACAAACTAAATTAAAAGTTGGACAAATATTTTGCTTAAAATAAGCAAATTTTTGTATGTATTTGGACTGGACATGTAAAATGCAATGATTTTAGTAGTTGTTTATGTTTACAATTTTATTACACAATTATATTAAAATTTTAATTGCTTTTAACTGATAACTATATATCATCCATATTTTAACTACCACAAACAGCGCCTTGAAATACTTTATATACAGTCTGGAAGAGGTTAGAAGATAAACAGCAAACTCTTTATAAAGATTTTTTTTCAATTGAAGTCAAAAACAATCAGAGATCAATGATTATAAAGTGTAATGGGTCATAACCAGTGACACAATGTTCATGTATGAATGTAGTGAACTTTTGTGGTTTATTAAATAGATGAAGTTTGAAGTCATCATTTTATAATATATCAAACAAAATCTATTCTAAAAATGCACAAGATACATCAAAGGTTTATTCATTCACATCATACAAAATGGTGTTTTTTTAAATTCATTGTAATCAGATGTAATCATGATTACTTTGCCAATGTAATCATTAATTTAATCAGACACCTTCAGAAATGATGTAATCATTAATTTAATTTAATCGTACAAATGACAAAGTAATTGTAATTTAATCAATTACATTGAAAGTAATCGGACCCATCTCTGTATTATACCGATCATATCTCTCGATATTAGAATATAGATTGCAACGTAGGAATGTGCCAGGGTCAAACTTAATTTAGAGGACTAAATCCTCCTTCATTAGAAAATGTATACATTTTTCAACAAAAGTCTTGAAAAACACATGGAAAATGTTATTATTATTATTGCTCGATCATTTTTTTTTTTGGGGGGGGGGACATAAATCCACAATTTTCATTATATATAAATCCTAATACTTTTATTCACTAATAATGTGGGGGAAAAGAGAACGTACATGTATATGCATGATAAAGTATATCATTATAATATGACTATGGCTATAACCCTCAATATCCTTTCTAGTTACTTTACCAAGAGATGCATTATGCCTGACACTAGTTATTGATGGACCTGAGGTTAGACTTGAAACTGAAAATTGTGACAGTGAACTATATTCCTTATGTTGTGAGTATATTTTTGTTATATATATTCATTCCGTTTTATAACGTTTTTGGACATTACAGTCAAAAGTAGATTGATATTATCAGATAAAATTTCGAATGCTTTAGGTAGTATTAAGTATGTTTACTAACCAGTTCAACAGTGGAGATGATACATTGCTATAAACCCATATAATATTCATAATAACTCTAAATATCAGCAAACCAATGTTAAATCTGAAAATTTGATGAAGCAAATTGTTGTTCTTTCTTCGCCGGTATTCGAACTCATGCTATTGGGATATCGAGACAACCACGCCTGCACTGTGTGAAGCGCTCAAGACCATTTGGCCACTTAGACTGAACTTAAAATTCAGTTTTCGGTTGGCTAGTCAGTAGAATCTAGAAGTGTAACTCAGTACATGAAATATTAGACATGAAGATGAAATTGATTGAAGATTAGCTAAATTATTTATCGTAAAAGATCTGCAGTCACAGAATACGTTTCACACGGAAAGTTCCAAAGATCGCACGTATTGCTTCGAAATGGGTTATATCTTATTACAGATGAACGTATAGTCATCTGTAAGCATTGTCTTAATATTAAGAACATTTTAATGAATTAACTTTTGCAGTACTACTTGTTTATACTTTTATGTTCGCTAATGCGGCAGGTTTATAAATCTTAAATATGATCAAATTATGAAAAATAATTGAATATTTAATTGTAGTATAGGTTTATGTTAATTTTAGTCGTTTATTTCCATTTAGACATTTCTTTAGATACACGACAAACCACGTCCAAAGATGAGCATGATGATGCTAGCACAACTATTGATTTGTCTCAATTTAACAGAACAACTCTAACAGTTGTAGAAAAAAAGTCAACAGGTGGGGAAAATTAGAATAGGTTAACAAAGTATTTGAATTTACCTTCAATGTATTATGTTGTTTTTTTTATATTTAGTATTTGTCAAAAACTAAATATAAACTCCTACAACAGCAATTATTAATAAAAACATTGGTTTCTTATATGAGGTGTTCTGCCTTGATTTAATCATTCCAGCGAAAAGACGTCTCAGCATCTAGGGAATGCACTATATATCTCATGAATTGAAAAGTGGGGGTTTGTGTTTCTCAGACTCTAGTTTTCGATGTTGTGCTGTATGTTCTGCCGTTTGTCTGTCTGCCGATTTTCATTTTTAGCCATAGCGTTGTCAGTTTATCGATCGATCGAGCTTTAGCAAGAAAACTGTCAAACAATGTCAATAATGATTGAACGCAGATAGCCATGATCGAGAATCTACCTCACAACACAAACATTGACATAGATGAACTACATAAACCTTTCGACTACCGAGTCTACCAAATGAAATAAAAATATAGTTGTTAACTTGCAGTGGTACCGTAAAAAGAGAGACGAAGTATATACAAAACTCATAAGTCGACGATAAACATCATAGTAAAAAATAAAAAAGACCAAACGACAAACAATAGTTCACAAAATAAAATATAGAACCTAAAGACTTAGCACACATAAATCACAGCTCAAGAGTTGACAAAACTGATACCTTAATAGAACATTTAAATCGAATAAATGAAATTAAGGTCTGAGATCTTGACAGCGTCATAATGCGTTAACTATATAAAATATATCAGATTACTGTTGGTATAGTTGACCAAACAATTCGTTCAATAGTTATGTGATGTATGACGACATAAATGCTTTTTATGAAAACTATGAAAAATTTAGTAAAACAAAATCCTCTTCTTTATCCTGATTACAACAGTGTAGCTTATTTCCTGGACATGTCGCAAATGTTTTGAGCTATAAGGAGGATACCTTGCATTTCTAGACACCTCTTTTTGATTCCAGCTAAATTCTAGAGTTGACTGTATTTCAGTAGTTTAATGAATAAAATTCAGACAAATACAAGAAGTAGGTTCTGTTCTATATTTAACGTTCATGTTACTATCTTTAAACAATATATTCCTACTTATTAATTTTTCAGAAAACTATGTTATAGTTATAACTGCAGTGTCCATTGTTCTCGTTTTGTGTGTTATTGTGGCAACCATAGCGTAAGTAAATCATTTAATGTACACTATTTCTGATTAAGCAATTTGATCTTTAAAAATAACTTTTCTCAATCTAAAGCCTCGGTCACACCTTACCGGATACCACGAACGGACGCCTAACGGATGAAAATAAAAGTTGTCCGTTGACACAATTGTTATCCGTTGGGAGTCCATTGATGTACTGACCAAATGAAACGGACGCGTAACTAATGCATAACGGACACACACCGGATATTCAACGTACGAGAAACGGAAACGTAACGGACAGAACGGATGTCGAACGTACACCCAACGGACGAGTACCGCATAAAACGGACACCTAACGGAAGCATACCGAATAAAACGGATGAACAAGATATACGGAAAAATTAAAGGCGACAATAATAATACTTGTAACTCGCATAAATGTTCAAAATGTTTCTGTGTAACTGGTTTTGGTTTGTTCTTCAAAATGCCGCCAAAGGGCAGTATCTGGCCTGAATAAGAGCTGCTTGATTGTGAAGACGTGCCCTTACTCTAAGATCCGTTATGAAAAAAAAAGAATTCAGGAACCTTAAAAAATCTAATTGGTATTTCTGACGCGAAATTTTCAATTGGCATGTATCCGTTTCAGATCCGTTCATCATCCGTTTTATCCGTTATACGTCCGGAAGAAGTCCGTTGGTGAATTTATCTGCCAGACCTCAAACGGATGTATAACGGACAAGTAACGGATACAAAACGGAAACGAAACGGACTAGTACCGTACAAAACGGACGCCTACCGGACGTTCAACGGACATTTCATCCGTTTGACATCCGTTCAAAGTTTTGAACATCCTCAAAATTTTCCACCGGATAAAACGGACGTCGACGGATAAAAAGTACGCTTAACGGACATGCAACGGATATGGACGGAGGTCTAACGGATAAGAACGGACGTCTGACGGACATGAACGGATTGAAAAAAAATATCCGTTAGTCATCCGTTCGAGCTATCCGTTAAGCCTCGGTCACACCTTACCGGATACCACGAACGGACGACTAACGGGTGAAAATAAAAGTTTGTCGTTGACAAAATTGTTATCCGTTAGGAGTTCATTGATGTACTGACCAAATAAAACGGACGCGTAACGAATGCCACAATAGCATGACACGGTTCGAACTAGTACCGTTTGTAGACTTTTTGTTTTTACTCGATGTATGGTCCGTATCCCCTTTATTGGTTTAAACGATTTTCTATTTCTAGGTTAACATATCAATATGTGTCAGTGTGTCCGTATTCGTATACATATATGTATTTCAATACTTTAATAATTACGAATATCTATTAAGTATGATATGCTAGTTGTACTTGAGGCGATAATTATGTTCTCCACTGAAGATATTAGTTTTGTATATACATGTAGAATTTTGTTGTTGTTGGGTTTCTGTTTCATTAGCTTAACAAAAAAATGACACGAAAGAAAAAAACATTTGAAAGAAAAAGTATATTCTGAATTAAGTTTTAAATGTTTTTATAACAAAATAAATACGTTTCAAAAACCGACATAACGCAAAAAAAAGGGTGGACGTCAAAAACGTCAAATAACGCTGTGACATTTTGGTAGACCACCATGTGACCAATGTATTTTGATAATTTGTACATTAATCTTTATCCTATTTATATTGAAATGTTCCTTCGGTTTTAGAATTTCCGATTATCGCTTAAATTGTCTTATTGATTATAATACAGTTTTCACTTATTTCTAAAGATTTGTAACAACTTGTTTTTTAGTATTTTAGAAAAAAAATGAAGATGCCATTTTTGTAACATTTTGGTAGACACCCTTTCAACGCATCAGTAATCGAAATTAATTGACAAAAAATTAAACGAATGCATACTACCGTTTCTTTTTTATTAAGAATTTATCATATTGGCTTCATTAATTTCTTCGTTCCGAAATGCACAATCCCTTTTTTTTCTTCGTTTTCTTTAAAAACCATCGAAATTACTAAACGTTAAACGTTAGTTAAAAGTTTTGTGACGGGAGTCCTGTGGGGACTCATATACATAATTAGATGTAGATATGTAATGCTGAAAAAAGAGACTGCGAATTAAATGCAGTTCAGATGTTCCAGTTTAACGGATATGTAGTATTTTCTGACTAGATAACATGCTTTACATATTTTTACTCGGTATTGATAATTTCAAGTAGAGCATGTTTTTTAAACGTTGTTGTGACAGTGTTTTTCGGGGCTTTGATTTTGATTATGATGTCGAAGTTCTCATTGAATTCGTTCTTTTAAATTGGTAATCAATGTTTTTAAAGCATTTTCCAAGTTCGTTTTACATAATGATAATTGATATAAAGACTTTGATGACAAACAATCTCGCTATCGATGGATTCTCATCTGTTATGCCGCAAAGGGCTTATAATTTTCCTTTAGTGTCTACAAGCTGAGTGGATTCTTCCAAGGTCTACTCGATTCGAAATGGTGTCGATTACGTCATACAAATATGACATCACAAAGCCCTAACGTTCCTCTTCCAAAAGGTATACAATTTTTATATTTTATTTACTTACGGGTATCCGAAATTAGGAGGAACCCTCAAAAACAATATTAGTTTGTTACCCGTCTACACGCAAAAACATATGATTTGTCTCGTTTGTTTTTGAAAAGCTTATTGACAAAAGTGAATATAAACTAATAAGACACCGTAAAAATAATGTTTAAGGTGCTCCGAAGATTTTAACACAAAATAAACATTTGATCTTATTTTTCTTATTTTAAGCCAATTATTGGTCAGAGCTACAGAGGTCAGAGGTACATGAAATCAGAAAACGTCACCAACACCGAGCGTAACGTCATAACGGACACACATCATATATGCAACGTACGAGAAACGGACACGTTCAGGACAGAACGGATGTCGAACGTACATCCAACGGACTAGTACCGCATAAAACGGACACCTAACGGAAGCGTACCGGATAAAACGGATGAACAAGAAATACGGAAAAATTAAAGTCGACAATAATAATACTTGTAAATCGCATAAATATCCCAATGTTTCTGTGTAACTGGTTTTGGTTTGTTCTTCAAAATGCCGCTAAAGGGCTGTGTATGGCCTGAATAAGACCGGCTTGATTGTGAAGACGTGCCCTTGCTCTAGTAAGATCGATTATGAATAATAAGAATGCATGAACCTTAAGAAATCTAATTGGCATTTCTGACGCGAAATTTTCAATTGGCATGTGTCCGTTTCAGATCCGTTCATCATCCGTTTTATCCGTTATACGTCCGGTAGAAGTCCGTTTCACATTCGTTCAACATCCGTTTTATCCGTTAGACGTCCGTTTAAAGTCCGTTCGTGAATTTATCTGCCAAACCTCCAACGGACGTATAACTGAAATGTAACGGATACAAAACGGAAACGAAACGGACGAGTACCGTACAAAAAAAAAGGCCTACCGGACGTTCAACTGACATTTCATCCGTTGGACGTCCGTTCAAAGTTTTGAACATGCTCAAAATTGTCCACCGGACAGAACGGAATTCGACGAATAAAACGCAGGCTAAACGGATATGGACGGACGTCTGACGGATAAGAACGGACGTTTAACGGACATGAACGGATTGAAAAAAGTTATCTGTAAGGCATCCGTTCGAACTATCCGCTAAGGTGTGACCGAGGCTTAAACAATAAACAAATTATAGCACAAATAAATAGAAGTTTAAACTTCGTTAGGTTTGTTGAATGTAAGGAAAGTAAAATAACAGAAATACTAAACAAATGGTAAAATCAAAAGATAAAACGCATCAAACGAATGGACACCAACTGCCATATTCCTGACTTGGTACAGGCATTTTCTTATGCAGAAAATGGCGAATTAAAGGAACAGTTTTTCTATCTCTACAATATTGTGTCCCCTTATTGGAATTAATTGAAACAACTAATAATTCTGTGTACGAAATAGCAATTCATAACTGCATTTACGATAATCAGATACGCTAAAAGCAACGTATTGAAAAATCAAGGCTGTACATTTTGGGATTCATCGAGGCACACACATACACTGTGTCTAAACCACACCGGCAAAACTTGCTCGGACTCGAAAGTATCTAACATCCGGCACTTCTTCGATATCATAAAAAAAAAAAAAAAAATAAGGAGAAACCTAGTACCTTTCTTTTGTCTATTGATGTTCCGTCATTGTGCCGGATGTTAGATACCATCGAGTCCGAGCAATTTTTGCCGGTGTGGTTTAAACACAGTGATATAATAGTCAAATCCTTATAAGGTAAACTTTCCCTAATGCGGGGTTCACACATTGCCGATTATTGCTCCCGTTTGAGATCAGACAGCGATACGACACGAAAAGTGAAAAAGTCGGATTAGTATCCTCAATTATCTGGAATGTCCTATTATTGTCTGAACGCAGTCGTTTTAGTTCGTAACAAATTCCTACTGGTCGGGAAGGGTCCGAATAGTTCGGCAAAGCACCCCGACAGTTAGGTGCGTCCCGTAACATTCGGGGAAACTTAGCCGATTTTGTCTAGTCGGATTACAATCGTGCCTATGTCGTGACAGATTCTGCTGTATCGGATCGAATTCCTAACAATGTTCTGTGTATTCGGGACGGTGTCCTGTGGAACGGGAATGATCTGGAGAAGTCCCGACAATAACAGAATACAATACGACTGAGACCAGACAAAGCCGTTTGCAATGCGATAGAGCGGACCGTGATAGGATTACGTTCCGACAGTATCTGATCATCCCGATTATGCCGACATTTTCCGAACGGATAACTTCCGTCAGCGTCGGTTCACTGTCTTGTCACTATCTTATCTCTGTCGGATTACATTCGGTAGAATCGGGACGCAGTCGTGACAGACTCGGTCGAATTTTACCTGGCGAAAGATACAAATCGAATTTCCATCCACGATTCACAGGATCTTGATCAGACTTTTGACAAATTTTAATCGGGAATGGTCCTGTCAAGGACGGCATTAAAAATCGTGAATGTGTGACCCCAGCTTAAGGGACTTACTTGTTTTATCAATTTATGAAGAGTATTTAAAAAAATAATGTGAATCATGTCAATGGTAATGGCTGATTACATAATGAAGGTACCAAGTAATGTAAAATCAGATCTAACCCAGTGAAAATCAACACAATTTGTTTTAATAGATTTGAGCGTTTGAAACTCAATTACACAAAAAACAATGCAGCGTTTCTTGATCAGTTTTTAAAAATTGACCAATGTATTCTACAAAAAAAATATATTCTAATTAAACTTTCACACGACAATAGACAGAGATTTTGTAAGAAAGACTAACGCAAACAAAAATAGTTTGCTTGAACAAATGTTTTATGCTGATCGGTACGGTGACTAGTTAACAATTGTTCACTGAATGATTGGATCGTCAAGCAATACCCTTTGCAAGGTATAAGTTGAAGATTACTTAACAATTATTCGCACAATAAGTAATTTTCTTTATGTCATTAATTCTCCTTCCTAAATATTTAAAGGAGGATATTATGTACTGGTTTTGTTTACTGGATTGATACCCTATGTCGCTTCTTTTCTATTCTTATAGTTTACTTTTATACAGATGTTTCAACCTAAACGTTAGCATTTCAGTACAAAAATAGTTATAGTTTCAAATCATGGTTACCAGAGTAAAAAAAACATTGATATTTTATTTTAATTTATAACAGTACGATTACTGTTATTTTATCGTTTATTCATCGACCATGCTCTGATTATACTATTTTAGGTTTTGTATCAAGCGACGATGTAGACAGGAGATCTACACGTCATTCGTACCTCAACAACCACAGATTTACTCGGACCTTAACACGAGAACGTACGATGAAATCACAGACTTGGACATGCCCAAAAATCTTGACGAAGATGGATATGAAATGCCGCGGTTAGCTTAAACAACATCACTTGGACGACAAACTGAGACAGTCGTTGTTAAACTTTAGTAACAAGCTAGTTTATTTTTCTTGCGTCAACGCAAAAATCATTGTACAGTTTCATTAGTTTTGTAACGCCGCATATTTCGTACAATTATAATACTAGTTTAACCTTTGCAAAAGTATGGAGTGTTTTTCAGAATCATTAATTACCGTTAGGTGTTGCTGTTTGATTTTTTGATTTTTTTGTTATTAAGAAACCAAGACGACAGGTTAAATTTTTCGAAGTACTTCTTTCGGATTTGAGTTTGAGCTTCAATATCATTTGTAACAAATTGAATACATAGGGTAAAATTAAGCATTTCAAGTTTGTTTTAGGCGGAGAAAATTATTTTCGGATTTCCTTTAACATGTTTGCCTAAACTGATTCTTTAAATTTACCATGTTTTGAGGGTTATGCCAAGGGGTCGGTCAGTTGTTGACTTATTTGTAGATATTACTTTGCTGGACATTATTGCTATTTACAGTTTACCTCTATCTATAATAATATTCAAGATGATAACCAAAAAAGGCAAAATTTCCTTAAAATTTCCAGTTTAGAGGCAGCAATCCAAGAACGGGTTCTCCAATTCATCTGAAAATTTCAGGGCTAATAGATCTTGACCTGATAAACAATTTGTAAAATTTGCTCTTAATGCTTTGGTTTCAGAGATATAAGCCAAAATCTACATTTTACCCCAATGTTCTATTTTTAGCCATGGCGGCAATCTTGGTAGGTTGGCCGGGTCAACGGACACATTTTTTAAACTAGATACCCCAATGATGATTTTGGCAAAGTTTGATTAAATTTCGCCTATTAGTTTCAGAGGAGAAGATTTTTGTAAAAGTTAACGACGACGGACGCCAAGTGATGAGTAAAACGTGATTTCTTGTCCCAGCAACTTTTAAAAAAATGTGTTTGATCTTTACAAGTATTTTTTTTTTTTTGTGCAGTAAGTACATTTAATTAGATTTAACATTATTAAGCAAAAAACATTCTATTTTTAGAGGGATAAATAAGATATTGATGCCTGAATGGTTCAAAATAACCAAAATGACATGTACCTATAAATCTTAAAAGTGTAAAATTAATAAATCTTTACGTAATCAGCTTGAAAAAGATATAAATAATATATGTCCAGAATACTTTATATTGTCTGAAACAGATAGATTACAATTAATTCTATCTTCATTTGATATTATACAGCTTACTGTTCCGTTCATTAAAAAGTCATTTGCACCTAGGGGAGTGGACACAACGCCTGTTTTACCACTTTATACTATGATGTTTAATAATATGTTAATTTTTCGATTGTGTATATTGTATTGTATTGTTTGTATATGCCTTCAACCCCTAGGGGTATAAATGAGCATTTCATAAATAAAAAAATAAATATAAACCTCCTATTCAACATTCATACCCTTAAATATTGTTAAATAGGGTAGAAATAAATGTTATTTTTACTTAATATAAGTACTTTAATCATTCAAAAGTATGTTTAGAGCCAATATATTTTTATAAACAGTTTTTTACAAAGGATTTTTAATTTTAGAAGGTGTGTCTCAGACATTTCTGATAAAATGTCCATTACAAATTAAACGAAGTCGTCAAATTTTGCTAATAAACAGTTTCATAAAATCAATATTTGTAAGAGATATAAACATTTGGGTCTTAAAATAGAAGTGATGCTGTTATAACGGCCAGGGCCGTAACTACATTGAGGCAAATGAGGCAATTGCCTCAATGTAAAAAAATAAAAAATAAAACAATGAAACAAAAGGTTGTTTTCATATCAAATTGTTTTCACGGAAAGTGTCTTGCCAGAAGCAAGTTCTCTTCACTCTCTGGTGTATCCCCTGGATGTTTTTCGTTATCCATGTTTCTATTTTTCTTTTTAGTTTTCAGAGTTGATGGTTTATTGTTTGTACTTCTGTGTTCCGGGTTTGTCTTTTGTTCATTTATTGTCCTACTTTATGACTATAGTCTGAGAGTTGATTTTCATTTTTAAACGTGGTTTTGCAATGTTGCATGTCCACCGATGTCCAGAATTGTGCGAGAAATATATTTTAAGAACATGCGATGCTACTCGGTGGACACAATTGTCCTTTCTGCATGGATTGAAATGTATATCAAAGAATACAAAACAGTTTGTTTTATTGTAAATAAAACTAGATAGCTGACATTGTTTGAATTAAAGTAAGGTCACATATTTCCCGGTATCAAATAATTTGAAGAAAAAAACAAAGGTATTGCCATATATGACCTTTTACATTGAAAGGTTAAACTTGCATTAATTAAAGGAGTATGGGGACATAATCGCACACAAAAAAAAATACAAATGATCAATGCTCAAAGTTTGTGTTCCTGCTCTTCATCTTGATAGTTGTCGGATGGTCTTCAACAATACTTTTAAAGAATCATTATACCGTAAAAGATCGTAAAACAAGGTGAAGATGGTCCCTAGTGTGGACTTAAGCAGTACTAGTACTTAAAGTATAATACTGCAATGTCACTATATTTAAATCTATAGTCATAAAAAAAATCACCGAAGTCTAATCACAATACAAGACGAGAACAGACAGACAGATACGGTATTAATAATTATGAGAATTACGATTTTTGTTTTATCCTACATATCGGTCTTTTAAAGTTGTCTCTAATACCTTAAAGTCTTAAATTACAATGAATCTTTGTTTTTCCTTTGGGACCTGATTGTCGAAAAAAATATCTAAAAATTAATTAAGCCGTTTCTATGCAAGAAAGAGTCTGAGAAACACTCAGAATGCACGATTTTGCGTTAATTTTCCCAGAGCTTCTGGTGGCCTTCAGCGGCCTCCAGACCCCTCGCCCAAAATTTTTATATATAATATATTTTGACTCACTATTAAAAGAGGCTAGTTATGGCCCTGACGGCAGTTAAACTTTTGACCAAAAAATAAAAGCACATCGAATGGGCCAGCGTGATACCGTATTTTTTTCTTATATCCATTACGAAATATGCCAAATCTCCTTCAGTATCTTGTAAAGTACTGTCTAATCTTTATCGATAAAAAATGGTTCTCCAATTCACAAAAAATGTGAAAAAAAATCTTTTCAGTATATAAGATAAAACAAACAAGAATGTCAACAGGAGACATTAAAATGCCGTAAGATGTGCATTTAGAAGCAGTTTCGTAGTGGACAACATTCATATCATACATCGGTAGTAATGCATGTACATAAATCGTGTTATACAGATTAAAGAAAAGAAATACGAAATTATAAATGCATAAATTTTGACTGTCAGATGTTACTTAGCAAATTGATCAATGTTAATATGATCCCATAGAAGCATATTTATCGAAAGATTCAACCTTAATTCCTGAAAGTCATGACTACTGTTCCACCTAGAATATTTCACGCATAATTAATGAACCAATCAGAACTAACTGTTATTTAGTATAGTTTAAAATGGGGAGCATATACGAAGCGAAAGTTTTGAATTTAAAGGACAGACTATTGGTCACTTAGAAAAGTTTTAAATTATCTTACAGATATATATATCATATTTTATTGTTTCAAACTACAAATATGAATAAAAAGTTCCTCAGAAATATCCCCAAAATAGAAGCAAGATGTACAATGGTGTATATGGTCTCTGCTTGTGTCACATATATAAACATTTGCTCTGTATATCCAATTGCAATTGTATAGTGGAATAAACAGTAGACAGTAAGTTAAGGTGGTACCCAACACTTTCACTAAAATTAATTTGGATCGTTTAATTTTCATATAAAATTTGTCAAAGTAAATCCTTTAACAAAAATATAAAAATTTCAAAAATTTTGAACCAACCGTTTTGACAAAAAAAAAATTACACTGGTTATATAGCAGTTTGACACACACCAATTTTGATCATTGAGAAGCTTAATATTTCCTTTACAACACAACGTAATTAAAACGTTAAGCTGACTTTACAGAGTTATCTCCCTGTAGTGTTAGGTACCACCTTAAGGTATAATAGTGTGAATAGACTATTGTGTTTTTTTTTCGTATTGAGTCATAAGCCCGTATTTGGTTTGATGAATAAGTTCGTTTGTTGATATTTTTCTTGATTTATTGTAACCATACAGTCATTTGTGTGTGTTCAAAAGAAATTATTAATTGAAAAGAAGTTATTTATTTATGCCAAAGCAAAGGACAAGGAATGATAAGGGCCGTTTCTGGCCCCCCTTTTCCCAGAATTTTGGAACCTTGCAGTTGAAACCCATCACGCCTGTGTAATGAACTGCAGTATCTGGTCGCCCATGTAGAACCTTATTTTTAGGTGTTACATACTCATACTCAAATATGTTCAAACTTAGACCTTGAAAAGGCTAAAACGACGAAAAAGTGTAAAAAAAAATCTACAATTTCCTCATGTTCGGAGACGAAATTTGATATCAGCGCCAACGTAGACTATCTTGAAATTTTCAACCATCAACTGTATTCTTGTGTATCTGTCTCATAATAAAATATCATGGTGGTCTACGTTGGCGCTCATGTCTAAAAATTTGAAAAATAATCCGATTGTTTACAATTTTGACAAGTCATTATAATAGGTCAAAGGGAACGGCACGGGAACGAAATTATTCCGAGATCCATAATGTATCAGAATATCACGTACGGATAGTTTTACGTCGTATCCAGTCATCAAGACATGTCACTCTCTTAAAGAAATTTTTGTACGTGATATTAAACCCACAATAATCGAAAAAGTCTTACACTGTGCAGACAAATACAGAGTTGTGTCCCTTGAAATATGGTGAAGTAGTTTTTCTTCATTATTTTTCAAATATTAAACGAAATCTTATAAATGAATTTTATAATAAGTTCTTAATAATTTAAACTCTTTTTGTAGTTCTGAAGACAATCATTTCCTCAAAACTTATATATTTTGCACGCTGAAATTTTCTTTTTAACCATCTACAGAAAAATAGATTTATATATCATATTTATTTCGTGCACTATAGAAGTTTTTTTTTCATTCATTCATTCATCATTCAATCGAGTCACGTCTCAGTCCTTACAGCTGAACGGACGTGCTGGGTCAGCTCTCCTTTACCCGCTATCTTCGATGAGGGTTTATTGCTAGATGGTCAACGACATACTACTAAGATGACAGAAACCAATCCATGCCGTACAGAGAGACGTAGTAGTTGGCGTACCCGCGTTAACATGCCTCCAAAACCATTGTCTATTATGGGGAGTGTCATGCCGATTAACGTCCGAGGGCTGTATCCTAGGCTGTTGGGTGATACGACCTTCATTTTCCTGCCTCACGGCTTGGGTCCTGATAACGCTTCCTGTCATCTTTAGAACTACGTCCACGATTCATCTACCAGTACTCCATCATCGAGGCTAGCGGGCTGCCAAGCTGACCAAACTGGCCCTGAAAGCAGCCGTTGTGAAGAAGTAAAATCCAAAATAGTCAACAAACCAAAAACAACTCACCAAAACCAAGATGGCGGCCTCCATTCGGCGTCCTTTGCTACCCGTTCCTGACCCACGGCACAAAATATTTAAATGCTCACCAATCGTCTTCGGGCACCGAGCCGACCGTGCGAGGGCTGAAAAGCCAGTCAAGGTCGTTAAACACTTCCATATATATGTTTGAGGATTAAAAAAGCGCATTGTCTGTAATTTATTATATAGTTTATTAGATACATGAACAGAGAATTTAGAATATGAAAATGATTTGCTTAAGAAAAAAAATCTGTTCACAGTACGATAACTACAATAACTATAACTACTGCGCTATGCATGTGCAGTTTTAAATCCAAAGTATGATATTGAGTTATAAACATAATTCCATGTAAAGAGCAGTTGATACTGAAATTAAGTTGACGACACTTAAGCTATACTGTAAATTATATATTACCGGCCTATTGTAATTCATATATATCGGTACACTAATGATTTTCCATATATATATAATTTTGTGTGTCAGAGCACTCTTTTGACAATAAAATAAATGTACAAATATAGCATTCAATAGACTCAGCTTCTGTTTGGATTTTTTAGATAAAACATGCTACAGCGAAATTACTTTCAACATATTTTACTTGCATACATACAAATTGAATAACCCCCATGGCAAACAAACTTATGAAGTATGCGAGAAACAAACATGTGTATTATTTCAAATATGTATTTTGTTTTGTCTGGAGTTCTATGTAAGTGACAAAATTTCATGCCCGGTGCTCCGGAAGGGTAAGCAGATCCTGCTGTACATGTGGCACCGGTCGTTAATTCTATTTCACATTTGCCCCCCCCCCCCCCCCCCCCCCCCCCCCCCCCCGTTTCCCAACGTGACAAAACGTCGAGCACGTTCGTTAATTAAGATCTGTTGGTTCATCCATCCGTCCGTTCGTCTGTTTCTGTCCGGATATATACATCTAGCTATCTCCTTCAGTTTTTGAGCTAAAAAGCTTTTTATTGATACTAGAGGTGTGTATGTCTACAGGGTTTTGATTTTTTTTATCAAATTTTCTTTAAATGTCCGGTAATTTTACACATTGACTTTTTGGTACAACCTATATAAAGAGTCGGTTATCCTCCTATAGTGTTTGAGCTACAGCTTTAATACCTAATAGGTTTATGGTACACATAATGGACGTATGCATTGCCACAGAATTTTTATTATTCGTAAAATACTCTAAAAATGTCAGGTTGTTGGACTTAGTCAATATTTCTTGCTACTTAAAAAATAGTTAGGGTAGTTGTTGAATATTCACCAAAAACGGTAGTTGAACTTGTTTTCCCTCTCACTTGCTACATATTTAAATAATTACATTAGATGTATGTTTCATTATAATACTTTATTCTGATTGGCTAACTGCACAACACGTGTTATTCCGTAAGCAGTTTCATTGCTCAATACAACTTTTCATTCATGATAACACGTGGTCCAACAATAAAGTGCACAGGTGAATTAAAAAAAAAATATTTAAAATTCGTGTTTTCATGATCATAGCTAAAAAATGTAATTATAAGTATTGAATGCTTCTTTTTGTAACTTTTTAGGGTTGTAAAAGCGTTGACCGTGCGCGCTTCATACAAAATGTACTTCGGTCAACGCTTTTACACCCCAATAAATTTACAAAAAGAAGAATTCAATTCTTAATTGAAGGCATACATTGCACTACAAGCATTAGCCTTTCAAAAAGGGCTAGTTGACTCTTAGCTGATGAAAATGGAAAGTGCTCTCGCTTTGTAGGTTAATTCATTTAATTGAATAGCCACGTGCATCAATCAACAAATTTTACCACACACGTTATGAGGTAGTATATTTCGTTTAACGTTGTTGTTTACTCCAGAAGATTCGACTATTTATAAATAAAAGTTACCTGTGTAAAATCTAATTGCTAAAATAGAGAGGACAAATCCCATACTCTACGGGATTGAAGGACATTTACTAGGTTTGGATTGTCCTAACCAATCAATAAACTTTGATTATTCACGTCTCGTAAAAAGTAAAACATATGGTGGTTTCCAACACGATATATTTTCTAAATTATACAACACTGGTCAGTTATTGATTACGGGTCATGTATTTGAGGTACACGCGATTACTCGTGAATGAATGCTGCCCAAAATAAAGCCATAAGATTTTTTATGAGTGTCGGTAAATATACCCCAAATGATGCCATACATGGAGATATGGGTTGGAAACCACCATCTGTAAAACAATGGACAAGTGCATTTAGACACTGGAAAAGATGTTCAAATATGACTCATGATAGAACAAATTTTAAGGTTTTCAAATGGTCAATTAAAAAAGCTAGAGGTAGAATTAAGAATTGGAGCCATAGAGTTATAGTAATGCTTAAAAATCATAAGTTTGATAATTATTGTAACTATGAAACTAATGTATTAAATAAGAGTATTATTGTAAAATTAGAAACACTAATGTTTGATAAATATAGAATAGAATGGAGTAATAGAATATCTGCGTATGCTCAAGGTAATGAATGAAGAACTCATATGTTATTTAAATATGATTATTGTACTGAACCTTACTTGAAATGTAAAATGCCACTTAGATGTAGAAGTTCTTTCGTTAAATTTAGATGTGGAGTTGCTCCCCTTAGAATAGAAACGGGTAGATATGAAAGAAAAGAAATACACGAAAGAACATGTTTTTATTGTAATACTAGTATTGAAGATGAGCTACATGTTTTATTGAAATGTCCACTATATGATAATCTTAGACATATATTGTTTTATGAAGTTGCAAATTTTAATATGGGTTTTAACATTTTATCAGATAATGAAAAGTTAATTTTTTTATTCAATAATGATAAAGTTTTTGAAAGTGTCGCCAGAACCTGCTATAGCCTTTTAATCAGAAGAAATGATTATTTTTTTTATATAATTGATTGTGCTGTATTTTAATGATATTCATAAGCAAATATATATTATATATAATATGTACAATATCTAATTGTTTTTAATAGTATTGATTGTACAGTCTCTCATAAATCTTTTAAGATTGACATGTACAATGGGAATTGTTATACATGTATGTTTTATGTACCTGTATTATATTTTATAGTGTAAATATATGTAATTGTATGTGGTAAGACTTTAATAAAATATTGAATCTGTATCTGCTTCCAAACTGGATAGCTTATTGCAGGATGGAACCAACCATCCTTTGGTTCAAGTCAATATATAGCAAAGAATAAGACGAAGATGAAAAGCATTGCAACCAAATCTTCCAAAATATTGCAAAATTCTGTGTTAACCCTTAATATTTTGTATGTTTTCATTCTACACTTTTTGCTATTTTAGGAAGGCAAATATTGGTAAATTTTTTAAGTTTGGTTTACAAAGATTCGTAATAAACCTTTTTTAAATTTATTTTTAAATATAATTTAAGATTGTTTTCCATTAATAAGAGATTACATTAGGTCACCGATATTTAAAGCGTATAAATCCATTTACATTTAGTTTGACTGTCCCTCTGGGGTTTCATGCCTCTCTTTTACAATATGCAAATCAACCATAACAAATTTTTTTTTATCTCCTTATTTGACTTTATTCATTGAATTAAATTGAAAGTGTACAACATATAAAATAACGATCATTGTATAATAAAAAATCAATGCAAAACGGAAAAAACATATCATTGCTTCCCAACATTTATTTACATTAAATGAAAGCGGAAGAAATATTTTCATTAAATGAATGTCGAGGATAAAAATATTTTGAAATGATCGCTGTTATCTATTGTTTGATTATTAGTGTCATTGTATTAAGATATACAAATTTAAAGGTGGTAAGTCAACAGTATTTAAGTTTTTTATATTTATTGTTAATTAATCTTAAGTTGTGTATACAAAATCATTGCAGGTAAAAGATAGTATTTGTTTGGTGTTGAGTTGGTTTTCCGTAATTTACTAAGGGTCAAATAATGGCAATTTAAAGTAAAGTTTCTATGTTGAAAAAAATTATTACACTGACTTTTTAGATGTCTATCATTACAAAGATATATGACAGTTGTTATCCTTTCGTTTTATGTGTTTGAGCTTTTGATTTTGCAATTTGAATAGGGACTTTTCTTTTTGGAGTGCAGTTTGTTTTGTAATTTTTACCTATTTAACCACGATTTTTTAAACCAAGGGTTTAAAAGTAGTTGAATAGCATACGTTAAACCCTTATTTACGGAACCCTCAGTTAAACGATATAACCAAGGGTTAATGAAAATGACAACTAGTGGAAGATATTAATAAGCAAAATCGAGAGAATTGTGCAAATGATGATACAAGCATGAAAATTAGCACGAAGCATTATTATTATATACTTTTTAAGAAAAATGCCACGGCCTTTTTCCAAAATGGCTGATTTTTCCACTTTGAAAATACTTATTTTTCTGGAAAACTTTTTCTTTGACCTTCTTTTTTTTTTTGTAATATATTTTTTGTTAATATGTTCATATCATTTTCAAATCTCATCTAAAAATAAAGATGTACAAACAATAGTTTTGTAATTTGAACTCATAAATATATATGGTTAAACCATTATTGTTACTAAACTGTAAAATACTAGGTTAATAATAAAATACAGCATACATCTTCATTGAGCTCTATTTCTTAATACAATTATCAATATTTGACCATTTTTCTTTTATTTTTATTGCTTTATTGGTCGAGCACATACTCATAGAGAACATGTCAATTCTTTAATATTACCTAAGCCATTCAATTGCTTCAGCAACAGATGGGACTATAAATCTTACTCTACATAGGTAAACATATCTCTTCAATATGATAGTACATGTATTAAGAATATCTTTAAATACATGATATTTTACACCCAAGATTATACTTGATAAGGTTGGATGAAAACTTATATTACATACCTCTTCCAACTTTTGAAAAAAAATAAGCCAGAATGTTTGAACATATCTACATTAAAAAAGAGATGTATATAAGTTTCTTTCGTTTCTGTACAAAATGTGCACACTTCTGTTTCACTATATTTACACTGAAGTTTTATAAAAATGTTTCGATACTTTATCCACTGTTTTTATGGCGGTTACAGTTTTGTGACTAACAGTATTCAGTTTGAAAAAATACTTGTGAATGAATAACATTTTTCCAGTCCTTTGGAAGTGCAACGATTATTAGTTACATAGTGTGCTAGTGACCTAATACGGGGAAGGTCTTAAACGCGGAAATGGAAAACGCGGAAATAAAAAATGAGTGTATTATAACTAATATCTTTGGAACTGCTAAAGCTAAATTAATAAATAAAACTGATTTTGAAAGCTAATATAATAGTCTATAAGATAAAATTAAAAAAAATATATTTGATTATGCTTTTTTACCGAAAAGTTGACCGGAAGGCTTTCTTAGTGCGGTATATATGGGGTCAGTAAATTCGCTCTCACCCCATATGGAATTTACTGACCGCATATATACCGTATTACGTCACTAGCACACTATGTAACGAATTTATCTTACAGACTATCTTAACGTGTAAAATTTAGACTAGTGACCTATCAAAACGATCAAGTCTTCAATACAGTTAGCATCAACATGATTTAGAAACTACTTCCTTTGATCCTACAAAAACAGATGTCAACAATGACAATTTGTTAGATTTAAATGTGTTTTATGAATTTATTTCACTTTATCATCAATTTCTTCGTCTGTTGAAACCTTTAAGAATTTTTCTCAGTACTGTTTTGTTTTTCTAAAGGGACGTAACACCACTACTAACCGTGTATGAAATAAGCCCCGCCTCCTTATTACCTTATATGGAATATAAAGGGACGTAACTCCACTACTAACCGTGTATGAAATAAGCCCCGCCTCCCAACTAACCTAAACTAAATATACACGGTTTCCACGAGGACGCTTTTAACCAATCATATTTCTAGAAATGTATAGGAGGTAAGATAATAGTCCATAGAACTCTAGGAAAGTTGTTTTTTATATTATATTTCCTAATAGATTCTTCAAAGATGTAAAATTCTCCATTTTCCTTAATGAGATCATTTATGAAAAATATATTATTCTTTATCCAACTATGATAAAAAGCTGTTCTTCCATCAATCATAATATTTTCATTTAAAAATAATGGTTGAGACAAAATGTCACTTCGAACTGTGGTCAGAGGTTCACACAGTGAGGCCCATGCTGAAAATTACATTTTGCCAAAAAGGGTTAAATTCTTCTTTAATCTTATTGAGTGCTGATTTTGATAAATGCCACAAATTTTCTCCACCATTCATTTCAAGATGATCTGCCAATAACACCTTCCATGTTGAATAATTTGTAGGGTTTAAAACTTTTTTAACCCAGGATAGCTTCAGTGATTTTATAAAGGATTCAATATGTTGCATTCTTACCCCGCCATCCTCATAACTTGAGATAAGTATATTTCTTTAAATTTTGTCCCCTTTACCATCCCACACAAATTTGTCAAACTCGGAGTTCAGTATTTTTGTGTTTTTACTTTTGTATAGCATAGCTTGACTCTGCTTTGATATATCTGGAGATGGGTCAGGTAAAACCGTAAAACATTGAATTAAAATCGAAAGGACAAGAGTTTTCACAACTACAATTTTTCCATATATAGTAATATTTCTAAATGACCAATCACTTAACAGATTTTTTACTTTTTGAATTTTTTCTAAATAATTATCAACACATATATCAACTTTTGACAAACAATATTGAATGCCTAGGAGTTTGAAATTTCCCGAGTGGTTCCATATTATCATTTTATTTGTGTTCAGCTCCTCACCACAGCCCCTTTTTGCCCCAATCCATACAAATTGTTTTTTTAGCTCAGCTGGCCCGAAGGGCCAAGTGAGCTTTTCCCATCACTTTGCGTTCGGCGTCCGTCGTCGTCGTCCGTCGTCCGTCGTCGTTAACTTTTACAAAAATCTTCTCCTCTGAAACTGCTGGGCCAAATTAAACCAAACTTGGCCACAATCATCATTGGGGTATCTAGTTTAAAAAATGTGTGGCGTGACCCCGCGTACCAACCAAGATGGCCGCCATGGCTAAAAATAGAACATAGGGGTAAAATGCAGTTTTTGGCTTATAACTCAAAAACCAAAGCATTTAGAGAAAATCTGACACGGGGTAAAATTGTTTACTAGGTCAAGATCTATCTGCCCTAAAATTTTCAGATGAATCGGACAACCCGTTGTTGGGTTGCTGCCCCTGAATTGATAATTTTAAGGAAATTTTGCTGTTTTTGGTTATTATCTTGAATATTATTATAGATAGAGATAAACTGTAAACAGCAACAATGTTCAGCAAAGTAAGATTTACAAATAAGCCAACATGACCGAAATGGTCAGTTGACCCCTTTAGGAGTTATTGCCCTTTTTAGTCCATTTTTAACCATTTTTCGTAAATCTTAGTTATCTTTTACAAAAATCTTCTCCTCTGAAACTACTGGGACAAATTAATCCAAACTTGGCCACAATCATGTTGGGGGTATTTATTTTAAAAAATGTGTCCAGTGACACGGACATCGAATCAAGATGGCCGCCACGGCTAAAAATAGAACATAGGGGTAAAATGCAGTTTTTGGCTTATAACTCAAAAACCAAAGCATTTAAAGCAAATCTGACAGCATAAAATTGTTTATCAGGTCAAGATCTATCTGCCCTGAAATTTTCAGATGAATCAGACAACCCGTTGTTGGGTTGCTGCCCCTGAATAGGTATTTTAAGGAAATTTTGCTGTTTTTGGTTATTATCTTGAATTTTATTATAGATATAGATAAACTGCAAACAGCAATAATGTTCAGCAAAGTAAGATTTACAAATAAGTCAACTTGACCGAAATGGTCAATTGACCCCCTAAGGAGTTATTGTCCTTTTCTAGCAATTAACAATTTTCATAAAATTTGTAAATTTTTATTAACATTTTCCCCTGAAACTACTGGGCCAAGTTCATTATAGATAGAGATAATTGTAATCAGCAAGACTGTTTAGTAAAGTAAGATGTACAAACACATCACCATCACCAAAACACAATTTTGTCATGAATCCATCTGCTTTCTTTGTTTAATATTCACATAGACCAAGGTGAGCGACACAGGCTCTTTAGAGCCTCTAGTTTTCAAAATTAGCCTTCAAACCAGAGCAAGAGTAAAACAAGTCTATCTTATTCAGAGCACTGTTTGAAGATTCTTCACTATCGTCTAGGATCAAAGTTGAATCATCAGCATATTGGCTGAGTAAAAATTCAGAATTTTTAATCATTCTACCATTAATGTTGTTATCGAATTTTATTGATGCAATATGCAGTTCCAAACTTAAAATAAAAAGATAGGGAGACAGTGGTTCCCCTTGTCGTACCCCCTCTCTATTACAAAAAAAACTCCGATAGATGGCCATTTTTTTTAATACAACTTTTTGAGTTATAGTATAGGGTTGTAAACCATTTCACTATAGTGTCACCAAAACCCAAAAATTTCAAAGTTTCGCATATAAAGTTCCACTACAGAGAATCGAAAGCTTTTTCAAAGTCCAACAAGACAAGTAAGCCAGGAATATCTTCCTCATCTAGTTTTTGTAAAAGGTCATCTATAAGACGTGTACACTCACCAATATATCTGCCTTTCATAATACCGGTTTGAGTTTCACTCATTAAGTGATCAAGGACTTTTTTTTTATTCTATTTACAATACATGTTGATACTATTTTATAGTCTACATTAAGTAGTGAAATAGGTCGCCAATTTTTTAGAAAATGTGTGGGTTTTCCATTTTTGGGTAGTTTGGTCCTCGTACAGGTGCTATTCTTTCCTTCCTTGTATTCTGTGAATTTGACATGTGTTAGCATTTGGTGGGAAAGTGAAGAGGTCAGCTTGGCAGACATGGAAAGTATTTCCAGATGTAACGGATGTTTTTGCACGCTTTAATGTTGAATGCAGACATCATAGAAGCATGTTCTTGCATCATGTACGGCAAAATCAACATTTGCTGTAACCGAGGCAAGATTTGAATCATTTGTCAGGAAGCAGCACCCTTATGATGATATTCCGCCTACCAGAGGTTCTCTGCCGGGGCACATAAAAAAGAAGCATATCAAGGTGGACTCAACCAGATTTATGCATTCAACAGATACACGTACCAAGTAATGAAGACTGGTTTTGGATGAAAAAAATAATGACAGTTGGAAACCAAAATGGATTCTTTAGCTGCCCTTGCACCCTCATATCATGAACTTTTAAAATGCGGATGCAAAAAATGCAGCGGTGTTGATGACTGTAAACGCTACCGTTCTGGCCTTCTATGTACTGGTTTGTGTATTGGCAACTGTCAGATAACTAATGTAAATTGTGTAACCGGAAGTCATTTTTTCGTTATTTATGGATTGTTTCGACATACTTTAGGAACTGTAATTTACGTTTAATCAAAACTTACTTTGGATTATACCTAAAACACAATTTGCAAATGATTTACGAAATGTAGCCTATAAGTTATGACGCCATTTCCAAAATGAGCGGTGGTCATCTTAAAAAAATGGAAATTTGTTATGGCTAGCAGCTGATGTTTTTAATTATCGTTTAGTCAACCTTTATACCAAATTTCAGGCTTGTATCACGATTTGCACAATTATTTCCATAGTATCTCCCACTAAACCGTAAAATTACATATTTTATCTATGACATATAATGGAGTTCCTTGCTATAAAAAACATTGATTTTGTATAAGTACTTGAAAGTATTATTTTTTGATAAAACACTCAGTTTCTTTAGGGATCTCTAAATGATCCGGAATATACATCTCACAGCTTTACACTGTACATTTCACATTCTGTATAATTTCTGTGAAACCGGAGGAAATATTTTCAAAGTTTTTGCCGCCATTTTGGAACCGCAAGTCACTTTTTTGTCATTTATGTATTGTTTTATAGTATTTTAGAAACTGTACTTTACGGTTTATCAAAACTCTATTTGGGATGTACCTATAACAAAGCTTTCAAAGGATTTACGAAATGTAGCCTATAAGTTATGACGCCATTTCCAAAATGAGCGGTGGTTATCTTGAAAAAATGGAAATTTGTTATGGCCAGCAGCTGATTTTTTTTAATTATCGTTTACTCAACCTTTATACCAAATTTCAGGCTTGTATCACGATTTGCACAATTATTTCCATAGTATCTCCCACTAAACCGTAAAATTACATATTTTAATTTCCCCAAATTATATAGTCGGAAGCACAAATCATTTAACAGTGTGTAAGGGGCCTAATAAGTTAATGCCTTATGAGTCTCGCTCTTCGCTCTCTTTCCGTCTTTCTGAAAATTTACTGACCCTATATATAATTTATGAGATCACTAGCACACTGTGCAATTAAAAATATGGGTTATTGTCAAATGCTAAATATACTATAAGTTTGTGTTATAAGGTATATGAAAACATTACATTTGCTGTATAGCTTACTCTTTCCTAATAGAGAATCCATATATATATATGACATATAATGGAGTTCCTTACTATAAAACAAAACTTTGATTTTATAAGTACTTGGAAGTATTATTTTTTATAAAACACTCAGTTTAGGGAAACTCTAAATGGACCGGAATATACATCTCACAGCTTTACGCTGTACATTTCACATCCTGTATAATTTCTGGTGAAACCGGAGGAAATATTTTCTCTCGGTTTTAGTTTGTAATCCGGATTTGTTTTTCTCCTTTGATTTATGACTTTTGAAAAGCGGTATGCTACTGTTGCCTTGATCAATCAGTGAATGTGGACCTAAACAATAAATGACTATGATTGCTGTCTATTTTTTAATTCTAAATACCTTCACAATGAGATATGCAGAGGGAGGTGAGTCTTTACAATTATTTTTTTTATATATATTATTTTTATAAGTTAAAACACTTTTGTGTCGATATGAATTATTATCAATAGGCTGTTAAAACCTATGAATATTTTGAGAAAATATAGATTTCCTACTATTGCATGTACAGAGGTTGATTTCTTTAACTGTATTAGCAAAAACTTTCTAATGTTTTCCCTCATTGCTCCTCAACTTCGCTGTTGTTTTGGCCTTTTCACTTTTTAAGTGTCACTGAAGACTCGTTTAAATTTTTTTTCTCGGTTATATATAACCCTTGGTCAAACATGACCCAGGATTAAATATTTCAACCGGAGTTTAGTAACCAGGAGTTAAAACTCTGTTGGACAACTTCTTTTTACTCTTTATTACTTTAACCATGGTTACATTTCAATCAAACCTATTTGCTCAATATGATTACTTATTAAAACAATACACTTTAAATCTGATGCCTTGTTCACACGTACGTTTAATTCGAATTGAATTCGAATCGAATGCGAATCGAATTCGCTAATCGCGTTCACACACTCTTCTTTTTTAATTCGAATTGATTCGAATTGGCTAATTCGTATTATCTAATTCGCATTAGAAATACGCTTTTGTCAATACGAATTAAAAGTTAACGTCATTTGGACAGTAAAACGAATCTGACGCGCATTGTTATTCGAATTAGAATTGACGTTAGGACGTAAAACGTTTCGAATGCGAATTAAACTAATTCGAATTAGTTAATGCGAATCGAATTCGAATTACGTGTGAACTCAGCATAAGTCTTGTTTTTTTTTAATAAGTACAACTTAACGCGGACATGACAGAGAAAATCTTTTATTTTGTTTGAAAAGAAGCGATAATCGTAGAATCATATTTGACTTTGAACGTAGGTCCGAAGCAAGGTTAAATATCTATAATTTAACCGGGAATTATACAAAGGGTTAAATTTAACCACAGGATGTGAAAAAAAAACTTGAGTTAATATTGTAAGTGATGAACACCCCGGCCTAGTGTATCAAATCTTATTTATGTGTGTATTTTCCGATTATTTTATATTCTGTGCATTTACAGAGCTAAAACAATTACAAAATATTTATAATTTTTAACCAATGTCATGCAGCAGGAGCTAGCCATTACACCAGGTTCAACCTGCGATTTTATCTTTAAATGTTCTTTACCAAGTCATGACTATTTTTGGACCTAACATGTGTTTCTGTATTTTGCTGTATCTTTGGAGATTCTTGTTATATATTTAAGAAGATGTGGTATGAATGTCAATCAACAAACGATAACATGTCCTTTTATCAACAAACACTTATTTATACATCGGCTACAAAAACAACAACATTTTGGCAAAACAGTTTATTAATAAGTTGTATGTATTGAAAACGGTACCGATTGATATTCCATTTATTACAGCAGAATTGTTCCTGTGTAGCTATTAAAGATTTACTTCTATCACTCATTACTATTACAATGAATAAATATTTGTAAAGAGAATGTCTATAAGTGTCAGATAAGGAAATAGTCGAGTGTGGGTGTGCGTTGATCAAGTATCAAGAAGTTCTTATACTTCTGGAGTGGTAGGATTTACTGCTGACGTTTGTGGGGTTCTATATGCGTATGTCAAGTTTGTATCATAAATGCTTGGACTCCCTTATATTGTTTAAGTCTTAAGTTTCAAGTTTCTGTAGATATTTAATGGAATAAATTCTAAGCAAATTAGAATAAGCTTTTTACTTTATTTGTGTGCCCTTAATTATTTCAATTTTACATAGATACTCTGGCTATGTGTACATAGGGCCGTAGGGGCCAGCTGAAGGACACCTACGGATGCGGGAGTTTCTCGCTAAATTGAAGACCCATTGGTGGCTTGCGGCTGTTGTCTGCTCTATGGTCGGGTTGTTGTCGCTTTGACACATTCCACATTTCCTTTCTCGATTTTATTTAATGCTCTACAACTTTGTACTGTTTTTCAAACTATTTTAATCTGAGCGTCACTCAATTGTCTTATAAAGACAAAACGTGTATTATAACCTTGGTACCTTTGATGACTCTAAGATGCTCTCGCTATGTATAAATATACAATCTAACCTTTAAATTATTAAAACACACTTCCATTCAGGATAAAGAATAACATGCCAAACTATATTACAAAAATAAGAAAAATATTTATTCAGTATTCTACCGATATTCTTATATCACCAAAATGCAATCGGTTGGGAACATACCACCAAAGGTGAAAAGTTAAAACTTCAGTCATTGTACGACGCGTATATTTTGTAAATAATGTCTTCAATCAACCAATTTGTTAACGTGACCGTGAGTAGAGAATTATGTAATTCTACTTGAAAACTTATGAATTATATATGGATACAAACCCTGTTACTTATAATTTTCCGCGTTTCGAAGTATAGAGGAAAATTATTGTACTAACGGTTCTTTCAATATATGCATGGACACGTGATATTAATTGTAATATCACGTGATTGGTCATTTTTCGTGGGTTGATTTGCCTATCAGACCATTTTCTCGCCAACTTCGAACTGGTCAAGTTCAGATTTAATGTTGGTTCCTTATTGTTTGATTTTCTTGTTTTTGTACTATATATTGGTATTTTTGTTTGCTATTACACATTTTGATGATATTTTGTTTTTATGTAAACATAACCTAACTTTCAGTATTGTCCAAGTACACCTCTCGAGACGATCTTCCGAGCATTAGGGTTTGGACACAAGTTTCCATATCGACTAAGGTAACTTGGTTGTTGGTTTTTCTTGGCCGGCGGGTTCGTTTATGACGGAGTCAATGTTTTAATTTCGTATTGAAAGCATTGTTTATATGTATGTATATATTATTACATAAAATATTATGTTTGTTATGATAGATTATAATAAAATCCGGTGTCCTTCTAGTCTAGTGGGCGATCGGCAATTACAAATTGTGTTTGATATATTTATTGTTATATATAAGTATAGTGTGTACTTTGATATACACACCACTCATAAAAATTTATAAGTTTTTTATAACTTAAAAATATGTGGAGTAGATTTCGGGGAATCAGAAATAAACAGCATAGTCAAATATTTCCGCAAACTTTTACAATATAAGGATACTAATCATACACATGTGACATGAATTTAAGACATATATATTTTGAGACTCGAATGATTTTTTCCTCTCCTGATTCATTTTTTGTTTGAAATGGTGACAACTGTGTACATTCCATCTTTTAATCTCCCTAACGTAGAAATTACAGTTGAGGCAACCATGTCATTTGATTCGACAGCAATGAAACACATATAAATGTTCCGTGATGTACGGAACTCCATGTATGCAAATCTTCCGTATGGTACGAAATGACATACATGTAAATCTTCCATGAAGTACGAAAAGGTAAACATACAGACCTTCTATTAGGTACGAAAAAGGCTGCCATCAAGTACGAAATAGTATACTTGTTAATATTCCATGAGTACGACATGGTCAAGACACGAAAGGGTCAGGGTACGAAAAGACTTTTTCCAGAATCAGAGAACGAAATGACTATAATTCGACATGACCACAATCTTGTTTTGTTTTTTGCCTTAATGGTTTATTAATACATTCATATTTGTTAAGTGTCAATAGACAATTGATATTGACATGCTAACCAACTTTGTCCCTATGCTTGTCAACTTGGTCGTATATTGTTATGAGGCAAATTTCATACATAAGCTTCGAAACGATGAAAAAATCTGGCAATTCTCCCAAATTCACTTATCTTTTGTTGTCATGTTGTAAGTCTAAATTTAAACTTACATATAGTATCGTCCTTTGCTATATTCGTTCTCTTTATAACTCATGATTATGCCATGTCGAATTGTATTTGAATTAAATATTCATCTGAGGGGAACATATACTTTAAAACAATAACATCAGAAATCGCAAAAAAAAAATAGCACAGTAAAATGACCATCTCTAAAAAAAACCACACAAAACAAATCAACAATAAAAGAGAGGCGCATGAGGACATTCAAATTCATGGAAAGAAAAAAAAATTACAAAAATTGCTAAAATAAGAAAATGATCAACAGACAACCAACATAAGAATGTAAAGACTGAGGGAAGCAAACAGCAGGGATTGATCTCAAGTTCTCCGGATGGGTAAAGATATCTTCCTCCAATTCAGATCACATTTGAGGAAAAGGGGACGGGATTACAGTTACTTGTTTGGCTTTCTTTACTTTTTTATCTGACCGTCACTGGTGTGTCTTATGTAGACGAAACTCACGTATGTCATTTATTTGTACTGTAGTCCTGCCATGTAATGTTGTCATTTTAGTGTTATATTTAACATTGCCATAAAAGCTCAAGGTTTGGCTAGCCACAAAACCAGGTTCAACCCACATTTTTTTCTTAAAATGTCCTGTACCAATTCAGGAAAATGGCTATTGTTATCTTAAAGTTCGTTTTGTTTTTTGGTTGCACTTAAGTGTTTCTGTTGTTTCGTTGTTTTCCTCTTATAGTTGATGTGTTTACCTCAGTTTTAGTTTGTAACCCGGATTTGATTTCTCTTAATCGATTTATGACTTTCGAACAGCGGTACACTACTGTTGTCTTTATTTACGACAAATGGAAGATATAAGCTATCATGTGTGATATCTTCGGGAAACCGATTTTTTTTTTGAAAACACGTCCTTCAAATTCACAAATATGTCCTCCGTCAAGAAAACAAGCTTCTCACTAATGTCAGTATCAGAGACAAGATACTTGGAATATCCGTTTCACAGATGATATCGTATATTTTCCTTATCTCGAAGCAACAATCCCCTTCCCTTTTCCCACATTTGACCGGGTTCGTAATGACATGAGCAACACGACGGATGTCAAATGTGGAGCAAGCTCTTCTTATCCCTCCGGAGCACCCGAAGTCATCCCCATTTTTTTGGTAGGGTTCGTGTTGCTTAGTCCTTAGTTTTCTGTGTTGTGTCTTGTGTACTATTGTTTGTCTTTTTCTATGTTAGCCATAGCGTTGTGTGTTTATTTTGGATCTATGAGTTTGACTGTTCCTCTGGTATCTTTTGCCCCTCTTTTGTGTTTACAGTGACCATTCTTTTTTGTTAAACAAAACATGACCAACTAATCGAATGTGCCTATCTTAGCTTTGAAGCACGGCTTAGATTGCTGATAACATTGATGTTAATAATGGCGCTAGAGGTTTCATGGAAAATTTGGGAAATCCAGCAATATCACGTTGTTTGCCAGGACACTATTGTAGTTTAGGTAGTCAGTAATGGAAGATCTAGTTCTTCATCTTTGGTTGACATCTTAAAGGAACATAAAGCAGGGCTATGACTTTCTCCTTGGTATGTTATTGTGAGTATAAGTTGAGTTTCAAAGCAAATTGTCGATACCCGATTCATATGTCAATGTGTTTAAAGGTAGTATGGGTGTCTTCCTCCATCTTGGATTGTAAAAAACAGAGAACCAAAGGTCCAGATTTTCTATCAAGTTAGCAAAATTTGATGCAGGAATGAAAATTTTAAATGTGAATGTTCATTTAAAAGAACCAATTTATAAGAATATAACTTATAATTATTAAATATTTTTGCAAATATTGATTATTTTTGGTTGTTTTTAATTTTTTTAAATTGGCATTTTAAGGGGAAGTAACTCTGAAACAGTGCATTTTCTGAAGGATTCTACATGGAATTTTCCTATTTTGTATTTTAGCTGGAAAAAACGTTCGGTGACCCTATCTTTTCCTTTGATATTCTCAAAGCATTGTCTGAAAGCATATTTTCCTTAAGTATTTAACAATTCTATCATTTTGTTTAGTTTCTAATAACAAAATGGTGTTTTTCCCTGTATAATCTATACAAAATGTGTCATTTTGTCACGTCCTGTAGCTTGAGAAAATGCGCAGTGACCTATCATTTTTATTATATTTTTCAACATATATCAATAGATACTACATTTTGGCAAAGTATGAACAAATTCTATCATTTTCATTTTAGACTCCCATACCACCTTAAACACAGATACGATGTTTATCTGCAGAGACTGGTCAAAATAGCATGACTTGGTAGAGAGAAAATGTATAACAGATTAGTCAAAACCATGTACACAAAAACCATTCCACTCGCCTTTCTAAACTCGGATCTCAGTACTTTTGTGATTAAACATTTTCCATAGGCCAAAACATTCTTAGCCATGTTGTACACGGAAAAACAACAAGCACCTGAATTTGTGTGCAAAGTTAAAATGTCCTTGCTACTTCTGAAATGTTAAGAAGGCATCCAAAAACGGCTACTGGTTGGATAAGGTGGCTGAGGAAAAACAAAAATAGTTAGCACATTACATTATGTTACAGGTATTACGTAGAATTGTTAAATACTCAATATGCCATGCTTGAATCACTACTTGATTCTTACTTACTTCACCCCCAAACGATAGTTGGAGAATATTTGATTATTTAAATATATAACTGTACAGCATACATAAAAATTAAATCAAAATGATTTCAGAAATGTTTTAATTTCTTGTTCATTAATTGGTAACTTGAGTAACAAGGATTAGATTACTTAACTTGTTTTTGGCAAACTTTTTTAAATTTCGGGTTTCCAATGTTTTTTCAACTTCGCACGTTATTTTCCCACCTTAACTTTACGTTATCTTGATCGTCTCCGACTTTTCATTTCTAGAGGAAACGCAGGGTGGATCCAGCCATTTGAAAAAGGGGGGTCCCAACCAAGGACAAAGGGGGGTTCCAACTATATGTCCCCATTCAAATGCATCGATCGTCCAAACAAAGGGGGTGTTCCAACCCCCGGAACCCCCCCCCCCCTGGATCCGCCACTGAAACACGCGTAAACGACTTTGGTTATCTTAGTTTATCTTTTGTTTAATTGACTTGACGATGTTATTGCATACACTCGTGGTCTGCCTCATATAATAGATGGGACAGTCATAGTTTACATTTGACTATCAAAACTTTTTAAAAGACAGTTTGTAAATAATGTATTTCTGACACGAAATTAAAAGACAATTTTACCGTTAAAATCTTTAAATGTGTTTGTTTAAAGACATTAAGTCAGAATTTTTCTGACGATCAAAATGAAGAAACATTTTTCACTTTTACGATACGTTATTCCTAACATACATAAGATAATTGTGTAAAACCACTGATACCCGATTATTTTTTGAAGATAGAATAATTGTACTAAAGTGACAACATTGTCTGATAACTCACAAATAATTTATGGATTTAAAATAAGACTATTATTTGCGATTATGTGATAGCATATTTGTCATGTTTGTATACTCTGACATTTATTTTTATCTAACAGGTAGATATCTTCATAAAAAATTAACAATTCTTTACCATACCTTTGGTCTTTATTTCATTTCCCGTCTATCTTCCAATATTTGTGTTATCAAAGTGAAATGACATGAAACGCTTCATTGCATTTGTTCCTGGGAAGGTCAGAGATGGACCGGAAAATATCACTTATAAATAGTGTGAATAAAACTTCCTGGTTGTATGCATTTCTGATTTAATGGACGACAATAATATTTTGATATCTGAATGAGGACAAAACACATGTTTCGATTATGTTTGATGTTTTCTATTGTGTTATTCTTAACACCATTGTATATAGATTTGTAAATGGGGTAAGTTGACAGAATTTCAATATTTACATATACTATATATGTATGTTAAAGCCCCATATATTTTTTTACTGAGATAGTTCATGTGATAGGTAAATATAAATATGATATCAAGTAGGTTTTATATCATTTATCTATGTCTTCATACGGACAATCAAATGTGAAGCTTCAATTATTATCATGAAAATATTAAATTAAGAAAGGAGATATAATAAGAAAATAGATATTTTTATATAAATAGAATGTCATATCATGTACGTGATACTTGTACACAACATGGATTTTATTTAAATCCGTAAATTTTGGTTTATTTCTAAAGTATTACGATCATACGTATACGATTGCAAAAGAGATATATGAAAAAAAGATTCTAAATATTAAAGTCATTGTAATCTAAGTTTTAAATTTCACATACGAAGACTAGGAGGTTTCAAATACACGCCCTCGACATTTTCCTAATAAACTTCATATTATCATCATTATATATATAAACCAAAAGATTTGTCAACTGTATGAATTCAAAACAAAACATTTGTTTGGTACTCCTTCGAAATATACTTTTGCGCAATACATATATATATATTGCTCAAAAATATTTATATATTGTACAAAAGTATATTTCGAAAGAGTACCGATTTAATGATTTGTTTTGAATTGAAACAGTAGACAAATCTTTAGGTTTTGTCCATTAAACGACCATACATACGTTCATTTGATTTCTAATAAAAGTATTATTTAGAAAGTGTGTTATTTTAAAATCTTACCTTCAATTAGTTTTAGAACCAAAGTATGCAAGTTTTGTTTGTTTTTTTTTTTTTAATACCAACCTCCTTATATATTAATAGTCATGATATTAAAGTAAAATGACACAATAAACACTTAACTGTCTTTGTTCGTGAGAAAGTAATAAATAAACCGGAAAAACTCTTGTTACCACACTTCTGTATTCAACTTCCCGTATACTGTATGAAAACATGGGAAACCGGAAGTAATAATTTGATCATTAAATGTGGATTACACACATTTTCAAAAATGATTGATGTTTTCTCTAGGTTGATTCTAAATATTATTGTATACAGATATTCAAATGGGGGTAGGTATGCACTTAACGTATCAATGTTGGTTTTTTTGGGGTTTTTTTATAATGAGATGATACATGTGACAGATAAACAATAATTTGATATCAGGTGGTTTTATGTTATTTTAAGCCTGATTTATATTATGAGTCTATCTATCTAAATAACCTGATAAGCAATCAAATGGTAAGCGTCAGTTATTGTCCGAAAATGGTTATATCAAAGTAGTAGATAGAATCATAAAATACATAATGGTATATTAATAAAATGCAAATCTTAATGTCCTAGTGCAGATGCCGTTAAAATTAAACTCAACACCCCTTTAAGCAAGTCTATTTTGTTTACATTCATAGTTCTTTTTTGTTGAACGCATTTTCGATTAAACCCATAAAATAGAGAGAGAGAAAATGTAGTAACTGCATAAACGGGTCGTTGCGAGTATGAATGTTTACAATGTGAAACATTCATTGTACACATGCATTATCCAGATTTAGGAAGGGTCCTTGTTACTTAGTATTTGTTTTTTATGTTGTGTCTTGTGTACTATATAATTTATATTATTTGTCTCTTTGTCTTTTAATTTTTAGCCATGGCGTTGTCAGTTTATTTACGATCAATGACATTGAATGTACCTCTGGTATCTTTTGCCCCTCTTTTGTGAAATATGGGTGTTTTTTTGGAGATTTTTTATTGGATAATTTGTAACGAGACAAGCATGCAGACCAAATAAACTAGATCCATAACCATTATGGAATGATTAAAACTTTCATAATGAATTCATTGCACAATTATTGAAGTTGGTCGCATATTTACCACTAAAGGAGTAGGTCCTCATTAAAAACGCCCCGATTCCAGCTTAAATATGAAAATTCTATCAAATATGCCAAAAAAACGTCACTTTTCAGATGTTTTTTGTCGAAAATGAAAGTGGCCGCATCCGTGTTCATCCTCAATTTTTATATATGTTATGTAATATCATTAAATACAACTTACATTTCAATATTATGAATGAACACGAATGCGGCCAATTTCATTTAAGACGAAAACCGTCTAAAATTTAACTAAAATGCTAAAATTGTGAAGATTTCAGTCATTTATCATGACTTAATGATGCTAGTACCCGATATATGTGCATTGTATAGTCAAAAAACGGCCAATATTTATGTAGCAGAAGCATTCTACTTTCCAGTAAATAGAGATTACATGTTCTCAATTTTGTAAAACTGCTATATTTTGGGGCCAAAAAGGGGTCTTACTGAATCTACTCCTTTAAAATAAAGCTTACCATAGGTACATGTACAGTTTCATCAGCTACATTATCTTACCTTACTTTCTGCCACTGACATTGAACCTTGGATATGAAAAAGCCTTTTCAACAAAAGGTCTGCCTTTATTCAGTTTTCCTATTGTGATTTTGCAATTTTAGTGCATAAATATTCAAAGCAACGGTAAATGAAGTATAACCTTATACAGAGTCTTGAATATCTATTAAGAATGTTGTTCACTATAAAACTTTTTAACGAAGAGTAGTCATGAAAAAGGCGAAGTTTTCCTCAGCGCATTTAAAGGACTCGATTTTGTTTTTTGCCGCTGTTGCATATCATATGATTGACACATATATTCTTTTCTTTTTTTGTCGTTTGTTATAGTTACAAAGCATGTCCGTTGCTAGTTTGATTTACTGATACAAAGCATATTAGTTTTTTATAGATGTTATTGGCTCTCAACTAGGTGTCAGTAACATCGAGTATACTCAGAACTGTATCTTTTTGGTTGTTGTAAGGGATGTTTATGTATAGATACCCTACAATGTCCGGTCTGTCTTTTAGTGCTAAATTTTTTATGATGTTGCACTGTTCGAGATTATAGTAGGGTTGATGCCTTTGAAAATGTTAAGCCCTGACATATTCTTCATGTTGCCTGTCCGAATTCAGGATCCTGTAGTTCAGTGTTTGTCGTTAGTTCATGTCTATCGTATTTATTTTTCGTAAATAGTTCGTTATACATTTTGTCCTTAGTTTTCACAATATCGGTTCATGTTAAAGCCTGTTCCACGGAACGGGTGTTTGTGATTGTTGATATTGTTAATTGCCTACAATTACTTAAAAACCACTGCATTTGAACATGGTAATTGTCTCCTTGTAATTCATACCACATCTCAATGTTTTTTATAACAGTTGATTAATATGTAAACATTTTATGGTGATAGAAAATTAAAGTTCCGATGAACTTGACATGAACATGTTTCAAATTTCTTGAATATCACTATTGTTTCGGAAATGTAAATATCAAACATTCGACTAAATTTTACTTTGAAGTTAAATAGTGAACGATACTATGTCAAAAATGAAACATTAAAATATGGTGAAGTTTATAACAGCATGTGAAAAAAAGGATTGCAGTTCAAACATATTCTTAAAATTGTAATTTGGAATCGTAGGTGTTTTATATTGTATATTACCAAATGTTCCATGATATTATTTTATCAAAAAATTAATCATTTCAATACACATGTACATGACAATACAAGGTTTATTTTCAGATCAACTGAGTCTTGAAGTGAGTGCTGTTCAATCAGAATGGAACAATGCTTTTAATTCCTGTAAAGATCCAACCTACTGGCATCAGATATTCAATGACTGTCAGCCTAAATCCTGTAATGCCTCAAGTGTCGCAGATACGATCATTAATAAGTCAACTCTCGGAGATCAGCAGTATTGGATCTATGGATACGTACTTCGATCACCTGTTATCGTTAATATAGGTAATTACTAGAAGATGCCTGCGAATTTCGAATTTGCAGTACAATTGAGCATATATTAAACAAAGAGTTTTTAAAATTGCGGGCAGTACGTCGACTGAGCCGGAAGTGTGGTGATAAGTCGTTGACAGATCAAAAGTTTATTGGTATACAGACCCCCGGAGAGGGTGAAAAACTGAAAATAGAAATAACACTAATAAACATACTATTAAGACAACACTTATACAGTAAATGTCAAGTAGTAGTACATACACAAAGAAAATGGTCATACAGTTCAATACAAGTAACTCTTGTATACTACACTTCGATATACATTATTTGGAATATGTCAGAAAAAGATTGCACACACGTTTCTAAATATGAGAGAAAAATGAAAGGTTGCATCTGTGCTTGACTGTACTTTTCATACCGCGCACGATATAAATTTATACACTGGCTGAGATCGTGCGGGGCTGTATTTCTAGAAAACTCGAGCGTGACCCTTGTCTACATCAATAAATCATAAAAAATAAATCCTTCCTTGTGGGATTCACAAATGAGGAATGGAATCTAAGGGGGAAATGCATACATAACAAATACAAACAATACTGTATATTTACAGCGGCAATATTTACTCGGATCGTTTGTAAATGAACACTTATAATCAATTATGTTGTTGCATCAAATCTGTAATTCAACAATATGCACAACGATATACAAAATGAGCACAAATATAAAAGGTTAACACAATCTAGTGTTGGATTAAACTCCAAGTAAAAATAAAAACACAGTGTGTTGCAGTTTTGACAATAATCGAGGGATCGATGAGACTGGGGAATGAAATGATAAGAAAGGGACGACATGGTCAATTCGGCACTTAATCAAAACAGTACAGGAAGTACAAAACCCTACATTTATACGCCATATCACAAATATTTCCGACTTTGTATTGTTTCAGAGAGGAGTTGTGGCAAAATGAAAATAGTCTCTTCCTTATGTAGTCTAGATTACCAGTTAATTTTAAGATTTACAGAATGTTAAAGGATTAAGAAAACATTTTCTGTTTTTATTTTTATTTATCAAATTTGAACACCTATAAATCGTGCATGGTTCATATTTCACCCTTGTTTTGGACGACTGACATGTTATTGTCTGCATATATACTATACTATTTAACACTACGCACTGCATCAATGACATTTTTATCCCATGATAGGCTAAACTATTTACATGTATGTGCAAAACCATAATCAATCCAATTAACAAACTCTCCAGGATTTGTTATATTTAGAGCACATTACATCTGTCTTAACCGACTTAGAGTGAGCTAGTGTCTTGTAGTTAAAAATAAATTTATTCAATGAAGTAAGTGTCTTGAAAAAGAATTCTTAGCTTCTTTTGTTTAAAAATATCGTTATGGTGATGGGTCTATGTTCGAATTATATCATTGTGTGTATATGATAATCTGACTAACAAAACAAGAACAGTTTTAGGAAGCAAAATTACAAAAATCTAAATCAACCCTCATAAATTTAACCATTCCCTGATCTTAGCTTTCTTTATGTTCTTAAAAACTAAGCTTACTGTTTTTGTCATTTATGTTCAATGTTTGTAATCAGTATCTTCCGTATAAAAGGTGTAATACCACCATTGATTTTCCCCTATTAGTCTTTGTTAAATTTGCACTTTTCAAAAAAATGTGCAGAATTTATCATTGTTTCAAATAAACAAATTCTTGGCATGAGTAAATTTTTATCCTGTCCAGTTCTATAGAAAAAAACATCACATAACATTTCATTGCATATAAGAAAATAACCATCATTGGAAGTTAACCAATCAAATTTCTCCCCTTATTTTATCTGTGTACAAGGTTTAGTCACCATGTAACCTCAAGATAACAAAATTTTCTATAGAAATCCCAAATAAAAAAAAATGGTGTTTTGAAATACCCAAGACATATGTTTATGACACAGAAATGGTTTTACTGCAATAAAACGTAGGATTAATTACCTACAACTGTCAAATTCAAAGGAATATTTTTTTCGACCTACTTTCGTAACCGGATGTAACGTACCATGATTTGGTGGTATTACACCTAAAGAAGACATTTTTGTTCAATAAACTGAATTTAACTTTTTCCCCTTGTAATACTGGTTATTTAAATCATTTCTATTAAGTTTTGTCATAATCAGTTCAATAGTTTGAGAAAAATCTAGTATAATGAAAGACGACATCTACAGCGATTCGAGCAAAATTTCTTTGACAAATCCAAACCAAGCCGCATCAAGATAGAATAGAGTGTGGACCAATAAATGATCAAATATCTATCTTATCTGCCTACAAACAGTTGAATATGATACACAAGATGATTTAAGGAAGATAAATACCACCAATGAACCTTTTTGTTTTCCTTATAAGGTCGCTTTTGGTCAATTTATACCTCTAATTTCCTCAAAATTTCAACTTGTCAGGCCAATAAATAAAAATAATGGGGTAACTTTCACTCAGTTATGGTAGAAATGTTTTAAGAAATGAGTAATTGAAGCATTTTAGCAGAATGAACAACCCATATAAAAGTTTACTGTCTCCAAGGAGGTTTCAATAAGTCCTTACGTAAAAATTAAATTTGCGCCGCGTTCCAAAGAGGGACATAAAAGACTTCTCTTTAAGTAAATAATTTGTCGTTACGGCATTAAAAATAATTTAATCTACTGATAACTATATATTTATTTAAGTATTTCCTAGGAAAATGTTCTATCATAGCAGAATAGAAGAAATAAGGAGAAAAAAGCCCACCCCCTTTAGTATGGCTTGTTTTGTCAACTGAATATTCATGGTAAAGTCCTATTTCAAGACAATTTACTCATAAAATGTGTTTTGAAGCCTCAATCCACTCAGAATATTTAATTTTTTGAACTATTTCACTTAAATAGCAAGACATTTTAACACATGAGATTACTCACAAGGTCAAAGGTGCATGTACAGCTTCCAATAATAGGTGTAATACCACAATTGATTTTCCACTATTAGTCTTTGTTAAATTTGCACTTTTCAAAAAAATGTGCAGAATTTATCATTGTTTCAAATAAACAAATACTTGGCATGAGTAAAGTTTTATCCTGTCCAGTTCTATAGAAAAAAAATCACATAACATTTCATTGCATATAAGAAAATAACCATCATTGGAAGTTAACCAATCAAATTTCTCCCCTTATTTTATCTGTGTACAAGGTTTAGTCACCATGTAACCTCAAGATTACAAAATTTTCTATAGAAATCCCAAATAAAAAATAATGGTGTTTTGAAATACCCAAGAAATATGTTTATCACACAGAAATGGTTTTACTGCCATTAAACGTAGGATTAATTACCTACAACTGTCAAATTCAAGGGAATATTTTTTTCGACCTACTTTCGTATACAACCGGATGTGACGTACCATGATTTGGTGGTATTATACCTATATTTGATTTCCAGTAGTTAAAATGGTTCAACATCATTTCTTTTTGATACATTCAGGGCAGTATTCTGCATTTATTTGCTTTTAATTATTGCAAATAGAGGTGTGAGGATGTCATATTTCCCCCAAAAAATTGACAAAGTAGAACTTTAATTCTTTGGAGTGATATCTTTCCTGAAACAATTTACATATGACCATCAAGAGATTTAAACTGAAAATTCTCGTATAGAAGTCAAATTTTCAATGTTGTAATTGAAAAGAGGTAATTCAACACGGACTTTGAAGTTTGGTGTTGATAAGTGATAAAAGCATTTTTTTTAAATGTTTGGAAAGAGGTTTCATGAAGCATTTTACTTATCACCCAGGAATCAATGGTTGTTTATGGTGACAATTATAAGAAGCTGATATCATTTAATTATAAAGTTGTTCATTCAAAATAGTTATCCAAACAAACATACAAAAGAATGATTATTAAGTATTAAAATTGAGAATGGAAATGGGGAATATGTCAAAGAGACAACAACCCGACCAAATAAAAAACAACAGCAGAGGGTCACCAACAGGTCTTCAATGTAGCGAGAAATTCCCGCACCCGGAGGCGTCCTTCAGCTGGCCCCTAAACAAATATAATTTATACTAGTCCAGTGATAATGATCATGAACGCCATACTAATTTCCAAATTGTACACAAGAAACTAAAATTAAAATAATACAAGACTAACCAAGGCCAGAGGCTCCTGACTTGGGACAGGCGCAAAAATGCGGCGGGGTTAAACATATTTGTGAGATCTCAACCCTCCCCCTATACCTCTGACCAATGTAGAAAAGTGCCTCTTTGTTAAGTGTCGTTGGAGTGAATGATGCGTTTACAAGTGAATTGATAATATTCAATATATTTCTAAGCAATTTACTGTGATTTTCAAAAACAGTTATGTTGTTTGGAGACTTGTCCGCAATCAACATATAGATCTTTGAAGATAGACGTATCAGGAGGTTTCATAGACCCGTTATGTTTTAACATTATAATTTGCATGAATGACCTCATAATTTGGAAAGTGTTTATATGTTTTCTTTTCACATTGAACCAATCGTCTGGGAATATCAAACTTTTTTTTATTAAAGTTCCTAAAATTTAGGCTTGACTAATATAGGCACTTTAGTTAAGTGTTAAACACTGCATTATTTCAAATTCGTTAAAATAAGTTTTATTAGCCTGCTTTAATTGGTTATGACTGGTGTTGGTGTTTTTACGTATATTGCCATACCGATTTCATTGAATAGTTGAATAATTGATGTAAAAGATTCTTCGTATTATATCTATTTTTCGCCACCTGCGGAGAAATGTCGTTATCGTAATCCTGGAGTCAAAAAAAGAACACGAACGAAATATGTTCTTTTCTATAGCATCTCATTTCATTTGGTTTTTGAATAATCATTAATTAATGAGCTGTTGTATACTGGTCGTATTTTGTTTTGGTAATCTAAGGAAATTATAACGTGATTAGAAAGAATAATAATTAAAATTGTGGAATATAAAGTAGAATAAAGATCAGGATTCTTATCAGATGCACTCATAAAACAATAAAGACAAAAGACTGTGACCGAGCTTGTTTTTCTGCTGCATAACACATACGATAAATGCATTGTAATCTATTATAAATCTATTAATGTTAATTTTTAATCTAATTTATTGTCCTATTTTCACAGACAAAACAAATATAGTTTTGTTAGTTGAAAAAAAAGATATTAGCTTTTTTTTTTTTTGATTTAGTAGAAATATGTAAAAGTCTAACAAATTTATAATGTATCCAAATTTGCTAACTCAGTGTGAATGTAATTCGTATAGCCGCAATTCATGGGTGTGTAACGTTCTTCCTTTTCTTTTTGTTATTTGATTGAATCAATTATTATTGTTTCTGAAATATCTTCCTCGAAACGACCATGAATCTCATATAAAAAAAACTACTATAAACTCATCATAGAAACCAGGATTAATGATGTATTTACGCCAGACGCGCGATTCGTCTACATAAGACTCATCAGTGACGCTCGAATCCCAAAAAAGTTAGTCTTATTAAAGTACGAAGTTGAAGAGCATTGAGGACCAAAATTCCTTAAAGTTTTGCCAAATACAGCTAAGGTTCTATATGATCATGTATCCGTTTTAGTCTATAATGTTATAATTATTATCGTTACTCTACTAGGATGTTACAGTTTAAAAAACTAATCTACAGAATAGTTATCGTCGTGGTAATTTCTCGTTAAAAACAAATTCTGCCTATGAGTGCTCAAGGGCCTGCCCTGATGACAGTGTGAGTCAAAGCACAGACTTCATCTATTTGAGGGTAAGTTCAAAATATGGTAAACTCTGAAACGTTTTAATCAAATTACAATTTCAATGAATTGTAGGAATATGAACTTTTTTCATTTTTCTTGTGAAACTATACATTTGTGTTGCTGCATATACATAATAAATATATACGATGTATTTTTATCTTTTGATTTAACATTTACTTCTTGTTGTTTTTTTTTTAGTTCTTTGGTTTTTGTTTGTTAATTTGCTCTTTTCGTCATTCTTTGTGTGTCTTACTAAAATTATACTGAAACTGTTACAGTGATTTGCATTTGTGTGTTTATCTGTTCAGGGAAATGAATGTTTGTGCATTCGTAAACAAAAGTATGCAACGCAGCTAAACAGCATAGAAGAAAATACTGTTTCTTGCAACCAAGTATGCGATGGAAATAAGGGAGACTTGTGCGGTGGTGATATCGATGGAGAAGGTTTATACAGTGTATATCAAGTAATTACCAGTATGTTTCATCCAATACATGTATTATGAAATATACAACGTTTTGATCATAAATATTTTCATTATCTTAATCATAAATATCATTTTATGTAACTTAAATGAAAAATTCATTAAAGATGTATTCAAAATAAAATATCATTGAAAAAAAGCAAACACAAACGATCATTACATTCTTAATTTTTCCAATTATAATATTTTTTCTCCTATCAAACTATAAATACGATTACGGTGGATACGAATATCTTAAAATAAACATTAAATTATGTCAGATAATATGTTTTGTTTTAATTCATGTTCACCTTTCAAAAACATTTTTATCTTCAAATATTAATGTTAAATCGAAGTTAACTGTTTTCAAACATGTTTTAGGAAAAGCAATTTCCACAAGGGAGATTGGAGACACATGTGCCATGATTCAGTTCAACAATACAGAGCGACATCAATTCTACTACAAAACTTGCAGGTCCAATCTGATGTATATTTGCAATAGTTATAAGAAGTCAAGTATGTTCATAAATTAACTTGTATTAGGATACATACACTTTGGTATAGGTGTTATATCTAGTCCGTCCTCTAGCTCGGTGAAGGTGATGAATAATTCCAACTCAAATCCTCGGCGTAAACGCAGTCATAATCAACGTCATTATGCATCACCTACTCTGCAAGATGTCACTATTAATTACTTGCTGTCATTTAAACAACATCTGTTAGGAATTCATCACATTCACACAAAACTTTATTCATTACCCCTTTCAAAACGTTATGCTCTGTTTAATTTATGTTTGGAAACCACTATTACAAACCCTTATTCAAACTGATACAAACGTACAGCTATCATTTCGAATATTGCAAGTCAGAGACTTTTCAAACCAGTGGAAAAGATGAAAACAAAGAAATGATCTTTTCTTAAATTTTTCTTTGCCAACAAAGGTATCGATGGCGCCAACTTGGGCAATATCCTTCATCATAAATTAGTTCAATTAAAAATGCCTCATTTTTTCAAGATCAGTCTGTACCAATCATTTCTTATATCGATACCAAACCAATTGCAACTAAAATTTTCAATTAAAAACACGTTTTGCAGGATCTCATTATTTACGACTTAAAGTCTAAACCTCCTGACTGCATCTGCATATGTGCTAGTTTCCAATTCACATCTATTCCGGCTGGCCACATAGTTAGTGGCGACCTCAACATTGTCCATAATACTTGTATGTGAAACATGTTATCAAAGTGTTATCAAAATGTTCGAAATATCGTAAGCCCTTAATCCATCAATTGAAAATCGAGGATTATGCCAGGTTATACACGAGAAAGAAGACGTAGATAATCTTTTTGACAGTATAAGCTGTCAGGTCGCCGATACAAATTAGGATAAAGGACATGAATAGGTCTATCAATAGGTTTCTAAAAAGGTTCATCGGAAGGTACCAAGACCTTGTTGATAAATATTCCGTATCAACTTCACAAATAATACTTGTCTTGATGTATAGATTCTGCGTACTGATGTTGTTTATCATCATACAAATGTGTTATAATGTTCCTTCATTTGTCTTTGTTCTATTATTAATCTAACTTTTACTGTTGGATTGCTTTATGTGATATCCATTCAACGTGGCTCGGTACTTAAACATCCCGTCAATGTGTCTGTTTTATCTTTCATTTTTAAGGTCTTTCCTCTACGCGAGGAAAGACCTTATTGTTTTTCTAATATTTTGTTTTCCTTTGTTTTCTTCCAGCATTTTTTTTGGACGCCATCCCTTATAAGGAGTTATTTCCCTTGAAAAAAGTTGACACAATTTTTAAAAAATTGTATTTCGAGAACCGGAAGTCGAAGAGACTTGGGACTTACACAAATAATCTTAAGTTAATGTGACCTTCAATTTGCACTCAAGGTCAAATGTCAACGAGTGCAAAAATAAATTACGCTGCAATTTCAAGCTTGCATATCAAGAAAACTATAAGAGTTTGCACCATACATACTGTGTATCAAATGTTCCTCTCGACGAGCTCTACATTTTATACATTAACCTCAAAAATGTCCGACCGTCTGCTCAAAAGTTACATCAACATAATTCTTAAAAGTATAGTAACATGTGTATTTCTTTTAAAAGGTAACATATATCAACCTACTATAAACTGTAAAGATAATCAGTAATTCAAGACCTTTAATTTTAGGTCAATGTCAGGTAATGATGAAATTTAACCTTGACCTTCATAGTGTAATATGACCTTGCACTTTTGACATTTGAAAGGTCAAGTAGTCCCCTGAGTTGAATGGTTGCATGTCTCTAACACTTCCTGTTATCAAGTTTGGTATTGCATAATATATTTGATGATTCGATGTGACCTTGATGAACCTTAGAAGCGTCAATTTTAATTTTTTTTTCCGACGTAGTCGGTATAGTTTGGTTTGTGCACTTTGAACTTAAGGACGCTTATCTATGGCAACAGAATACGCATGCTCGAAAATCCTTTCTGTGATTGGACAAAGTGCTGTCATGGTGGATGATTTGGTTGTGTTTGAAAAAACGTCTCGTTAATTATATCGTGATGGAAAGCAAGTGAAAAACTATAAATATTTGACTAGATCTTACAAAGATTTATATTTTTATTAAAATAATTGTTTCTCCAATAGATCTTTGCATCCGTGACAGCTGTTTATTCAGGACAATTGTATAATTTTTAATGTAAACTTTGTTGTACGAACGTACATGACTTATAGAACGCACCTACGCATGTGAGATTTCCGCGGGGTTTTTGTGAATGTAAACAGAAAGTTACGAGGACCGAGAATACTGAACACAAACAGAGAAAACGTTATTTAAATGGTAGCTTTGTGCTTCTGAAGGTTATCGAAATGATAGTTTTAAACATATACTCAAATTTAAATACGTCGGATATCTTTTTTAAAGATAGTTCTTGTTTACAATGTTTTTCTTTAACTGCAGATCATTTATCACTTAACAGATTTGAGATATCTGCTATTGTTTTAGAAAAATTGCAGTTTTAAATTTTGCGAGCGGAGGCATGTATTTCTGAATCAACAACAGGTTACAACTTAAAATGTTTGAGAAATTATAGAAGTTAACATAGTTATATGTTTGACAAAATACCACAAACATTCCATGAAAAAAAAAATCAATTTGAAATTTGTATGTTCTGCATCGACGTTGTAAGTTGCCTAAGTTCTATTTATATAATTTTTGGCACTTTGATAATTGGGGTCATTTGATATATCAAATTGAAGATCTTAATGAGCTCTACTTAACAATGAAAAATTTAAAACCCCTTTCACCCAGTGGGCAGGTGTGGGTAATTTAGTGCAAAAATTCAAACTTCTCAGATGGTCAGGTTGTTGCAAATCAATTGAAATTACACAAAAATGGGCTGGGTTTGGTTATTGAGTGAAGAAAATGAATTGTCTTCTAAGGTAAGGTTGTTGTATATCAAATGAAAGTTCATGATATGTACATTTGAAATGTTAAATTCCTGACCTCCAAAAATGAGGTGGATTGGGTTATTAAGTGTAAGAAATCAAACTTTCTAGAACATGGTGTTGTCGCATAGCAAAAAAAAAGCACATCAAGTTTACATTCCATATATCATACTTCCTATATCGAAAATGTAGGCGGAAGGGGTCATTAAGTGTAAAAAGTAAAAAAATTCAGAAGCTATGCTTGTCGTATATCAATTGAAAATACGTAAAGAGTACATTACAAAAACACCACTTTTACAGGAAAGATCTTTCAATTGTTTTACAAACAATTGAGATACTAGTTTGCTGGTGTGTTTTGTATATGCGACTTTTTGTGTATATTTGGTTCTTTTAACGTGAATCTGTACTTTAAAAAATCCCGTCAGTATGATATTGTTATATTATATGTTATTATGATATATTCTATTATGAATTACAAAATATGTTAAACCACAAACGTCAAAATTATTCAATCGCGTAGTGGAATAAACTATTTGTGGATTCTTATAAATTCTATGTAACATTTGGACTGTTTTAAATCTCGGTCTATTTCTGAAATTAATTCTTACATACTTTTGATTTTTTAACCTTTTTTCTAACCTTGCCCATGTGAAATTTTAAAATTGTTTGTATATACATTTAACGACAAATGTATGTGACGTATACAATTTTCTGACGTCAGACACGTGAATCAATGAATATGTTTGTAGATAGATGGTCCGTGTAACAGTAATCAATTCAAAGTTTTTAAAAAGTTTTGAAATTTTAGATTTTTTGAATTTTGCTCAAAGTTTTAGGATATCAAAATTCCAAAATGTGTAACAGTTTTGAAATTTTGAAATTTTAACCAAATAATTAAAATATTAAAATTCAAAATATCGTTTTTAATTTTGATAGTTTAGAAATTTGATCAAACTTTTAAAATACTAAACTTAACGTGCAATTTTGATTATATCACTTTTTGAAAGTTTAATTTTTTAATTTTTGATTAAGATATAAAAAAAAAAGAAACGGGGCAAAAAGAGGGGTACCTGTAAAGACGGCTCTGATTATAATCATTCTAAGTTAGAAATAAATAGCACGAAATATATCAAAAAATAAATAATTAAAAAATAAATAATTAAAAGAAGAATTCTTTTTTTATGAAACATATTAGACATCACATGGGATAACAGTATCATGAAATTTTAAGGTTGTGCATCTATTAAAAAAATATTTAAACCCATTTAAACCAGAATCAAATACGTTGATTTAAATCTCTTATATAAGGTTAGCGATTGACATAAATAATTCAGAGCTATTTGGTGTCTTCATTGGCCAACATTTAGAAGTAACAATGAAAACTGACCAACTCGCAGTAGACAAATAGTATTATTCGCCTTTTGTTACGTTCCTGGTGCAGGTAAGATCGAGAGAAATCGCTTCGGTCGCATGTAACTTTAAACGTTTTGTTTTCTTTTTTTATCTAATGATGACGATTATATATTGCCTTTTATGATTGATTTAAGTTCCAAGTAATGATAAGGAAGGAATAATTAATTTATGGTGTCCCAATGAACGTTGTGCTAGACGTGCTTCAGCTGGCCCCTAGATAAAAACGTGTACTGGTTCAGTGCTGGTTCAGTGATAATAGACGTCATACTTAACTCCGAAATATAACATTGAACTAAAATTAAAATCATACAACACTAAAAGGCCAGAGGCTCCTGAATTGGGACAGGCGCACAAATGCGGCGGGATTAAACATGTTTCGTGAAATTTCAACCCTCCCCTTTACCTCTAGCCAATGTAGAATACACAGGCACACAGAAATACGCACAGTAAACCGCACTTTAAAAGAAATCCAAGTCCTATGTTAGAATAGGAAACAAAAGAAACTTATCCAAATTACAATGATGAAAAATAGCAAAGGACTATTATATATAAAGCTAGCAGTTACTGACATATGCCAGCTCAAGACCTCAAATGAACTATTTGTCACTGGCAACCAAAAATCGATAATTTAAAATAGGTTGTTTCCATACAAATTACAAAGAAACTTAGGATTCAACTCCCTCGAGCAACGTAGCCCTTTTCGATGGATTTTGACATGTTTAACTTCACTTTGGCCAAACACCTCTTCAATTGTTCCGATTCTTATATTAACTTGACTTTCAAATACTGTGGATTCATTATTATTCGTTGGATACCAATTTTCGTGGATTTCGTGGGCACAGTCAAACCACGAAATTAAATGTTCAACGAATGATAGTTTTTCTATAGGTTTGTATGCAGACTTCAGCAAAACCACGAAATTAAATATCCATGAATATGCAAGTTTTTCTAAATCCACGAAAATTGGTACCCACGAAAATAAATGAATCCACAGTATTCAGTTTTCAGCGTTCCGTATGTGAATGCTTGACTTAAAATTCAGCGTTTTACATTGTACTGGTTTTTTTTAGAGCAACACTGGTGTATGACCAAAAATGGAAAAAAAACATCCATCATGCAGCTGACAGCGTGACACTCTCTTTACACGCCCCATTCCGATACGGAACAATGATATCCCTTAATTCAAAAAAATACTTTTCCTTTGATTTGCTATTTAAAAACAGAGGCTGGTTTAGGGCCTCTAGAGGAGCTAGGTATATGATAGATGCATACACTTTTTACAAGCATCAGTCCAAACGTTGTCTAAGGTAGCAACCATGTAACTTCAAAAGTGGGGATATGGTTGTTTTGTCGAAGTGAGAAAAATATCGCGCTAACAATTTCATTAAGTTTTTCATCGCTATTGATCAAATCATTTGGTTCAAAATTTAGCACTATAAGGCATGGGGAAAATCTGGATTCAGAATTTTTTTGATCGTCCTCTGCTTGAACAGATTTTTTTTCTTTAAACTGGGGAATAGAATATTTTTATGTACCATTATTGAAGCCACTCGTATGTATCCAACTAAAAAAAGTGCTACGTTAGTGACTATATTTATATATCGGATTCCGAAAAAGATTACCATTTATCCCTGATATAAACTTTTGAAAATAATTTTCAATTTTCAAAATGCCGATACCTACAAATGGATAGATGGACGCTTAATGTACAGCTTTACATAGATAATGTTTATGGTATACGTTTATATGATACGAATGTGTTCAGCTTTTACAAAACCAGAACGATAAGTTGGATGTTAACGTTGACTTTATTTGACCTTTTTCATTCTATTTGACTTTATTGGCGTCTAGCGTCACTGATAAGTCTTTTGTAGACGAAACGTGCGTCTGGCGCAAATACAAAATTTACATCCTGGTTTCCATCTTTGCCGGATGAATGTATGTAGATACCTTTTAACAGTATCCTTGCTCCAGGCTACTCATATTTAATCTTACTCTTTATTTCAGCGTAAAAAAAAGATATCTTTGTACTATTATTTTTTTATTTTATTTTTTTTTTTCATTTTTAGCCATAGCGTTGTCACTTTATTTTCGATCTATGAGTTTGACTGTCCCTCCCACATCTTTCGCCCTTCTTTAATTATCTATCGGACTGGAGCGTGAGGGACTTTATTTTGGTATAAAATGAAGCCATACATTATAAGGAAGTAATCTAAAGATTGATACAACACTAAGCTTGGTGAATTTATTCAATGAAGTAAGTGTCTTGAAAAAGAATTCTTAGCTTCTTTTGTTTAAAAATATCGTTATGGTGATGGGTCTATGTTCGAATTATATCATTGTGTGTATATGATAATCTGACTAACAAAACAAGAACAGTTTTAGGAAGCAAAATTACAAAAATCTAAATCAACCCTCATAAATTTAACCATTCCCTGATCTTAGCTTTCTTTATGTTCTTAAAAACTAAGCTTACTGTTTTTGTCATTTATGTTCAATGTTTGTAATCAGTATCTTCCGTATAAAAGGTGTAATACCACCATTGATTTTCCCCTATTAGTCTTTGTTAAATTTGCACTTTTCAAAAAAATGTGCAGAATTTATCATTGTTTCAAATAAACAAATTCTTGGCATGAGTAAATTTTTATCCTGTCCAGTTCTATAGAAAAAAACATCACATAACATTTCATTGCATATAAGAAAATAACCATCATTGGAAGTTAACCAATCAAATTTCTCCCCTTATTTTATCTGTGTACAAGGTTTAGTCACCATGTAACCTCAAGATAACAAAATTTTCTATAGAAATCCCAAATAAAAAAAAATGGTGTTTTGAAATACCCAAGACATATGTTTATGACACAGAAATGGTTTTACTGCAATAAAACGTAGGATTAATTACCTACAACTGTCAAATTCAAAGGAATATTTTTTTCGACCTACTTTCGTAACCGGATGTAACGTACCATGATTTGGTGGTATTACACCTAAAGAAGACATTTTTGTTCAATAAACTGAATTTAACTTTTTCCCCTTGTAATACTGGTTATTTAAATCATTTCTATTAAGTTTTGTCATAATCAGTTCAATAGTTTGAGAAAAATCTAGTATAATGAAAGACGACATCTACAGCGATTCGAGCAAAATTTCTTTGACAAATCCAAACCAAGCCGCATCAAGATAGAATAGAGTGTGGACCAATAAATGATCAAATATCTATCTTATCTGCCTACAAACAGTTGAATATGATACACAAGATGATTTAAGGAAGATAAATACCACCAATGAACCTTTTTGTTTTCCTTATAAGGTCGCTTTTGGTCAATTTATACCTCTAATTTCCTCAAAATTTCAACTTGTCAGGCCAATAAATAAAAATAATGGGGTAACTTTCACTCAGTTATGGTAGAAATGTTTTAAGAAATGAGTAATTGAAGCATTTTAGCAGAATGAACAACCCATATAAAAGTTTACTGTCTCCAAGGAGGTTTCAATAAGTCCTTACGTAAAAATTAAATTTGCGCCGCGTTCCAAAGAGGGACATAAAAGACTTCTCTTTAAGTAAATAATTTGTCGTTACGGCATTAAAAATAATTTAATCTACTGATAACTATATATTTATTTAAGTATTTCCTAGGAAAATGTTCTATCATAGCAGAATAGAAGAAATAAGGAGAAAAAGCCCACCCCCTTTAGTATGGCTTGTTTTGTCAACTGAATATTCATGGTAAAGTCCTATTTCAAGACAATTTACTCATAAAATGTGTTTTGAAGCCTCAATCCACTCAGAATATTTAATTTTTTGAACTATTTCACTTAAATAGCAAGACATTTTAACACATGAGATTACTCACAAGGTCAAAGGTGCATGTACAGCTTCCAATAATAGGTGTAATACCACAATTGATTTTCCACTATTAGTCTTTGTTAAATTTGCACTTTTCAAAAAAATGTGCAGAATTTATCATTGTTTCAAATAAACAAATACTTGGCATGAGTAAAGTTTTATCCTGTCCAGTTCTATAGAAAAAAAATCACATAACATTTCATTGCATATAAGAAAATAACCATCATTGGAAGTTAACCAATCAAATTTCTCCCCTTATTTTATCTGTGTACAAGGTTTAGTCACCATGTAACCTCAAGATTAAAAAATTTTCTATAGAAATCCCAAATAAAAAATAATGGTGTTTTGAAATACCCAAGAAATATGTTTATCACACAGAAATGGTTTTACTGCCATTAAACGTAGGATTAATTACCTACAACTGTCAAATTCAAGGGAATATTTTTTTCGACCTACTTTCGTATACAACCGGATGTGACGTACCATGATTTGGTGGTATTATACCTATATTTGATTTCCAGTAGTTAAAATGGTTCAACATCATTTCTTTTTGATACATTCAGGGCAGTATTCTGCATTTATTTGCTTTTAATTATTGCAAATAGAGGTGTGAGGATGTCATATTTCCCCCAAAAAATTGACAAAGTAGAACTTTAATTCTTTGGAGTGATATCTTTCCTGAAACAATTTACATATGACCATCAAGAGATTTAAACTGAAAATTCTCGTATAGAAGTCAAATTTTCAATGTTGTAATTGAAAAGAGGTAATTCAACACGGACTTTGAAGTTTGGTGTTGATAAGTGATAAAAGCATTTTTTTTAAATGTTTGGAAAGAGGTTTCATGAAGCATTTTACTTATCACCCAGGAATCAATGGTTGTTTATGGTGACAATTATAAGAAGCTGATATCATTTAATTATAAAGTTGTTCATTCAAAATAGTTATCCAAACAAACATACAAAAGAATGATTATTAAGTATTAAAATTGAGAATGGAAATGGGGAATATGTCAAAGAGACAACAACCCGACCAAATAAAAAACAACAGCAGAGGGTCACCAACAGGTCTTCAATGTAGCGAGAAATTCCCGCACCCGGAGGCGTCCTTCAGCTGGCCCCTAAACAAATATAATTTATACTAGTCCAGTGATAATGATCATGAACGCCATACTAATTTCCAAATTGTACACAAGAAACTAAAATTAAAATAATACAAGACTAACCAAGGCCAGAGGCTCCTGACTTGGGACAGGCGCAAAAATGCGGCGGGGTTAAACATATTTGTGAGATCTCAACCCTCCCCCTATACCTCTGACCAATGTAGAAAAGTGCCTCTTTGTTAAGTGTCGTTGGAGTGAATGATGCGTTTACAAGTGAATTGATAATATTCAATATATTTCTAAGCAATTTACTGTGATTTTCAAAAACAGTTATGTTGTTTGGAGACTTGTCCGCAATCAACATATAGATCTTTGAAGATAGACGTATCAGGAGGTTTCATAGACCCGTTATGTTTTAACATTATAATTTGCATGAATGACCTCATAATTTGGAAAGTGTTTATATGTTTTCTTTTCACATTGAACCAATCGTCTGGGAATATCAAACTTTTTTTTATTAAAGTTCCTAAAATTTAGGCTTGACTAATATAGGCACTTTAGTTAAGTGTTAAACACTGCATTATTTCAAATTCGTTAAAATAAGTTTTATTAGCCTGCTTTAATTGGTTATGACTGGTGTTGGTGTTTTTACGTATATTGCCATACCGATTTCATTGAATAGTTGAATAATTGATGTAAAAGATTCTTCGTATTATATCTATTTTTCGCCACCTGCGGAGAAATGTCGTTATCGTAATCCTGGAGTCAAAAAAAGAACACGAACGAAATATGTTCTTTTCTATAGCATCTCATTTCATTTGGTTTTTGAATAATCATTAATTAATGAGCTGTTGTATACTGGTCGTATTTTGTTTTGGTAATCTAAGGAAATTATAACGTGATTAGAAAGAATAATAATTAAAATTGTGGAATATAAAGTAGAATAAAGATCAGGATTCTTATCAGATGCACTCATAAAACAATAAAGACAAAAGACTGTGACCGAGCTTGTTTTTCTGCTGCATAACACATACGATAAATGCATTGTAATCTATTATAAATCTATTAATGTTAATTTTTAATCTAATTTATTGTCCTATTTTCACAGACAAAACAAATATAGTTTTGTTAGTTGAAAAAAAAGATATTAGCTTTTTTTTTTTTTGATTTAGTAGAAATATGTAAAAGTCTAACAAATTTATAATGTATCCAAATTTGCTAACTCAGTGTGAATGTAATTCGTATAGCCGCAATTCATGGGTGTGTAACGTTCTTCCTTTTCTTTTTGTTATTTGATTGAATCAATTATTATTGTTTCTGAAATATCTTCCTCGAAACGACCATGAATCTCATATAAAAAAACTACTATAAACTCATCATAGAAACCAGGATTAATGATGTATTTACGCCAGACGCGCGATTCGTCTACATAAGACTCATCAGTGACGCTCGAATCCCAAAAAAGTTAGTCTTATTAAAGTACGAAGTTGAAGAGCATTGAGGACCAAAATTCCTTAAAGTTTTGCCAAATACAGCTAAGGTTCTATATGATCATGTATCCGTTTTAGTCTATAATGTTATAATTATTATCGTTACTCTACTAGGATGTTACAGTTTAAAAACTAATCTACAGAATAGTTATCGTCGTGGTAATTTCTCGTTAAAAACAAATTCTGCCTATGAGTGCTCAAGGGCCTGCCCTGATGACAGTGTGAGTCAAAGCACAGACTTCATCTATTTGAGGGTAAGTTCAAAATATGGTAAACTCTGAAACGTTTTAATCAAATTACAATTTCAATGAATTGTAGGAATATGAACTTTTTTCATTTTTCTTGTGAAACTATACATTTGTGTTGCTGCATATACATAATAAATATATACGATGTATTTTTATCTTTTGATTTAACATTTACTTCTTGTGTGTTTTTTTTTTAGTTCTTTGGTTTTTGTTTGTTAATTTGCTCTTTTCGTCATTCTTTGTGTGTCTTACTAAAATTATACTGAAACTGTTACAGTGATTTGCATTTGTGTGTTTATCTGTTCAGGGAAATGAATGTTTGTGCATTCGTAAACAAAAGTATGCAACGCAGCTAAACAGCATAGAAGAAAATACTGTTTCTTGCAACCAAGTATGCGATGGAAATAAGGGAGACTTGTGCGGTGGTGATATCGATGGAGAAGGTTTATACAGTGTATATCAAGTAATTACCAGTATGTTTCATCCAATACATGTATTATGAAATATACAACGTTTTGATCATAAATATTTTCATTATCTTAATCATAAATATCATTTTATGTAACTTAAATGAAAAATTCATTAAAGATGTATTCAAAATAAAATATCATTGAAAAAAAGCAAACACAAACGATCATTACATTCTTAATTTTTCCAATTATAATATTTTTTCTCCTATCAAACTATAAATACGATTACGGTGGATACGAATATCTTAAAATAAACATTAAATTATGTCAGATAATATGTTTTGTTTTAATTCATGTTCACCTTTCAAAAACATTTTTATCTTCAAATATTAATGTTAAATCGAAGTTAACTGTTTTCAAACATGTTTTAGGAAAAGCAATTTCCACAAGGGAGATTGGAGACACATGTGCCATGATTCAGTTCAACAATACAGAGCGACATCAATTCTACTACAAAACTTGCAGGTCCAATCTGATGTATATTTGCAATAGTTATAAGAAGTCAAGTATGTTCATAAATTAACTTGTATTAGGATACATACACTTTGGTATAGGTGTTATATCTAGTCCGTCCTCTAGCTCGGTGAAGGTGATGAATAATTCCAACTCAAATCCTCGGCGTAAACGCAGTCATAATCAACGTCATTATGCATCACCTACTCTGCAAGATGTCACTATTAATTACTTGCTGTCATTTAAACAACATCTGTTAGGAATTCATCACATTCACACAAAACTTTATTCATTACCCCTTTCAAAACGTTATGCTCTGTTTAATTTATGTTTGGAAACCACTATTACAAACCCTTATTCAAACTGATACAAACGTACAGCTATCATTTCGAATATTGCAAGTCAGAGACTTTTCAAACCAGTGGAAAAGATGAAAACAAAGAAATGATCTTTTCTTAAATTTTTCTTTGCCAACAAAGGTATCGATGGCGCCAACTTGGGCAATATCCTTCATCATAAATTAGTTCAATTAAAAATGCCTCATTTTTTCAAGATCAGTCTGTACCAATCATTTCTTATATCGATACCAAACCAATTGCAACTAAAATTTTCAATTAAAAACACGTTTTGCAGGATCTCATTATTTACGACTTAAAGTCTAAACCTCCTGACTGCATCTGCATATGTGCTAGTTTCCAATTCACATCTATTCCGGCTGGCCACATAGTTAGTGGCGACCTCAACATTGTCCATAATACTTGTATGTGAAACATGTTATCAAAGTGTTATCAAAATGTTCGAAATATCGTAAGCCCTTAATCCATCAATTGAAAATCGAGGATTATGCCAGGTTATACACGAGAAAGAAGACGTAGATAATCTTTTTGACAGTATAAGCTGTCAGGTCGCCGATACAAATTAGGATAAAGGACATGAATAGGTCTATCAATAGGTTTCTAAAAAGGTTCATCGGAAGGTACCAAGACCTTGTTGATAAATATTCCGTATCAACTTCACAAATAATACTTGTCTTGATGTATAGATTCTGCGTACTGATGTTGTTTATCATCATACAAATGTGTTATAATGTTCCTTCATTTGTCTTTGTTCTATTATTAATCTAACTTTTACTGTTGGATTGCTTTATGTGATATCCATTCAACGTGGCTCGGTACTTAAACATCCCGTCAATGTGTCTGTTTTATCTTTCATTTTTAAGGTCTTTCCTCTACGCGAGGAAAGACCTTATTGTTTTTCTAATATTTTGTTTTCCTTTGTTTTCTTCCAGCATTTTTTTTGGACGCCATCCCTTATAAGGAGTTATTTCCCTTGAAAAAAGTTGACACAATTTTTAAAAAATTGTATTTCGAGAACCGGAAGTCGAAGAGACTTGGGACTTACACAAATAATCTTAAGTTAATGTGACCTTCAATTTGCACTCAAGGTCAAATGTCAACGAGTGCAAAAATAAATTACGCTGCAATTTCAAGCTTGCATATCAAGAAAACTATAAGAGTTTGCACCATACATACTGTGTATCAAATGTTCCTCTCGACGAGCTCTACATTTTATACATTAACCTCAAAAATGTCCGACCGTCTGCTCAAAAGTTACATCAACATAATTCTTAAAAGTATAGTAACATGTGTATTTCTTTTAAAAGGTAACATATATCAACCTACTATAAACTGTAAAGATAATCAGTAATTCAAGACCTTTAATTTTAGGTCAATGTCAGGTAATGATGAAATTTAACCTTGACCTTCATAGTGTAATATGACCTTGCACTTTTGACATTTGAAAGGTCAAGTAGTCCCCTGAGTTGAATGGTTGCATGTCTCTAACACTTCCTGTTATCAAGTTTGGTATTGCATAATATATTTGATGATTCGATGTGACCTTGATGAACCTTAGAAGCGTCAATTTTAATTTTTTTTTCCGACGTAGTCGGTATAGTTTGGTTTGTGCACTTTGAACTTAAGGACGCTTATCTATGGCAACAGAATACGCATGCTCGAAAATCCTTTCTGTGATTGGACAAAGTGCTGTCATGGTGGATGATTTGGTTGTGTTTGAAAAAAACGTCTCGTTAATTATATCGTGATGGAAAGCAAGTGAAAAACTATAAATATTTGACTAGATCTTACAAAGATTTATATTTTTATTAAAATAATTGTTTCTCCAATAGATCTTTGCATCCGTGACAGCTGTTTATTCAGGACAATTGTATAATTTTTAATGTAAACTTTGTTGTACGAACGTACATGACTTATAGAACGCACCTACGCATGTGAGATTTCCGCGGGGTTTTTGTGAATGTAAACAGAAAGTTACGAGGACCGAGAATACTGAACACAAACAGAGAAAACGTTATTTAAATGGTAGCTTTGTGCTTCTGAAGGTTATCGAAATGATAGTTTTAAACATATACTCAAATTTAAATACGTCGGATATCTTTTTTAAAGATAGTTCTTGTTTACAATGTTTTTCTTTAACTGCAGATCATTTATCACTTAACAGATTTGAGATATCTGCTATTGTTTTAGAAAAATTGCAGTTTTAAATTTTGCGAGCGGAGGCATGTATTTCTGAATCAACAACAGGTTACAACTTAAAATGTTTGAGAAATTATAGAAGTTAACATAGTTATATGTTTGACAAAATACCACAAACATTCCATGAAAAAAAAAATCAATTTGAAATTTGTATGTTCTGCATCGACGTTGTAAGTTGCCTAAGTTCTATTTATATAATTTTTGGCACTTTGATAATTGGGGTCATTTGATATATCAAATTGAAGATCTTAATGAGCTCTACTTAACAATGAAAAATTTAAAACCCCTTTCACCCCAGTGGGCAGGGTGGGGTAATTTAGTGCAAAAATTCAAACTTCTCAGATGGTCAGGTTGTTGCAAATCAATTGAAATTACACAAAAATGGGCTGGGTTTGGTTATTGAGTGAAGAAAATGAATTGTCTTCTAAGGTAAGGTTGTTGTATATCAAATGAAAGTTCATGATATGTACATTTGAAATGTTAAATTCCTGACCTCCAAAAATGAGGTGGATTGGGTTATTAAGTGTAAGAAATCAAACTTTCTAGAACATGGTGTTGTCGCATAGCAAAAAAAAAGCACATCAAGTTTACATTCCATATATCATACTTCCTATATCGAAAATGTAGGCGGAAGGGGTCATTAAGTGTAAAAAGTAAAAAAAATTCAGAAGCTATGCTTGTCGTATATCAATTGAAAATACGTAAAGAGTACATTACAAAAACACCACTTTTACAGGAAAGATCTTTCAATTGTTTTACAAACAATTGAGATACTAGTTTGCTGGTGTGTTTTGTATATGCGACTTTTTGTGTATATTTGGTTCTTTTAACGTGAATCTGTACTTTAAAAAATCCCGTCAGTATGATATTGTTATATTATATGTTATTATGATATATTCTATTATGAATTACAAAATATGTTAAACCACAAACGTCAAAATTATTCAATCGCGTAGTGGAATAAACTATTTGTGGATTCTTATAAATTCTATGTAACATTTGGACTGTTTTAAATCTCGGTCTATTTCTGAAATTAATTCTTACATACTTTTGATTTTTTAACCTTTTTTCTAACCTTGCCCATGTGAAATTTTAAAATTGTTTGTATATACATTTAACGACAAATGTATGTGACGTATACAATTTTCTGACGTCAGACACGTGAATCAATGAATATGTTTGTAGATAGATGGTCCGTGTAACAGTAATCAATTCAAAGTTTTTAAAAAGTTTTGAAATTTTAGATTTTTTGAATTTTGCTCAAAGTTTTAGGATATCAAAATTCCAAAATGTGTAACAGTTTTGAAATTTTGAAATTTTAACCAAATAATTAAAATATTAAAATTCAAAATATCGTTTTTAATTTTGATAGTTTAGAAATTTGATCAAACTTTTAAAATACTAAACTTAACGTGCAATTTTGATTATATCACTTTTTGAAAGTTTAATTTTTTAATTTTTGATTAAGATATAAAAAAAAAAGAAACGGGGCAAAAAGAGGGGTACCTGTAAAGACGGCTCTGATTATAATCATTCTAAGTTAGAAATAAATAGCACGAAATATATCAAAAAATAAATAATTAAAAAATAAATAATTAAAAGAAGAATTCTTTTTTTATGAAACATATTAGACATCACATGGGATAACAGTATCATGAAATTTTAAGGTTGTGCATCTATTAAAAAAATATTTAAACCCATTTAAACCAGAATCAAATACGTTGATTTAAATCTCTTATATAAGGTTAGCGATTGACATAAATAATTCAGAGCTATTTGGTGTCTTCATTGGCCAACATTTAGAAGTAACAATGAAAACTGACCAACTCGCAGTAGACAAATAGTATTATTCGCCTTTTGTTACGTTCCTGGTGCAGGTAAGATCGAGAGAAATCGCTTCGGTCGCATGTAACTTTAAACGTTTTGTTTTCTTTTTTTATCTAATGATGACGATTATATATTGCCTTTTATGATTGATTTAAGTTCCAAGTAATGATAAGGAAGGAATAATTAATTTATGGTGTCCCAATGAACGTTGTGCTAGACGTGCTTCAGCTGGCCCCTAGATAAAAACGTGTACTGGTTCAGTGCTGGTTCAGTGATAATAGACGTCATACTTAACTCCGAAATATAACATTGAACTAAAATTAAAATCATACAACACTAAAAGGCCAGAGGCTCCTGAATTGGGACAGGCGCACAAATGCGGCGGGATTAAACATGTTTCGTGAAATTTCAACCCTCCCCTTTACCTCTAGCCAATGTAGAATACACAGGCACACAGAAATACGCACAGTAAACCGCACTTTAAAAGAAATCCAAGTCCTATGTTAGAATAGGAAACAAAAGAAACTTATCCAAATTACAATGATGAAAAATAGCAAAGGACTATTATATATAAAGCTAGCAGTTACTGACATATGCCAGCTCAAGACCTCAAATGAACTATTTGTCACTGGCAACCAAAAATCGATAATTTAAAATAGGTTGTTTCCATACAAATTACAAAGAAACTTAGGATTCAACTCCCTCGAGCAACGTAGCCCTTTTCGATGGATTTTGACATGTTTAACTTCACTTTGGCCAAACACCTCTTCAATTGTTCCGATTCTTATATTAACTTGACTTTCAAATACTGTGGATTCATTATTATTCGTTGGATACCAATTTTCGTGGATTTCGTGGGCACAGTCAAACCACGAAATTAAATGTTCAACGAATGATAGTTTTTCTATAGGTTTGTATGCAGACTTCAGCAAAACCACGAAATTAAATATCCATGAATATGCAAGTTTTTCTAAATCCACGAAAATTGGTACCCACGAAAATAAATGAATCCACAGTATTCAGTTTTCAGCGTTCCGTATGTGAATGCTTGACTTAAAATTCAGCGTTTTACATTGTACTGGTTTTTTTTAGAGCAACACTGGTGTATGACCAAAAATGGAAAAAAAACATCCATCATGCAGCTGACAGCGTGACACTCTCTTTACACGCCCCATTCCGATACGGAACAATGATATCCCTTAATTCAAAAAAATACTTTTCCTTTGATTTGCTATTTAAAAACAGAGGCTGGTTTAGGGCCTCTAGAGGAGCTAGGTATATGATAGATGCATACACTTTTTACAAGCATCAGTCCAAACGTTGTCTAAGGTAGCAACCATGTAACTTCAAAAGTGGGGATATGGTTGTTTTGTCGAAGTGAGAAAAATATCGCGCTAACAATTTCATTAAGTTTTTCATCGCTATTGATCAAATCATTTGGTTCAAAATTTAGCACTATAAGGCATGGGGAAAATCTGGATTCAGAATTTTTTTGATCGTCCTCTGCTTGAACAGATTTTTTTTCTTTAAACTGGGGAATAGAATATTTTTATGTACCATTATTGAAGCCACTCGTATGTATCCAACTAAAAAAAGTGCTACGTTAGTGACTATATTTATATATCGGATTCCGAAAAAGATTACCATTTATCCCTGATATAAACTTTTGAAAATAATTTTCAATTTTCAAAATGCCGATACCTACAAATGGATAGATGGACGCTTAATGTACAGCTTTACATAGATAATGTTTATGGTATACGTTTATATGATACGAATGTGTTCAGCTTTTACAAAACCAGAACGATAAGTTGGATGTTAACGTTGACTTTATTTGACCTTTTTCATTCTATTTGACTTTATTGGCGTCTAGCGTCACTGATAAGTCTTTTGTAGACGAAACGTGCGTCTGGCGCAAATACAAAATTTACATCCTGGTTTCCATCTTTGCCGGATGAATGTATGTAGATACCTTTTAACAGTATCCTTGCTCCAGGCTACTCATATTTAATCTTACTCTTTATTTCAGCGTAAAAAAAAGATATCTTTGTACTATTATTTTTTTATTTTTTTTTTTTTTTCATTTTTAGCCATAGCGTTGTCACTTTATTTTCGATCTATGAGTTTGACTGTCCCTCCCACATCTTTCGCCCTTCTTTAATTATCTATCGGACTGGAGCGTGAGGGACTTTATTTTGGTATAAAATGAAGCCATACATTATAAGGAAGTAATCTAAAGATTGATACAACACTAAGCTTGGTGAATATAAAATATAAGGTTTAATCAGGAACTAGGTGAAAAAAAGATGTGCTTGATATAGATGAAAAAGGTAAAATAACAAAAATACAAACAAAAACAAAAAAAAAATATTAAAATATCGGAAAACGCATTTTAGAATGGACAATCTTGACTTGATCACTAAAAAATTAAGGCAAATTATGACATAATATCACCCTTTTTTTTTTCACAATTTTCCTCATTAGTAGTATTTGTCATAAAAGGATACGCTAAACATTAAAATGTTTAACTATTTAGATGAGACCTATGAGGACAAGTGTATTAATGAAACTGCATCATGGTACGCCGCCCAACAAAATTGTCAACAACAGGGGCTTTTGCAGCGGTCATATACTACCACTAGCTTTAAAACAACGTGTGTCCGAAAAGTCCAGAGGTATTGGATTGGAAATCATGTCGCTGAAAAAATCGTGTGGGCAAATGGTATATATAAGTAAACATTTATAGAAAGTCATGTACATGTATTGAACAAAATACGTATAATTTACCTTGTTATATGCCACTGTGTAATATATTGGACGGACTTTAGTTATGAATACACTGATTTTTCTGTAAAGTTTCAGTTTCAGTTTTAAAAACATTTATGTTTTAACTTGTAATTTGGTCAAACACAAATTGTACAAATTCTGTGATTTTCTTACCATTCTTTTTCTTTGTTAAGTTAATTGCATAGTCTTCTTAATAAGATGTTTAATATGTCTGTATCTTTTATTGTTAACGATCCTGGTACATCTTGTTGCTTTGTTAAGGTTTTTTACTTTGAGAGATTTGGGAAATCATATTTTTGAGACTCATCGCGTTTGTCAACTTGTTTTTTATACTGTTTAAAAAGCGGCTTTTTGTTAACTGTGGAAGACATTTTGGTACTGTTGCATTTTTTTTTAAATTTCATTTTATGTATTTTCTTTTATCAGGTCTTTACTGAGGGCATTTATTTATGTTTTATAAAGTCAAAACCTTCTGCCATTTGCTTATATCTTTACATAGGCCTACATATGTGATGAAAAATTTCAAGTTATTATCTTTTTATCATATACTTCCACTTCGAAAAATATCGTTGTAAAAATTAATGAAATAGACACATTTTTTTAAAACGCTATAGACCGACCCTTTTTATCATATTTATTCATTTTAAATTTTGCAGTACTTTCATAGAGCACACCAAGGTGTTAAAGCTTGGAATGAATACATTTATTGTAGAAATTGTTTGGTATTTTTTACCGGATATTTTCCGTTTCCGGGCAGAAAAATTTATGCACCTATTTGAATTCAGCATACTTTTTATATACAATACGTCTTAATTATGTTAAATCATAATGATAAACATATTGATCTCATTTTAGATTCTCTACCGAAAGGTGCTCTTTGTATGAAATTAGTAATTACTAAGTCTGGCTCCAGTTTTGAAACTGAAAACTGCAATAATCACTTGAAATCATTATGCTGTAAGTATTTATACCACTTTAATTCTCGTTCAGTTCATAGAACTGTATCGAGCAATATGTAAGCTACTACATAGGAGGTTAACACAGGTAAGGTGATATGTTTTCATGTCAAATTGTTTGATTTTCCCTACTTCAAAATCAAATATAGTAAACGATAAAATTGTTTTATTTTTTTATATCAACTGAATCTTTCAATCATGATAAATATTTTTCACATAGAAAGATGTATTGGTGAAAATCACTTCCTCATGAAACATTTAAGATTTTTTTCTGTATAATAATGACGGGAATTTGTGAATGATGTTTTAAAAAATACAATATGTTAATATTTCAAAATTCATCGGTGCCAAAGAATGAAGGTTTTATCAGTAAAACAATGGTATTCTTATATTATGACATATTCTAGAATATATAAGGTCTGCTGTTGTGTCCATCTATTGCTGCATAATAAGTCGCTGAAAAAACGATAAATGTAAGAATGAAGGTTAAAGCTCTAATAATATACGTTAATCTAAAGCACAGATCAGAGCCCGTGTGTTCTGTATTTATGCTGTATCGTAATTGAATGGAATAGCGTATTTTGAAGAGAAAACAGTTTTTTTTTTTTGTAATTCTGTCTACACACCGAAACCACCAGCAAATGGACAACAATATAAATGGTAAATCAGTAAGTCATTCCGGTGTGGCCAAATTTATCATAGGCATGTTAAAATCACATTCTGATGTGATTTGAAAATATTTTATATCTTATAAATTTGCAGAGAATATTTACGAATCTGAAGAATAATCCTAATAAATAGACTGTTTTAAAAAAAAAATGAGATAATCTTCACATTTTCAAAGGTTGGTGAAACTCCGAAAAATCTATAAAGCGGACAATGGTCTTTGAAAATTAAATTTGTGTCTCGCCCACATTTATGTCAGTGTAAAAAGTATGTTGACTGTCAGAAAATGTAAAAAATCAATTAAGCAAACAAATCAAATCTGTCAAAACAAACAAAAATAGCTTTTTTTCTAGGGTTATTTCTTGACCATAAAGATTTATATTGTGCATAAATAACAGATTTAATCTCTGTTTAATTTAACCTGCTTAGTCGATTTATGAGTAAAATACTCATATAAAAAATAGATACATCTTAAACTTCTGCTTCAAATATTTTCATCTAATCTGTCAAAGTACTAGTATCATAATTTTCTTCGAAATTTAGGCCAATTTATTAATGTCTTTTGAAATGGTCACCTCCAGACTGTATCTAAAGGATAGTTGCCAAAACAATAATTGACAAAGAGACATGTAGCTGTCAATCACGGATCTGTACTTTTTTGTTGAAAGTGATGTATAAATACCCTGCCACGTCCGGACTGCTTTGTTTTGATTTGCTGATTAATGAGTAAAGCCATTTTAAATTGATATTTATAGTTCCTTGTGCTGTGGAATATGATCAAACTTTTATTCCATTGAAAAATTTAGCTAGGTATAAAACCAGTTCCTTTCCACCATTTTCTACATAAAGAAATGCCTAAACCAGGTTAGGAATATTCATTTGATGAGTTTGAGCTTTTGATTTTGCCATATGATAAGGGACTTTACCTTTTGAGTTTTCCTTTGAGTGCGGTATTTTGGCTTGTGTTTTTGCACAGCAAAAAATCAAAGATATAAGTAACTTATAATGTCTTGTGTAAATTATCGTTCCTTCTCTGAGGTTACTTTACAAGTTGGTTATTATAGGAACAGAAAATGCTTTTCTGTGGCCTCTGAAATACCAAAAAAAGTAAACTTATAGAAGCCTTTCAATAACATTTGTATTTTATTTATGGAATAACTATAATAATTTTTTCTGTCTATGAAGAAATACACAATCTGGTGCACACTGGAAGGATTCAAAATGAAACCAAAACATTCATCTGCTCTGGTTTACACTGCGGTACTTTAAGTACAACTTTTATTTGAGCTCCTTTTGGTGCCAAGTTTGGTTTTTTTGTCCAAATAGTTTTTATTGATGAAAAACTGTCACTTACTCAAAACAATGTCAACAAAATGTGACATAGATTAAAAAATATAGTATTCCCCCTCGGACTTGGCATGAAAAGGGGCCCTCTTTTGCGGCACACTCGTACCACTAAAAATAAAGGTTGAATTTTCGATCCTTCATATTGCTGCAGTTATTCGTTGATCTTCACATATGGACATTTAAAAAATATTTCAAAACCTTGTAAAAAGAATGGGATATTTAAAATAAAATATGTTTAAAAATATAAACGTTACCATAGCAGATCATTTATTATAAAACTGTCAGTAGAGTTTTCTTTTGTTGTTAACATTTGATTATATACGCCAAATTTATCTCACAGATACGGCACAGCAAATGTCTAGTGGGAAAAATGACGAGGCTTACATGACATCAGCATCGACACAATCAAAAGGTTCAACAGGTTTGTTTGTAGTTTGTAGCAACTTGATAAACACTAACTGAAAAGACATGTTTGTCTTAATTATTTCATTGTATCAAAACACTAGGCTAAGAGATACAAAATGAAAGTTAACAGGTTGCCAGGTTATCTTTCCGTTCAAGAACTTATTTCGACAACAATTAAAATGGCTCAAGGTCTGTATATGGTCTGTTGATATGGAACGTTTCATTATTCCAATCAACAATGCAAGTCCTAATTTGCCACGGAAGATTCAAATTTCCATCTGAAGTATATGTCCATATAGGAACTTCCTATTGGTAATTGATTCATTGTGTAACTCTTATTTACATTCTGTGAAAATATTTATGATATAACCCTAAATTCAGCTATTACAATATGCAAAGCAGTTTTGATTTCTGTATGCGTTGCAAGGCATATATATACATGAAATTTCTTATCGATGTTCAACACTCTAGACCCTCTCAACACTCTATCATAAAAACACACAGATAATGTTATCAAAATATCTCTAGTTCGGAGTCGCATGAACTTCACACGAAATAGAATAGAGAATGAGTTCTTGCAAAACTTGGATTCTTCGTGGTACCAAATTTCGTTGATTCAAGAACTATTGTATCATCAGTTATATTCTATTTCGTTGTTTTGACAAAGTCTGCATACAAGCATATAGAAATTTTTACTTGTTGAACCTTTTAAGTTCGTTGGTTCCGCAGGAGTAATAATAAATTCACAGTATTTTCACTCTAAACCTTTTTATGTGATCAAAAAAGGCTTACAGATTTTTTAACATATTTTAAGGTCACACAACTTATTTGAGTCCAATAAACACGTTGTTTGAATTCGATGAGGATATGACAAATAATTTCGGTAATGCTTTCATTATTGATTACGTCTATGCAAGAGTATGAGGTTTTTTCATTAGGTGATCAAATCAATAAATTGGACTCAATAAAAATTACTCCTTATGTTCGTCTGTCTGTTTTACCTACTGTTTTGTGTGCATGTGTCATTCTATGTCATAAGTGTCTTTTAAGCGCGAATCCTCCAAACAGGTTGAATGCAAACTAGTAAAAAATATCTTGATTGTAGAACACTACTTGATGATACTCTTATTTGGATATAACCTCTAATTTACATGTTAAAGGACCGATAATCGAATTTCCTGTTCATGTATGTGGTTCATAAGGTTTTGGGAACTCGCCGGTCTTAGAAGAGAGAAGAAACCGAAGAAAAAAACATAGTTTCAAACGAAAACAGACAAAATCATCGCAAAAACAAACGACGAAAAGTCAATAATATTAACTAAATAATAAACAAAATTATAAAGTTGTTTATAATATTAGGCTAAGAGACTAGATGATAACAGATATGTCCATGAGGATTCGTGCAACCGACTCAATGTTTCGAAAGCAAAATACATAAAAGTCATATTAAATGAGTTTGTTTAGTATTTTATTGAACCAGTACATGCACACATTCTAAACCGAACCCTCTGTGCACATTTGTGCATTAATTAAGAATTCATCAATATAATTAGAAGAAAATGATCATTTCGGTGAATGTTGAATCGCATGAATTGTTTGCATGTTCGCATTTTGGTTTGAAAATTTTAAATATTATATAATTGTACATATTGCTAGAATAATTTTGATGAAATTAGGTAAAGCAATTCACCATATAATGATATAAATTTTGATTGATATAACATTTTGTTATTGTGTGCTATCGATAATTGCATAGTGTGACACGTAACTTCTTAGTTTCATCTTTAAACCCTAAAACGCAAAGTATTTGTTCTGTTAATTGCTTAAAACAATAACGTTTTGTAAAACCTTATCAATTTGAAAAATCTTTTATGTTTTCAATCTAAAAAGAGAAAGCACAGAATTTTACAAAACCTTTACGGGTATATCTTACAAATTCCAGAGTGGATTAATTAATTCCATAATGAGTCTGTCCTCCTAACTAAGCTGCATTGCATTGGCATACTATTAGAGACAAACTTTTTCCAAATTTAATATAAGGAACAATATATAGGTGAAAAAACTAAAAGTATGTCAATATAAACTAACGACTTAATTTGTAGGCAATGACTTACATCATTTGTAATATTTAATTCAAGGTCGCACAATTCATTTGAGTGCAATACCCAAGTCTGATACAGATGAGGAAAACACAAATATTTTTGGTATAGTTTCAATTTATTGCGCTTTATTTTTACTTCTTTTTTTTTCTTTCATACTATATAACCAATTTTCTCAACCGAAGTGATTCTAAAAATTAAATATAAATTGAGGATATTTAATTACGTCTATGCATGAGTCATATGTAAGACGCCTTTTCTTCATTCTGGTTACTTAATTCGTTTATTTTCATCTAATTATTTCATAAGCAATGAATAAAGAGTTTTTACAAACATTTTCCAAGGCTATTGTGATATTTCTTATTGTCGTCTTTACAGAAACAAATACCTTATCAAATTCATAACTTTCATCATATAAACCAACAAGTTATTATTGAAAAGATATGCACATGTGTCAAACACCCCGGAAAAAAAGTGTTTAAGCTAAATAAAAATTATTCTGTGTGTATATTCTGTCTGTCTATCTGCCTCTGTCTTGGAGGCAAAATATATTCAAGTAATATGAAATGAGTTTTTCGTGATAATTATGTTCAGGAATAAAATGAACCAGCACATGCGTCCATAATAAACTTAACCCTCTGTGCATGTTATTTGAATTTATCAAGAAAGCTCACGAATCGGTTGCATGTGCATATTATTGTTTGAAATTAGAAATATAATTACTTTATTTTTACTACTTTTATTTAACTTTAAACCATGAAGAGCAATTGTCTATATTTGGCAAAATCAATTTTGTTTTATTTTACTTACATTTGTACAGTGTGACACATTCCTTCATACTGATATTGATATTAATACTCGCATACTAGTTTAATATGTACCTCATTTTTTTACTTTTGTTTTTCTTTCATGCTTTGTGACGAATCTTTACCTGAAGTTTCTTAATAAATTAAAACATAATATGGTGAAATTTTATTACATCTATGCATAAGTTTGACGCTTTTTCTGTGATATTGGAGATTAAATTTATATAAGGAATTGACTAAATCCAATGTTTAGATAGAGTTTTGTCTGTGACAGGGTTTACTTAATTCTAAGCCAAAATGCAGATGTCGTAATTTTTGCCAGAAAAAGAAAATAAAACTGCTTTCAAGTTCTCAAATATTAAAAGAGGATGACTCGGTTGACTCGTTAAATACCTTATATACTCGATTTGTTTTAATTTGAACATGTTGAACAAGGTATAGCAATCGACAAATATATTTTTGAATAGTTATTAATTTTACATGATGTTGATTTTATTTATTGCACTCATCTGTCTGAAACGTAACGTTTTACTTTTAGCGCCTAAAACGCTTAATATGCGTTGTGTTTTTAAAATAAACTTTGTGTATGCAAAGCAACAGCAGAACCAGGTTAAATTACAGAACTATTACTGATATATGTGAAAGCTTTTTTAGCAGAGTTTCCGATGAGTTGACGAGTTTTGGGTAAAAGGACTAATAAAATCAGTGTACATGACCTATTTGGATAACAAAGGCTTCACGATGAGTCTTATGTAGACGAAACGCGCGTCTGGCGTAAAAAATTATAATCCTGGTACATTTGATAACTTTTACATCACTGGGTCGATACCACTGCTGGAGGACGTTCCGTCCCCGAGGGTATCACCAGCCCAGTAATCAGCACTACGGTGTTGACAAGAATATCAATTATATGGTAATGTTTATTTTCCTGTTTACAAAACTTTGAATTTTTCGAAAAACTAAGGATTTTCTTATCCCAGGAGTAGATTACCTTAGCCGTATTTGGCACAATATTTTGGAATTTTGGGTCCTCAACGCTCTTCAACTTTGTACTTGTTTGGTCTTTTAACTGTTTTCATATGAGCGTCACTGATGAGTCTTATGTAGACGAAACAAGCCTCTGGCGTAATAAATTATAATCCTGGTACATTTGATAACTTTTTAACGAATTTGCATTATATTTTAAGGTCGTACAACTCTAAGGGGTCCAGTAAACGCAGAGTCTGATTCAGATGAGGATAAACCAGATTTCAGTAAGGCTTTTATTATGTATCGTTGTACGCATGCAACTTTGATGAGAGAGGATAAGAGAAATGCGTGTACAATTGTAAAACACCTCCAAGTATTCATGAAATGAATCAAAAAAGTAAAGAGTCATTTTAAAAGAGGCAGTTTGGAGAACAGTGGCTGATGATATTGTTTTCATCTTCAATTTCGTACAAAGTACACATTTTCTGCATATAAAAAAAGCAACAATTTGCATTCAAGATACTATTCTTTACCAAAATTCATTAATATAATTTATTTTTTTTCTGTAGAAATGTAGTCCGTGTTCGTTTGTTTTGTCAAATAACTAGCACACAATCCATAGATATAAATAATACTTACGTTAGAGATCATTTAGAATTGTTTACCATGAACAGTGAACTATAATTGTTTTCCATCGGTTAAATTTTTATTTTACACATTTTTATCACTATAAATTGCCATAAAAGACATGAATAAAATAGGGAAAACATCAAACTATCTTTTTTCAATTTTTTTATTGATCATTCACATCATTACTTTAACTTTATATATCAATTTAATATAACAGTGACGTGAATGTAATATTTCTACTGATTGATTAAAAAAAATCATCAAACAAAATGTTTCAAAAAAATGAAATGAATTGTTGCAAAATCAAAATGAAATATGCTAAACATAAAATGTACATGTGATGGTCCAGGCTTTTTACAAGTATTCTTTCCATATCCTTGATTTAAATCATGTTTCACGTAAATTTAGTCTTTCTTGTTTTGACATTTAAAAAATGTTTAACTTTTTCTTTTAGTTCCAATTATAGCCGGGAGCGTTGGAGGATTTGTAGCACTTGTGATTGTCGTAATAATTGTGTTTATCATTCAGAGAAGGTATACATTATTACATTCTACTTGACCAATGATTTTAATCGTAACGATATCATAGATGTATTATCAAAATGATGATAAGTTCACATGTATTACCATACATTATTCCTGCATTGCATGTCCTCTATCATCTATTTCAGTTAAAGATACAAGAATGAAAATTGTGTACGCTAAACGTGCATTTCATCTGAATAAGACTCATCATTTATGACCAAATCAAAACAGTCGGAATACCAAAATAAACACAAAGTTTTAGAGAATAAAAAACAAACAGAAATTAAAAAAAATATTGTGCCAAATAAGGTTAATGCCAACTGAAACATTAAACATTGCATTCAAAGACATATCACCTTTTCATTTTGTTGTTTAAGCGTTTTATTTTCAGTCTTTATTAATGTTGTTGTTTCTTGTAATACTCAATGGAAAAATGAAATATGAATTAAAAAGTAAAAGACAATAACAAATACGAACTCAGACGAAACAAAGTATATTCATATTATTCTCTGTTTTCCTATTAAAAACATTCCTTTTAGAGTTGTATATATTTTTTTCTTTTGACGTTGGGTAAGAGAGCCTGGATTTGTTCTTGAAGCCACATATGTTTTCTTATTCGAACAACTTTATATTAAACTGCTTTTTATTTCTTACAGGAAAAAATCCAACAACAAGCACTTAAATACAGCTGTTGATGAGAGAGAGCCTGAAACTTACTCAGAACCAATCAAGAATACCGTTCCAGAAGAAAGTATGAAGTTAGTAATCGAGAATACCATTCCAGAAGAAAATAAGAAATTAGTAAACGTTACAGAAGAGGGTATCTACAATCATTTGGGAGACTCAGAAAAACTGATTGAGATGAAACCACAAGATTCATCAATATATGATGTAACGGGAGATGATGAATACCACGTGTTTACAGGGACTGGAAAACAGCAGACAATAACAGACGATGATGACCTGTATGATCATGGTGCAGCAAGTGATGTTTACAACACATTGAATGACACAGTGACACCAAACAGACCGGAATCAGACACATACAATGTAATCAATGCAAAATGATGTGAACTAGCAATACGGTTGCCTGGTCTTCTTTGTTAACCGCGTAGGATTTACAAATGCCCACATTCCCTAATGAACAATGGAGATGTCTTTTCTTCATTCAAATTCATACGGCTTTTAAGCTTCATAAATCATAAATCATTCTTCTTTCAGTCCTTTTAACTGATATGTGTAAGATAATTTATTTTATAGAAGATATATAAATGGCAGTAATTATGAATTAAAGGAGATTCTGGCAGAGACCAGGAACAAATGAACAGATGTGTATGTATAGTTCGTTTTATGTAAAGACACCATAAATATTTTCTTTTTTACTTTCTTTATTGATTTATACATTTTTTTATTTTTTTTAACTATAGCATATAAATTCCACAATTTTGAAAATGTATATAGAAAATTGTGAAAAGCTGTTTTATTATTATTGTCTGCGAAATTATGATTTAAACTGGATGAAAATAAATCTCATATCATGCAAGATCAAATGTACGCAAATGGCTTCATTTGTGATCTCACAGAAATTTGGGGTTTTTTTTGTTGTTTTTTTTCTTGTAATAAATCATAAATATGTATATAAAATATAAAAATGTAATAAATCATTGTACGCGCAACTTGCACTTTAAGATTAATACTGATCTTGATCATATAAGGAGACAAACAGTTTGAGAAGACAAGGGCTTAACTTTGTGTTTTTACTCTTCGCGACCTACAAAAGACTGACAAAACCATTTAAGATCAATGAGACAACTCTCCATCTAAGTAACAATTCATAAAAGTAAACCATTAAAGGTCAAGGTACGGCCTTCAACACAGAGCCTTGGCTCACACCGAACAGCAAGATGTAAAGGGGCCCAAAAATTACCAGTGTAAAACCATTCAAACGGGAAAACCAACGTTTTAGTCTATATAAAACGAGAAACGAGAAACACTTATGAACCACATAAACATCGACAACCAATGAACATCAGTTTCTTGACTTTAATCAATGAAAAAACGTAGTAACACAAATTAACATACATTTATGGACTTGACTGGAAGACAAATATTCCATTTAACATTCCGTTCTTGATTCAATCGAAAAATGTATTTGTAAATCAAGTGGAAATATCAGTACAATCACTTCTTAAGGTATGTTTCAAAATCTTAATTTTATGTTTTGCCAGTTTTAAAAAAGGCTTTCAAACAAGTATGATATACACAAGCCTTTACTAGGCACCATAAATTTGACTAAGCTATATAACTAGCGTTATCCTCAAATGTTGGTCTAGACAGAGGGTAGTTTTTGAATAACTAAAAAAAATCAGTGTATGTAAAGTGCGGATCCTAAAATACCATTTTCACTGTATATGCCATGCATTTCTGATGTAGAATGGTAAATAAACAGACGAAAAAGTTATGATTTTTGAAGAAAATTGTTCACATGTACTATATTTAGTTATAAATGATACAAGTTATACAAAATAAGAGATGGGAACGGGTTTTTAACGCACCGAGAGCCATCCATACGTGAAATATATACCGAAATAGGTGAATATTTAGTATGTTTTACGAACAAATCGTGCAGGTGATTAAAAACTAGCAGGAAAGATGTAGTTGCAAAAAAATATGCATTACAACACAATTATTAATGTTGTATAACGTAGAATAGCTTTTGTTATTCAGTTTGCCCATATTGTATTGAATTCCACTATGATGCTATCTTTATGCGAGTCATGTTTACTGTTGAATAATGATACTTTACTTTCATTTTCACTGTAGAGCGATTCATTAGTATTGTATATGCGGTGCATTTTCACTGTATGAATTTTATTAATTTTTATGCATTAAATTCCAAATTCAGCCGACTTGCACAAACAATAATTAAAGTAAGAAAAGGATTTGATAGTGCTGACTTTGAGATGAAAAGTTTGATTGCACACTCCAATAAATTCAATAGAATTAATATTTATTTCAAATAAAACACATCGTTGTCATCGCTGGTACCTTTGATAACTATTTACACCACTGGGTCGATGCCACTGCTGGTGGACGTTTCGTACCCGAGGGTATCAACAGCCCAGTAGTCAACATTTCGGTGTTGACATGAATATCAATAATGTGGTTATTTTTATAAATTTCCTGTTTACAAAACTTTGAATTTTACGTAAAACTAAGGATTTTCTTATCCCAGGCATAGATTACCTTAGCCGTATTTGGCACCACTTTTTGGAATTTTGGATCCTCAATGCTCTTCAACTTTGTTCTTGTTTGGCTTTATAAATATTTTGATATGAGCGTCACTGATGAGTCTGATGTAGACGAAACGCGCGTCTGGCGTACTAAATTATAATCCTGGTACCTTTGATAACTATCATAATATAACAATATGTGGATCATTTCAGAGTTGAAAGTGTTTTTAGATTAATGCAAAATATTTTCAAATGCATGCCAATTTGATAAAATTCATGTTTCTGCAGTAGTCATTATACGCATGTGCAAACAAATTTTATTATTGGATTTCGAGTATGGGTCTATTAACCAATCAGAAGAAGCATGACTTTTTTTGTCATAGAATTTTTTATAATTCATCAGAAGCTTTATTTAAAGTGTAGTAATATTTATCCAATGCATTGAAACTTCATCACTGAATACGTACATCTCGGATGTCTATCGAAATAGAATGAGATAAAAGGGGATAAAAACAACAATACTTTCTAATATTTTTTTTTAAATCACTTCTTGACCAATTTCAATGAGATTTTAAAGTAAGATCTTTAATTTTGGGTCCGGTTTTAAATTGGCCCACAGGGTCCAAAATAAAATTTGAGGTTCATTGGTAGGTTGAATCCATACATGATTGTGTTTATTATTATTTTTGGCCCATTTAACAAGTTTGTGGGGTCCAAACTGTCAAGAAAAAAAGTTCTTTTGGATTTCAACAACAGTTGAATATTTGGGGTACTTTGGAAGGCTGAATCTTACCGTGTTTTTAAATTTGGGATTTTGGTATTTTCGGCCAAGTCATGCTTCAGTGATTCCCTATATAATCAACCACATTTTTTCAAGGCCCCCCTGGATACGCCTATGCTGGCATAGCTTACCATATGAAGAAAGCAACAGGAACTTTTAATCACATCTGCTCGTTTTATAGTAAAACATTAAAAAGAGATCGAACCCTGAACAGTTGGGGCAAATTTGGACATCATACTTAAGCTTGATACTATCTGAATTTGGATTGTCATCAAATTTATGATGTTATGTATGTTTCTGACACAAGGTAAATGTGGTCGAAGATCTTAAATCGTATGCGCAATACTGTGCAACTGAAGGTTTCTTCCCGCCCATAACATTTTGTTTTCCTTTTAGGATAAATAACCATCAAACCAAATCCCAGTCTTTCCTTTCTGGTAATGAACCTTGTAGTACAATTTTAGAGAGGTCCATACACTTGAACACAAGATATTGTCTGGAAACTAGAAACATGTTTGTTTTGCCATTTCTTTTGCCCCTAATTTCTGCATGTTTGGGGCAATTATCCCCGATCAAAATCCCAGTCTACCATTTGTGATAACGCGAAAAAGATCCAAAAACGTACATACAAGTAATTATCCGGAAACTACAAACATGATTGTTTTTGGTTTTTGTCCCTTTTTGTTCCTTCATTCCTAAACTGTTAGTACCATAACCCCAAAATGAAACCTAACATTCTACTTGTGGTATTGAACACTGTGGTACAATTTCAGAACAATCAAAATTCGTATACACAAGTAATTATCCTAAAACTAAAAACATGCTTCTTGTATGCCCCTTTTTCGTAAACGGTTGGAACCATCATCCCCAACATTATCCCAACCTTCCTTTTGTGGTATTGAACCTTCTTTAAAATTTATATAGATCCATTCACTTAAATTAAAGTTGATCGGAAACCAAATGGGTCTTCGGACGACGCAGACGATAAAGACATCATAGCAATATACGAACCGGAAAAAAAAAACATTGCGGGGAAACATTTCAGTTTACAGTTCACACATGTCAATACTGTGGGAAAACGTATATATGGCCAGCCAGTTTCTATAGACACATACAAGTTATAAATAGATATAAATATTAAAGTAATCAAATATGTTTAATTTGTTGCAAGTCTAGTTATTACATTAATCTACAATAAAAATTCATCGCATTTTCGAAAATTCTACATCAAAAATGAATGCCATACAGTGATAATTCATCGCATCTATAGTGAAAATGGATCGCTTTTAATAACTGATATTCTATGTTATGTTGCTTTTATTACACATATTTTAACTTTAATACTGTTATTTTACATTAAAAAACACATCATAATGAAAATATGTTAAAATTTAGTTTCAAATCAATTATTTTGGTATTTTCAAAACGCAAACAAATAAAGTTTTCCCATGATCCTTTATTCTACAATGAACATACTCACATACAACAGTGAAAATGAACTGACTGGATTCGCACTTTATATACACTGTCAAATAGTTAAAAAATAATCTAAATACCTCAATGTTTTAGCTCACCTATATTAAACTTCCCTGTGAGATTATAACATTCTTTTATCAAGGCAGTGCATGATAAGATTGTCCCACCCAAGGGTTCACATTTTCAATGAGAAAGGTTGATCGATTGAGAAAAATAGTTTAGAGCTAACTATGCACATGGTAACAAGATTAGTCCACCATGTTTTGTTGTTGATATACTACTTTTACATTTTGATTTATTTCTGGCGGCGAAACTCTTTGTATAAAGCTATATACACAAAGTATACGACCTACTTTCTTTATATCTTTTATCAAGATACCTTATGTTACAAAGTTTGCAGTTTTTATATGTCCATTGCCTTTGACCTCATTTTCATTGGTCAGTGACTGATTAAAAAACTAGAGGCTATAAAGTGCCTGTGTCGCTCACCTTAGTATTTTAAACATTCAAAATTTTGTTAACTGTTAATTCATAATAATGAACATATCAATGATAACTTAAGTCAAAACAGAAGTGCTGACTACTGGGCTTGTGATACCCTCGGGGAAATTAATCTTCCCCAGCAGTGGCATCGACCTAGTGGTTGTAAATTAACTCATCATAGATACCAGAATTAAAATGTTATATTTACGCAAGACGCGCGTTTCTTCTACAAAAGATTCATAAGTGACGCTCGAATTAAACAATGTTAAAAGGCCAAATAAAGTATAAAGTTGAAGAGCTTTGAGGACCAAAAAATCCTAAATGTTTTGCGATTTACAGATAAGGTAATCTATTCCTGAGGTCGAAAAGCATTAGTATTTCAAAAATTCAAAATTTTGTTAACAGTTAATTTATAATTATGAACATATCAATGATATCTCAAGTCATCACAGACGTGCTGACTACTAAACTGGTGATATCCTCGGGGGAAATAAATCCCCACCAGCAGTGGCATCGACCCAGTGGTTGTAAATTAACTTATCATAGATACCAAGATTGAAATTTTATATTTACGCCAGACGTGCGTTACGTCTACAAAAGACTCATCAGTGACGCTCGAATCAAAAAATGTGTGTTAGACCGTAATCGCGTTCGATTTAAATCAGTAGAAAAAAATAATAGGCAAGGCAGCTCTTAATTGATCAGAGGACTTGAATTCCCCCGCTCAAACTTTTCCATGTTAGAAAGGGGCATACCTCTAGAACTGTAAATGATTCACTGTCCAAACTCTTTCTCTGTGTTGTGGTTCTTAACGTTATCAAAGAGTTGGTAAAGTTTGGATGAAAAACACTACAAAGTGAAATCACAAAAATTTGAAATCCGAGGAAAAATCAAACCGGAAAGTCCCTTATCAAATGTCAAAATCTAAAGCTCAAACACATCAAACGAATGGATAACAACTGTCATATTCCTGACTTGGTACAGGCATTTCCCTAAGTTAGAGGGCGGAAAAAAGAAATGGACGTAAGAATGGTAGGACCGTCAATAATAAGATAGAATGCCAACATTACCTACCTTTGTAGCAGAAAAAAGTAAATGTTCTGTACACATTTTTGGCGAACATAATTTCGGTATTAGATTCTAGGATTTCTAGCATAGAAATCAAGAGTTGGTATTAATTACTACATATCACAACATACATCATCGCTTATTCACAAGTCTACTTTAATTTGTAAAAGGAAGATAAAATACAAAATTGGAAATAAAAAATCATTTATTATATAACAATACCATGACCATTCAAATTATAAAACGGGAAACACGAACGATATCAACTACTGGAGTGCAATCATGTGACCCAAAAGTGTAAAAAGATGCTAGTGGCACTTGTTGTGTACTCGTTGCACTTTAGATATGGCGATAAATCACATTTCATTATGTCACATTCATGGCAAAGAGGATAGACTCTTGTTTTTACAAACGTATCCGTAATCATTTGTGATAATTTTCATTCACAGATAAACAAAGGATTTACTAAAAAGTAGAATCACAAAAATACTGAACTCCGAAGAAAATTCAAAAAGGAAAGTCCCTAATCAAATGGCTAAAACAAAAGCTCAAACACATCAAACGAATAACAACTGTCATCCACTAACACACTGGATAGCAAAGGGATGACTAACACTTTAATTAATGAATGTATAACCAACTTTCTAATTTCGAACTCTTGATAGTATATATAGTCAGGCTGGAAACCATAAATCAAGAAAATAGTGATCGGAAAAACAAATGACTCAATGCCTTTGAGTTAAGACATATCCATATCCTAATATTTGCTTTGGATAATTTCCTTTAAAAATTGTCTTCTTATAGTCAATCATTAACAGGAAAGATTTTAATGGTAGACAAGATCGATTTTTGATTGAGCATTAAAATCTCTCTTTAAAAGGGCTATATAATTATTAGAAACATAAATAAGAATATATTTTGAAAAGTCCGATTTCTTATCTGTTAATAGCTGTTCGTAGTAAAATAGACTTACAATTTACATCATTTGTGAGTAATTTGATAGTTTTTGTTTCACAAACTCTTTGTACAGCCTAGATACACAAGAATGTTTTTAAATCTTAGATTATGCATTTCAGACGGATGTCAAATCGAAATGTTGATACATAGTATACGTATTCCGAAGGTAAATTTAGAAAAGCTCTTCGGACGCATGTTTTTTTTCATATTTTATACCAAACTTTTGAACACTGATAACTGTTATATACTTCTTTGTTTTCAAAATTCCAATAGGGAACATATTGTTATTTTTATTTTTATTGAAATTGTTATATACTTTTTGAACCAAATGAAAATAAAGTTACCTGCAGTTCCATTTTCAACACCATCATCTATAAGAAATACTTGTTATTCTTCTTCCTCTAGACCTTGTCTCGTTATTACCTGTCGAGGTATTATCTGCCTCGGTATCTGTCCTGGTATCTGTCCTGGTATCTATCCTGGTATCTGTCTAGGTAAGAACTAAATTACGCACGTACCTTGCGAAATTAATACCACTGACAGAAGAATCATGTATAGCTGTAATTTTTGGTAATTGCTTAAACATTCAAATAAGGGAGAAAAGAGAAAATCAGGGAACATTTATAGATAAAAAGTGTTTACTTTTTATGTATGTACAGATGTACCCAAGAATAAGAAATATAAGAAAGGACAGTAAATAGATATAAAAGATTATCATCGCTCTACGTAAGTCCTATGACGTAAGAAGTCAAGCGATTCCTATTGGATAATGAAACTCATACGTCGAATAAAAAAGGAACAAAAATATCACGTTAAAAACACCAAAAAAATACAAAAGGACAAATACATGTGAACAAAATATAACATAAAAAACTAAAGATATAGCAACACGAACCGCACGAAAGCCGGGATTGCTTTCGTGTTTTCCAAAAAGGTGAGCATATCCTGTTCTATACGGTGCACTCGTCGTGTTCCTCACGTAAGTGTTTATATATGTCTAATTCAATAGGTTACATTAGGAATTTTCCTCGGAGTTCAGTATTTTTGTGATTTTACTTTTTTTAGGTACAAAGGACGGGATTGTGTTAAAAAAGTAATTTCCATACAATAATATAACAAACATATTGAATAAAAAAAAATTAAAAGGGTTGAAGAAATTCGATTTTCCTGATTTTCTCAAAATCAGTGTACAGATTTTACCTCGTTTATATGAATGAATGGAAAACCATTGCATTGCAAGTTATAAAGACTAGAGAGTGATAGTAAGGTTTTTGTTGTATACTACAACACTTTCGTTCAACTTGGTTAATGTTTTTAGACGGACAACAGAATAACCAATAAAGTTAAGTAAGACCTACATTAAATGCAGATTTAAGCCACTTTTTCCAATGAAAACCTTTATTATTTCTAAGGATATTTTAAACTAGAAACTGAATAAGTTTTGATCCGAATAGGATTACATGCCGTAGATGTTGGTTGTACGTGTCACATTATTAATAAGACCGTTTTTGTTTTAATGGCTTTTGTGTCGTTTGAAATTTTGATGAAGTAGAAGGAATATTGCCGTTTTCTGCTTTTTTAAACGAACTTCTCAATAATGAGAATAGTTGTACGTCACCTAAGTAACTATTATATATACTAGTACTTTACATTCCAAATAAGTACCTGCATGTCATTAGAAGATATTGGTGTCTTGTTCAAGGCTAACTATAGAAATGGAAAAGTTATTTTAACCTGTAAAGTTGACCTGCTAGGCTTTGATGTAATCATACAAAATCCTCACGGAGAAACCGTTGGAAAATGTCTTGCACCAATACGTCCTTCACAGGAGGGGGAACACCCGAGACAAAAGGGAGAAAGTTTAACACCAAATACTGTACAGTACTTAGATTCAAACAGAACAATTGTGACAATTGAAACCCCTGACAATGACACTGAAGGTTTCTGGACGTGTTACCATGGTACAAACCGTGATGATGATGGTGTGTATGTTCCAAACTATCTGTTCGAAGACAAAAATCATCCACAACACGAACAAGGTAAATCTTTATTCTATACAATTGAGTTTTTAAACAAATTGATATTTATAAGATACCTGCTTGATTCCCCTGTATACAATGTACAATGTATACGAAATTTTGGAAAGTAAAAATTTACAAACTGGTATGTTAGTATAACGACAAATAATGGACTCTTAACCTACATTTCAAACTGAAGACAACGTTTATGATGTGTAAAAATATATAATGAAAATGATAGGTCATCATCACACATTTGTATAAGCTGCAGGTTTTGAAAAAATGTGAGACCTTCCAATCAAACGTAAAAGTTGGCAATGATCGGTGGTAGATTTCTGTGAATTCTATTAAATGCGAGTATTAAAAGTATTGTGAATTCAGGATAAGGAAATGTTTCCAATTTATCGGGAATTTCCCCAGATTAAAATCAAATGCTGTTCATTTAACAGGTGTTGACTTACTAGAGCATACGGTGTAATAGAATAAATCTCCTATTGTAAGAATTTGATCAAGTGAGAGTTGTTCTGGTTCAGTTCAATGATACACATTTAATGTGAAACAGAAACGTACTTGATGATTTTTTCGTGCAACAATGTGAAACAGAAACGTACTAGATGACGTTTTCGTGCAATTACTTATAAATAAGAATTCTAGAGAGTTGAAACTAATGAAAAAAAATGTTTCAAGATCAACATAGATGATTTTGCATTTTGCCGTTCTGAATGTTATCTTCCTATTTAAACTAAATTCATCAACTTAATTTATATTTACAGATAAAACGGTGCATTTAGACACTCCGCTTGCATATGAATATCAGACAACGAAAACGCTACAAAAGGCAGACAATTTTCTTACAAACAAAAGCAGACAACTTGGGGATAGAATTAGTTCGCAACAGGTTATCTCAAATATTCTACAGGCTGAATCATACAACCTTACAACGTATCTAGACGAATCAATTGCAATCGCGTCGAGGAAACTTTTTAGTCGATTGGTAGATAATCCAAAATTTAAAGAAATTAGTTCTGAAACGAGGATGAAAATTGCATTCAAACGGTGGAGCGACGTTGATCGAGTTTTTGAATTGTCTGGTAATCCTCATGGTATTACAGAAAGTGCAGACTTCTACCAACCTTACCAAATGCCAGTATTCGCACCACCACTGATTGGAGGTCAAACAAGGCTGTCGGATTCATATTAAGCAAGGCCTACAACGGAGTTGTCTGGTTTTACGTTTGGCGGACAAAGTGGAAACGTGCCAACTCCAGACTTAAATGTCAGCCTTACACAATTTATTCAACGTAATTAACTTCAATTGCATTACTAGTACTTGTTGTAGTTTTAAAATACCAAGATCGAGTTTTAGTTCATCTTCAATGGCTGAAAATAAAATTAAAAAGTATTTCATGTAAGTTGATGGCGTATTCAAAAAGTAAAATTACAAAAATACCCAGAAAAATTCTAAACGGGGAATTCCTTATCAAATGCCAAAATCAAAAGTTCTAACACATAACACGAATATATAATAACTGTCTTATTCTGAACTTGGTACAGGCATTTTTGTATGTACATGTCGAAAGTGATGGATTAAACCTGGTTTTATAGCTTACCAAATCTCTCACTTGTATGATTTTATCATATGTAATAATTACTGTATGCAGAGCAGCTATTTCGAGTTCCATATAAAAGATTGACATTGAATTTAAACAACCCAAGTACGCGATGGAATGTAAAATAATCTATATATAATTAATTGGTCGTATTTCATGCATTTGTCCAGTTTTCAGTATATTTTGGTACTATATACAAATTTACTAGTCTCTAAAATACATGTATACAAAATTGATTAATTCAAAAATATGCAACAAGGAAGGTTCCACGTTCGACACAATATGTAATAGCCATTCACCTTACATTCTAATACAACAATTAATTCGTCATTAACAAAACCAGTTTATTATGGAGCACTAGCTTAAACAGAAACTTAAATACACAATCAACTCATAGACCAACAACAACAATAAACCGTTCATCAATTAAAAGGGGCAAAAAAGAACCATATATAGCGAACACAAGTTGCGATGTCAAATTAACTTGAATTTCAACAACCGAAAATTCCTTTACCAAACAAGGGCAACATTGTTCGAAATTCATAAATCGATTGAGAAAGAAAATCTGGGTTACAAACCAACAGTGAGGGAAACAAATATTAGAGTAGAACAACGACACAACAGAAACACAACACTTAAATGCAACACACACATTAACGAACAACAATAAAACAATGGCCATTTTCCTGACTTGGTACATGACATTTTAAGAAAAAATGGTGGGTTGAACTTGGTTTTATAGCTAGCCCAACCTGCTGCTTTTATGACAATGTTAAATATAACATTAAAATGACAACATTACATGACAGGTCTACAATACAAATAAATAGGTGAACATACAGAACAGAATAATACACAAATGATAGCTATCAAAAGGTACCAGGATTATAACTTAATACGACTGACGCGCGTTTTGACTACATAACTCTCATGGGTGACGCTCACATAAAAAAGAACGAAAGCCAAAACAAGTACAATTTTGAAGAGCATAGAGGACAAAACTTACAAAAAGTTGTGCCAAATACGGCTAAGGTTATCTGCCTTGGATAAGAAAATCCTTAGAATTTAGAATATTTTTTCTTTTGCATACAGTGAATTTATAAAAATGACTAAATAACAGATACAAATGTCAAAACCGGAGTGGTGACTTACTACAGAATAAAACCGAATACGCAAAACAACCTTAAACATCACATAAAAAGGCACAGCCGAACAACGTGTTATATGTTAGCCGAAGAGATCGACGAACAAAGTGACGTCACACTTGAATATATGATAAATAGATACAGTTTAAGAGTAGATTTGTAATACTGATATTACATGTATTTATAACAGTGAAAATTACATTATTTATTAGATTATAAAATTGTGGTAGTGATAAGATAATATACAAAAACTGTCTTTGACGAGACAAAGTTTTATTGACTTTGAAAAACTGATATTCACTAAGGCCTAAGGCCGAAGTGAATATCAGTTTTCAAAAGTCAATTGCATGTTAAAACATAATGAATATACTTTTTCTGCAGGTGAATATACTTATTTTTTTTCAAAATCCCATTCATATAGAAAAACCTACTAAAGTTTTATCAATATGGAATAATTAATTGTATTATCTAGATATGTCGGTATATCTTCTAAATCATCAGACTGTTAATCAAATATATCTTATACATTTACTTGACCCAAACGAAAATCATATAATAACATTAACGGTACCAATTTTTCTGCACCAGATGCGCATTTCGACAATACATGTCTTTTCAGTGATGCTCGTGGCCAAAATATGTGAAAAACATGATCTGGGTGATTATTATATTTACCGTAACACACGAATCCAGCAGAAAACAATAAGATTTACAACTACAAACTATTAGACATTTGACAAAGTCCTACGAGAATAACAAAAATAACATCAAAATTAAATACATGAATTTTGTGTCAATATTGAGGAAAAGATCAAGGTATTGTAGATTTAAAGGTGAATACACAAAAGACAAAGATAGTAAGCAGAAATGACAAAATTAGAAACACTTCTAATAACACTGCTATGAGATTACATGTACATACAACAATTGAACATTTTACCTCTCATGGTATTATTAACAATGAGGACAACGGAACTAAACAAGATGTAACGGTAAGGATCTACAAAGCCTGAACTTCATCCTGCAGACTACGAACAATTTGGAGTACAACATCAATATCCTGGTCAACAGAAATAAAAATCTATAATTGCCATGGGAAATAATGTATGATGCATAGTCATGGAGGGTTGTAAAATCTGACTCAACAAACTATCATCATTCCACAAAATGTGACTTTAAGAATTGCTTAGTGATTGATTATTTTTTTGTTTGTATATCTGTGTATTTCTTTTCTAGTCATTACACATATATTTTTTCTTATGTGTGTCAAATCTCGTTTTCACATTATCATTCAGGACATTTACCAGATGATGCGCTTTGTCTCAAGATAGTAATTAATGGATCTGAAATTCGATTAGAAACAGAGAAGTGCAGGAGTCGACTAGGTTCTCTTTGTTGTGAGTACATAATTTATTTCATTTGATCACTGTATGTATTCATTTTATCAAATTTTATCAATTTGGCTTACTTTAAAGTTACCATAAAGATTTGAAGATATTGATTACAAATTACATTCCAAACAAACAAATAGGCCTCGATAAGGTGTTCCCAATTTTAAGGATACACATTGTAAAAACCTAGGCAATCTAGCATGTTGCAGTTAATAACTAATGTTTGTTTTTATTGAATTACTTAAACTGTTGGGATTGATAAATAATATATCTTTTTGACCTTAACGTTTGAAAGGGTAATTTCAATTATGATAAAACAAGTGTTCAAGAACTCAAGTCAATATTAAATCCTTTAGTTCTTGGTCAGCTTAACATTCAAAAACCTTAAATGTACCAAAAACAGTCCTGGCATGTAATGTTGTCATTTAAGTATTATATTTTACATGGCAATAAAGGCGGAAGGTTTGACTAGCCATAAACTATATTTAACCAACCATTTTTGTTTTCTTAAAATGTCCTGTACCAAGTCAGAAAAATGACAATTGTTATCTTATAATTCGTTTCTGTGTATGTTGCATTGTCGTATGGTTTTTTGTTGCACTTTTAGTGTTTCTGTTGTTTTCCCTTTTATATTTGATATGTTTGCCTCATTTTTAGTGTGTAACCCTAATTTGTTTTCTCTCAATGGACATTTTGACATTCGAACTGCAGTAACTACTGTTGCCTTTTATATAGCATATGTATTCCCGATATTGAAATACTTATTTCTGGTGCTAGTTTTTGACCGCATTATATTCATTTGGTTGTTTAACATTAATATCGAGCTTTATGCCGGTCAGTTCTTTGAATTAAATTAATGTTTTTTTAATTTGTTTCTATTTTTTCATTTATCAAAATAAGACTGCTGCATCAGTTTTTCATTGAGACTGCAACAAACGATTAATATCAAATTATACCTGATCTTCATTTTTTGTCAATATACTTTTTGGACCTTTTAGATTATAGCTCTTCACTTTTTATATAAACTTTGGATTTCAAATATTTTGGCCACGAGCATCACTGAAGAGACATGTATTGTCGAAATGTGCATCTGGTGCAGGAAAATTGGTACCGTTAATGTTATTACTATCGATAAAACACAATTGTTTGGCATATTGGTAAACAAGTGTGTGGTCACGTCTACGTACAAACATATACATTCTTAATCCAATGTTATCCAAAATAGGTTTTACGGGAATAAATGTGTTTATTGCTATGTTTTCCCTTTTTATATAAGTCATCTGTTAAGGTTATTTTGTCATACCCTGTAGTTCTCTTTATTCTTTTTTTGTTGTTATAGAATTAAAGTGTGTCTTTACATCTATACAAGAAGACGCAAATTCTAACGTATTGTTTTCATTTTTTAAAAACCCATATTTCCGATTGATAAATGGATTGGAAGGATATTTTTTTATGGAATTGAATGTTGGTAATCGACATTCATAGGATAACAAAACTCTGTTTGATTTCATATAGTTTTTCCCTTTGCTTTAACATGTTTAGTGATTTAGATCATGTATATTTTGTCGCAGATACTTTCAACACCTCATCTGGCGACAAGGGAACTACGAACCCATACAGTTCAACCATTTCAGCGGTAGAAAATAGTTCTACAGGTGAGTGCTGTATATAAAAAAAATGTATTTTTTGTAATACCACCAAATCATGGTACGTCACATACGGTTGTATACGAAAATAGGTCGAAAAAAAATATAACTTTGAGATACGGTGGTATTGTCACTAAATAGAAGCTCCTTCATGACATTGGATGTTACTAAAGGAGTAGGTCCGGCAAGGCCGATTTTGGCCTCAAATTTCAGGTTCATTTTACAAAAGATTTTGGAAATTTTTTTAAGTGTCTATATCAATCGATTCAATTAGTTTAGGTGAAAGATTTTAAGTGATTTAGTCATTAAAAACGCTCCGATTTAAGCTTAAATATGACAAATCTATCAAATATACCAAAAAACATCCTCAACCTTTATATATGTTATGCAATATCATCAAATACAACTTACATTACAATATTATGCATGGACACAAATGCGGCCACTTTCATTTCAGACGGAAACCGTCTAAAATTGAACTAAAATGCTAAAATTGTGAAGATTTCAGTAATTTAGCATGAATAAATGATTGTAGTTCCCGGTATATGTGCATTGGATTGTCAAAAACAGCCCATATTTATGTAGCAGAAGCATTCTACTTTTCAGTTAATAACTAGAAGATTACATTTTCACAATTTTGTAAAACTGCTATATTTTGGGGCCAAAAGGGGTATTACTGAACCTACTCCTTTGTTTCTTGCAAAAGAAAGGGTATAGAATAGTTGTTCCAACATGACAGATGATATGGCATTGTAGATGAAAACGTGTGCAAATGTAAGACTGAACTCTTATATCCTGGCAGTGTTATGATCGAACAAAGTAGTTAACGGAAAAGAATGACAGTAATTTTTTATAAGTTCGTATGCTTTCTTTCAAGTTTTTGTCGATGCTACAGGCTGGCCATAATTAGTCGAAAACTGTGTGCGTTTAGGTACATCAAGATTCAACAGCATTCGTTCATTTATAGAATCGATGTATCAAGATCGATCTATTCCTCAAAATATAATGATTTTGTAATTGTACTTGTTTACACAAAAAAAGAATCTAGACTTCAAACATAAAAACTTTGTTCAATAATATATTAAAACATGATTTACGTTTATATACTAATAAAATTCAAAAAGGTGCATTCAATGCTTCAATGTCTAATTAAACTATAAGATAATAAGAAAAATAAAATGTAAAAGTAATCTTACAGAAGGCTATATTTCTTGAATATTGCTCACCAAGAATGATCTACACCAATCTTTTGGAAGTAGAAAAAATAACAAAGAAGCGACCAAAAAGAAATACAAAATTTAATTAAAGGTATTATGTTGTTGAAAACCATCTATTGAAACTTGATATTTTTTAATTCCAAGATGACCATTTTGATATTTACGTAATGTTGTCGTATGAATATCTCTACCAGACTTTAAATGATACAGCAAGACAAACAATCCTCTTTTTATTTTATATTTTTGTTTTAGTTCCAATTGTAGCTGGGAGTGTAGTTGGAATTGTAGGAATTGTGATCATCCTAGTGATTTTGATAGTTATCAAAAGAAGGTATGCATTCCCAATATGTTAGTTTGGCAAATTAGATCTTCGATAGGGGAGTTATATATTATTTGACTGCTTTTATTGGTCGTGTAGAAGTTTGTATTTCAGTCTCAATTTACCTTGCTTGTATTAAAAAGAATTCAAAATTAAGAATAAATACATTCATCTAATAAGTTAAACACAAACCTACATTACAGCACTTTAGTCTAAATTGAATGTTCTGTGGTTTGACTGACTTACAGTTAACAATGATACATTTAGTATAAAATTGTTTTAAAGATAAATGTACTGAATAAAATGCCATTGAGACACTGAACATTGTATAATTCTTATATCATTTGCATATCTATAAATACTTAAATTGGATTGGTCAATTCGAATTTTTCTCTTGGTTTACACTTCGATAACAAATGTTTCCTAAACTACTTTCGTAATCTATTTATGCGCGATACACATTCTTGCAGGGATACTGGGATTTTCAGCAAATTGCGATAACAAAACAATTGCATAACAGTTGTTTCTCTTCTAATGCATATATAACAAAATAAAATAGAAATAAAACAAATGCACTAAAGCTTCGAAAATGTATAAAAATAAGATTTAAATACAATTCAGCGAAATTTTACGAAGGATTTGCCGAGTTTACGTTTTAGCATAACACGACGTCATACGGGTGGAAATTTTCAAGGGAAAGATTATTTCGTTACGTGTGCGCTTCAAATTCGGATAGTTATATTTAATAAAAGTTTTTGAGGTAGGAACTATTTCATTTTAGATTCTGATGCATTTATCGGACATTTATGGTTTTTAGAAAGTTAAGATGGCGGCGTACTACTTAGTTACGACATGCCATTTTGCTTTTGATGTCAAATATAGCAGCTATCAAAAAAATAATGTAAATTAATAATCGCGTATGTTTGACTGAAGAATTATAAGGATTAAACACATTTTTTTCTAGAGGTTATTGATGTGTAAACCCGGTCTCTTACTCACAAACTTAACATAAAAGTCCTTATTAATCCTATAATAAGTCTATTTGTGCTTTTGAAAACATTCTAAATATATATTGTTGTGGATAATAAACAAAGTGCGAGCTCAATAAACAAACAGGTAACACATTATTGAAGAAGCTGTTTGATTATTCTAAAACGCATTAGAAACATGTGCAAAATACATTACAATTAAAATAATTTAATAAACAACTTGGAATAGACAGTAAAATTAGAAATCATACTTACATGTATAACACTACAAAATTCATCTTTTTGACTTAACTTCTTTTTGATATGTTCGTGTTGCATAGTATTATTCTTCTATGTTGTGTCAGTTGTATTATTAATTATCTGTTGTTTTTATTTTCTTTATTAAGCCATGGCGTTGTCAGTTTATTTCCGATCTATGCGTTTGACTGTCCCTCCGGTATATTTTACTGATGTCCTTGTCATTTTCTATTTGACAATAGGATACATATTTGGAAATGAACATACATACAACAATGCTGGACAAATGTAATATAAATTGAATTTTTCAGCCATCCGATATTCCAAAGTACTTATTGTACAATCCCACTGGTCGATTTATTTTGTCTACCATTGTGAGGCATAATTCATGCATACCTTTTCAGAACCGATCATGACGTTCCGATAGACTGTGGATTATCATGGTGGGTAATGCAACCATATATGAAGAGGTTATACTTTCCATGGACCCAAATTCTTTCCTTTTCGAAACTATCTGATACCTCTGTGTTGTTTCTTACCTTCAAGTTTATCTTTTTTTTTTTAGATTGATCATTTTTATGTCTTTTTTCGTGTGAGATTAATTAAGTTTGTTGTTGTAGTGATTTTCAAATAATAATAAACCGAATAGTTTTCATTGTTTCTTTAAACAGAAAAAATCAAAACCACAAACCTATGAATACAACTGTTGATCAGAGACAGTCTCATTCTTACTCGGAGCCAATCAAGAACACCATTCCAGAGGACAGTCGGAAATTAGTAAATGTTACAGAAGAAGGAATTTATAATCATTTGGGAGATTCAGAAAAAATGATTGAGATGAAACCACAAGATTCATCAATATATGATGTCACGGGAGATGATGAATACCACGTGTTTACAGGGAATGGAAAACAGAAAATCAACGACGATGATGACCTGTATGATCATGGTGCAGCAAGTGATGTTTACAACACATTGAATGACACAGTGACACCAAACAGACCAGAGTCAGACACGTACAATGCAAAATGAACTGAGCTGAGACTGCATCTTTAATTTTTGATTGCTTGATTGTTATGATATATAGGGGACAGAGATGATTTTTCAACTGTACAGACATATGATATATCAATTTGCTTTTTTAAACCTTCATTTGTATAAAATTTTAAAAAAGAGTTAAATTATTTCGTAATGGTTTAACTGCATGTAAATATTTGTAAATAATTGTCTTGTAGGGTCAGATAAGAACTTTTCAATTGCATGTTTTTTCATGATGATTTTAGACATTGTCGTTTTATCTTGTACTGTTACAACACTTTCCCAGGAAAGGGAAAGGCTTTGAGATCTCCCTATCAGTTTTAACCCCGCCACATTATGTATATATGTGCCTGTTCAAATTAAGGAGCCTGTAATTCAGTGGTTGTCGATTGTTGCTGTGTTACATGTTTATTTTTCGTTAATTTTTTGTACATTCATAAGGCCGATAGTTTTCTCGTTTGAATTGTTTTACATTCGTCATTTCAGGGCTTTTTATAGCTGACTATGTCGTATTTGCCGCGCTCATTGTAGAAGGCTGTACGGTAACCTAAAATTGTTAATACATGTATCTGTATCCTTTGGTCGCTTGTCAAAAGTTGTTATTGGTAATCATACCACAACTTCATTTGTCTTATATTAAATTGAAGGAATAGTGTGTATCATGAGAATGATTATATCTTTAGTTAATAAAACTTCTGAAGGTATTACTTTGAAAATAAGGGTACATTCTAAGTAAATTAGATTAGAAGTTTTTTACTACTATTTACAAGCGTCTCAATTATTAGAATGTAACTTAATGTTCCCTTTCTAAATGTACTACATGTTATATATATATATATATATATATATATATATATACGTACGAAAAGGTAGAAGCTGCACCTGTGCATCCCATTGTGCATACAACTTACAATGTAACTAGATCCATATTTCAGTCGTTCTAACAAAATCTTTGATATAAGCTGAAGATCATAATGTGCCCTTCAACAATGAGCAAACTCATACCGTATAGCAAGCTTCAAATGCCAGATATGAAAACCAAAGATTTGATTTACGCTCACACAATACACTTAAAACAAACCCGACAGACAGCAAGCAAACGAACAAGTATCTATACAAAATGGAAATTTAAGTAACATCAGAGTATAAAAACAAATCAAAAAGTCACCTGGACAAGTCTAAACAACTCCGATCCTCACGAATTACAAGCATAAATAACATAAGGACAATAGTCCAAAAATACCGATTTAACACATCGATTGAAGATAAGCTGAAAATGTAGTGTTTTTGTCAATAGATTTTGTGTTTTATGTCAATCTGATGGTCATACCATTTTCAATGTGTAGTTCCTATAATGTCCGGTTTCCATTGTCTTAAGTGAGAATATAGTTCAGTCTTCAACATTTTGGCTGATCCTATCCCAAGTCAACAGCCTGTAATGTAATGGTTGTCATTGGTATCTGTCTAGCATATTTGTGTAACGTTGTTTACATACGTCAGACAATTAGTTTTCTAGTATGAACTACATGTATATAAAAAAAAACATGTATGACCCTTGCACAGCTTAACGTATTGTTAGGGTTTTGCACATTGTTGTTATCGTGCATATTGTTGTCACTCGATCTCTTGATGCTTGTTGTCTCTTACCATATTTCTTAATATCATTTTCAAACGGTTGTAAATTGACGCATTTCTCTGTTCTATACATTCTTTACGGAAGTACATCAAATCAAATGTGCTTAACCCATTATAGTTCAGTATTTAAAACTTAATTATGATCGATACGTTATACATGTTACAAACATTTTAACCATGACATGACGACCCCATATTCAAAAAACATATTTCTGTGAAGTAAATAAAGTCCTTTTCGAGTAAACTGTACCAAAGTGTTTATGCAAACATTTCCTTATTTGTTGATTTTCAAAATCATAATATATAATTATCTTTATCATACAAATGTGTTTTTACTCTTTACTTTTGCAACAATTGTTGTGTGCAATATGAACTTTTAGAATTGTATACAGCGTGTGAAATGTGAAAATGTTTTGTTGCTTATAAATATTTGTTTTCTGTGTAAGTATTTTTGAATCTTTAGCACATATTATTCATTTTGTATTTCAATAGAATTACTGAATATAAGAAGACAACTAACTTGTATTTCGCTTTTATTCTGGTCCCTTTTGTTTATACTTTTCGAAAATCTTCTATTCTCGGAAAAAATTATTAAATATTGATATTTATCGTGCCTCCTATAGATTTATTGGGGTATGATTGGTTAAAGAACTACACGTGGTGACTATGTATATTTTTATAAAGGTTGTCCTACAAAATATAGGTTTAGTTACCATACATGGGTAGTTACCAAGTGAGGTTATTTAGGATTAATTTTCCTTTCAAATCAAAAAAGATGCCACAACCCTTTATAAAAACAACACGGTGTTGAGAAAAAATCTGAGAGGATTGAACGGACGAAGAAATTGATTATGAAAGGTTGCAATAAGTTCATACAACATAATTAAAGCTAACAAGTTGTTATCGTTGGCATAAAGGAGTTACTTCCCTTTCAAAACAAAAAAAGAAATCTAAAAGAATTCAACAGACAAAGAAATTGATATATGTAATGAACGACTGAAGTAAATTCATAAAACAAATTTAAAGCTTAAATGAAGTTATTGTTGACATTTGTTTTCTGTAGAGACAAATGGAAGTCGGATCTTAATACTAAGTATTGAAAACTTGATCACTTTGATAGGCCGCTAGTCAAAATACCACATGTGAAGATAGTAAGAAAGACAAATTCGTTACACTGTGTGCTAGTGACCTGATACGATATATATGGGGTCATATGTACTATTTAATGAACTCAGACGTTGAAAATCTTATTGTTTTAATAAGTATCATATTTTTAACAAATAATTGTTCTAGGTCTGGTAAAAAAAATGATAATTTCATTCTGATAAAAATGAACGTTTACTTAAAATTAAACCACAAGTTTCGAAACCAATGGTTTAAAAGAAGTTTAACAACATATTTTTAACCCTTGGTTATGTAAATCTCATTTAAAAGATTCAAACAAGGGTTATATCTTTTACAGACATGGACATATGGGTGTGGAAATCAACGTAAAAAAAGAAAGTTTTTATAAAATACATATCAGTTCAATGAAAATAGAAAGGTATTATATAATTCAATAATGTCGATAAATTAAATTATATATAGTTATATAAAATTTGATAACGAAATAGCATTTTATTTAATAAACAAAAAACAGTGATGAAAAAGGTGACCCCCATTTCACACATGAAGGTCGTGAATATGTAAAATTAATGAAGTGTGCGTATTTTATATTAAAACACGGTCAGTAGTGATGTAATGTCGCTTTATAAAATCGTAAAAACAATACACTGTAAGCGGTACAATGACGTTTCTTATATAAAAAAAATCGGCGTTTTCCTCAAAGTAACATGCATTTTTGTGTGACAGAATTATATAAGCTTTTTTATGCTCCATTTATGTGCATTATGTTTTCTGGTCTGTGCGTCCGTTCGTCCGTCCGTCCGTTCGTCTGTTCGTTCGTCTGTCTGTCACGTTTCAGGTTACAGTTTTTGGTCGAGGTAGTTTCTGATGACCTTGAAATAAAATCAGCTTTAAAACTTAGTACACATATTCCCTATGATATGATCTGTCTAATTTTAAAATGCCAAATTAGAGTTTGTACCCTATTTTCACGGTCCACTTAACATAGAAAATGATAGTGCGGATAGGGTATCCGTGTACTAAGGACACATTCTTGTTTTGTTTAAAAATTGTGATATCAAGTTTAACAAATGCGTATAAATTCTCCAAATGATATAGTCGGTAATATAAAATCATTTAACTAACATTATTGGTAACAGTTTTAGTTTGTAACCCGGATTTGTGTTTTCTCTATCGATTTATGAATTTCGAACAGCGGTATACTATTGTTGCCTTTATTGAACAGTGTGTTAGTGACACAAATAAAGGCAACAGTAGTATACCGCTGTTCAAAACTCGTAAATCTATGGACAAAAAACAAAATTGGGGTAGCAAACTAAAACTGAGGGAAACACATTAAATATAAGAGGAGAACAACGACACAACATAATAATAGATTATTCCCTTATGGGTCTCGCCCTTCGCTCCCTCTCCGTCTTTATATACTTTACTGAACCTGTATATATAATATATGAGGTCACTAGCACACTGTGCAATTAAAAATATGTTTTCTTTGCAATTGCTAAGTAAATACCTCAATAAGGTATATGAAACATTAAATTTGCTGTTTAGCTTACTGTAAACCAACTAATATTCGCGAGAGATTTATTTTTGCGACTTTCGCGAATAGAAAAATATAACGGATATAAATCGTCGCGAAAATGTAAAACTTGAATTTTTCTTTTTTAAACTACATCACACAATACGGAAATTTTTGAATCGTTTAATTAAATCGCCGCGTATGGACTAGAAAGGGCTTAAATAATGTATCCTCGAAAATAAGTTGGTTAACAGTACTCTTTCCTATTAGAGATTCCGTCTATATCTTTATATAATGCAGTCCCTTACTATAAAAAAAAATATTGATTTTATAAGTACTTGGAAGTATTATTATTTGATAAAACACTCATTTCCTTTAGGGAAGCTCTAAATGGAATATACATCTAACAGATTTAAACTGAACATTTCACATCCTGTATAACTGAATGTGAAACCGGAGAAAATATTTTCTCTCGGTTTTAGTTTGTAACCCTGATTTGTTTTTTTCTCAATTGATTTTTGACTTTTGAAAAGCGGTATGCTACTGTTGCCTTTATCCATCAGTGTATGTGGACCCAAACAATAAATGACAATGATTGCCGCCTATTGTTTAATTCTAAATACCTTTGTAATGAGATATGCAAAAGGAGGTGAGTCTTTAGAATTATTTTTATATATATATATATATTATAAGTTAAAACACTTCTGTGTCGACCTGAATTATTATTGATATAATCATAACTGTAAATGAGATGTTAAGAGAAACTACAGTATGTATAGGGATTGATTACCTTAACTGTATAAGGCAATAAATTCCTGTTTTGTTTCCCACAATGCTCCTGAACGTCGCTGTTTATTTGGCCTTTCCAACCTTTTTTGTATTACTGATGAGTCGTTTGTAGTCGATACGCATGGATTCAGTTGTTCATCTCTCGTTTATATATACACTTGGTAAAACATAACCTAGATTTGATTTTTTAAACTGACGTTTCCTAAAGAAGAGTTTAAATTCTGTCTATTAACTTCTTTTGAACTCATCGTTATGTTACCCATGGACATCTGTCTGGACAAATAATATGATTACTATACTATATATAAAAATATTAATTTTCGCGAACAATTATGTCACGGAAATTCCAAAATATGGCATCAGTAAGGAGAGTTGTGCAAATAATTTAAATACACAGAACCCCATCCAAATTTTCTTTAGCTAAAAGTATTCATCATTTTCTATTTTATATGTACTAACAACATTCCATTTTTCTATAATTTCGATTGAAAAATTCCAAAATTAGAAGGTAAGTCTACACAAGGATGTGTATAGTAAGACTTACTATACAAATCCTTGGTCTACATAACTTCATAAGTCATTATTTTTACCTGTTAACTGAAGTCTAAAAAGATGACTCAACTTTCCTCTTATTCTCCCTCTATTTTTGAAACCTGAATACCAATTTAAAGGGAAAATGCTCCCCTTGAACACTATTTGGCCCTTCCCTGTCATTTCCCTTTAAATTTGCTCAAAAGTCATACTTTTAGTCCATTTACACTAACGGCTGATTTGTGATTTTACAATCTTAACTGCAATTTTCATATTGAACACATTTGACCATTCAGTATGAGTTCCCATGTATTTTTGTCTTATATAATATGAAGGAGGTTTTAGGTCATGTTTTCCTAAACACCTTATTGCTATTTGTCTGTCTGGATTGTTAAAACCACAAAATCAAATATCAATGAATATGCAAGTTTTCAACAATCCAGGAGAATTGACATCCACGAAAAATATAGGAATCCACAGTAAGATTTAGGTTTTGATAAGTTTTGGAAATGACATTAGGAAGTTATAAAACTTTATTCTTTGAATATGTTTCAAGCATATTACATGCATGCTCAGCACTGCTTTTTATCAGGAATTTTATAATTTATGTCTTAAAATTCAGGTTTTTTCCATTCTAATAGGTGGATTTTCAAGTTAATGAGAAAAATGCTTTGTTCACTAATTCAGCAATGCTTTGACTGTTGTGAATGTGAGCTCCCTTCGGCTATTATTAGAATCTACATTTACATCATTCATTTTCAATGTAAGAGTTCTCCTTTCATTCAAAAGGTAGATTTCCATGTTTGCTGGTCACTTGGTTTTATCCGTTTCTTTCCCTTCCCTTAAAAGTATCTTTCAGTTTGAAACTACCTGACAATCATACTGAGTTCACACCTAATTTGAATTAGTTTAATTCACATTTGAAACGGTTTACATTAACAAACACATAGTTCAAATGCGAATCGAATGCAAGTGAATTGTTTGTCTATCTATGGTCAACATGTTGGGGTATATGACTGTCACGGAATAGAAGTTCCTTCATAATATAAATTCCAAAAGGAACAAATATTCTGGAATATTATTTCCACTGGAATAAATATTACAGTATATGTTCCTAACGGAATAAATTGTATAGAATACTTGTTCCAACAGGAATAGATATTATGACAATGTTTATAACAAAGTTTCCATTGGAACTTCTGTTAGGTGGAACAAATATACGTTGACAACTTGACATGTGTATACCACTTTTACCAATTTTAAGAAACATTGTTGAATTTTGTTTATGGAAGCTTACTTTTCATTTATATAAATTTAAGATTAGTATTTCTGAGATGTACATTTTAGGTTATGGATTGTCTCTACTTATAAAGGGGGAGGATTCCCAGTTATTTAATATATTTAATTAAATTGTATTCAGGCGCGTAGCTCCCTATACGCCAACACGCAGTTGCGTGCACATCAATTCAGCATGCCAAAAAAAAATGTCAAAATAAAAATTTATAGCATTCGGCATGCAAAAAAAAAAATGTCAAAATAAAAATTTATAGCACTCGGCATGCAACAAAAAAAAATGTCAAAATAAAAATTTAAAGGAAACACAAATATGTTGTTTATAATAAACAAATCATTTAAAAATTGCATGTTTTCGAATATCATAAATACAGCTGTGAAAATGAATAATCAGTCCCTTGCTTAAATGAAAATGAAAAATCTTGCTTCAATAGTGCAGAAAATGAATAATTTGTCCTCTTAGATTACAAAAATAAATGACCGATCAAAAACTATTCCTCCTGCGACACCCCCCCCCCCCAAGAATATCAAATGGTCGACCCAACCCCTAAGTCTATATATAGGATTTTTTTCTGTGACAAGTGCCTCAAACCATGTATTAAGATTTTGGATAAAGGACCACAATAGGTAAAAGTCCAATTTAAAATAAATTAAATGTTTTAAGTTCTTAGACTACATTCATTCTGTGTCAGAAACCTATTCTGTTTTGACTATTTGATCACAATCCAAATTCAGAGCTGTATCAGGCTTTAATGTTGTGTCCATTCTTGCCCAAACTGTTCAGGGTTCGGCCTCTGCTGTAGTATCAAGCTGCGCCCTGTGGAGCATCTGGTTTATTTGAAGGGTAGATGTTCCCGACCTGTTTATTAGTGAAATTGTGAATCAGGCCATTACTCTTCTCAATTGTATTAATGCACACTTTTCATGTTGGGACAGTTTCCCTCATTTTTTGAGGCTGTATGGTTGCCTATAATTGCTTTGTCATTTGAACATTTGTGGGTAGTTGTCTTATTGGCAATCTTATTACATATTTTTATTTTTATACGTATCCATCCTTCAGAAAAGTTGTTTGAAATGTAATGAATCCCCTCCAGGCTTCCCTTCATCTTCCTTTATCTTCATTGGAACAATTTTTGGGATACGATTGCTTTCAAGCAATCTGTAGACTTATCCTGGTGGCTCACAGCATTGCCCTCACGTCAATCGTTTTATTCTAAACATTAAGCATACATGTCAACCTCTGACAATGGGAAATCATGTCATGACATGACATGACATGTCAAAAAGCGTGTCAAAACGCGTGACGTACATGCAGACTTTTTAATATGAATGTGGTAATGTTCATAATTTCACATAAAAATTTGTTTATATACAAAAAACAATATATATTCTACTGTGAACTTTTATTGTATTAAACAGTGGTCTGTTATGTTGTTTTTAAGGCTCCACCACTAGGCACATATTCAAAACAACTGCCAGTTTCAAGTTTAGTTATATTTATTTGATAACAGCATACAACAATGTACAATATAAATTTAACATAGTCAAGTTCTGATCAGAATTCAGTGTCAATATTTTTTTATAATTGAAAAAGCTCTCCCACAGTAGGAATTGATATTTGAAAGAACGTCATTATGTTGTTTTTTTGGCAATGTAAAATGTCATCTATTATCTCTGCCATTGCTCCAATTGCCTGGTCAAAACTGGGTAGTTCATCAGAAGATAGCTGGCACTATGAGAGCTGATCCAACAGTTCTGTGATATTTTCATCCCCATGGCCTGTAGTGAGTGTAGAATCTGTTGGCTATATATGAAACTGAAATTAAAAGACAAAAATGTTTTATAAATTTGATTTCCATTAAATAAACATGTTAAATGGTTATTCAACTAGCTACATTGTATTTCTCCTCTCACATGTATTGTTTTTGATCATTGCAATAAAGAATGCACAATACGTTACTTGTCACTCGATCAATAAAACTCGAACTCCAAAATATAATTTATAAACATTGAATCTTGGTACGTACACATCAATCGGCGCATTTCCCCTATAAGGTGAATTTGAAAGAAAGTAACAAAATCGTTTAAACTAATCACAAACTACTTACCTTTAACTGTTATGTCTATATTGAAAAATAAACAATATGGCAGACAAACTTCTAAATTTTCGGTATTTATCGCCGAATAAGGAAAAAGTCCTAGAATAGCGATATCACTAACGACCACAAAGTGAAAAGAATAAAAATGCGTGTAATTGCGTGTAAAGTGTTGAAAAGCGTGGACACGCTATGTGACAAAATCCTCGCGTGTAAACTGTTGAAAAAGCGTGTTTTACAGGCGAATATCATGTCACTTGACATGTATGACATTAAGGAACATCTCAGATTCTTATGATTGTCTTGCTTTAAAAGGTAAAAACAAACAAAGGGATTGAACTTTAACAACTTTCCTATAATGTTCTTTTCATAATCTTCATGTTTGATAATTCCCTTGACTTATATGCGTTTTTTTAACAACACGGAAAATCAGAATTGAGCAGTATTTATATTTAGTGTTTTTATAAATTTAGAAACACGTTAGAGGGAATTCCCAGATTTGATAAAATGCAAGAGTCTCTGAATTCCGATAAATCTATTTCTTTCATATAGGAACTGAAGTGGAGTTTTTCTTCTATTTTACCGTTATGAAACGGATATTTGAGATTGTACTTCCATAAAGAAATAGAGAACTATCTAGGTCGTTTAATAAACATTTAATATACGTTCTTGCTCCAGGTTTTTTTGTTGAAATTATGGGCATGCGTATAGTTTTCTTGACTTCAAGGGGTTTTCAATTGAATGGTTGCTCTGGATTCCCCACTCAATTAATTTTTAACTCATGGGATCTTTTCTATGTTTGTCTGCTATTGAAGGTTATTGTTGTTGCATAATTTTAAATCATAAGCATCATTTAAATTAAAATAAATATAGTCCACATCGTTGAACACCACTTCAGGCGAAATCGAGTCTTCCATATTAATGTTTCGAGTTGTCTCCCTTCCGGAAGTAACTTCCGTGAATTCTGAATCAAAACAATACGTCGAGTATGAGCTCGTTCTGTCAATAAAGTGCATTATATTAAAAGCGATCGCAATTTAAACCGATAAATGTGTACGGAAAGGAGTCATGATCACTGACCGAAAGGAAATTAAATATTTAAAGAGTTAGGAATGGGGTTCCTCCTAGAATTAACGTAGAAAATAGGTGATAAGATACGAAGTGAAATACCTTCTCTCACTCTGAGTCGCAGTGACTGCTGTGGAAAGTAAACTTGGAATTGATAGTACAAAAATAAAAACACAATAGGCCTAATTACATTGTTCATACACTTTTATCCGGGATTGGCTATTTTGTAACTATTTTACATGTGCAGTTGAATTAGTTTTGAAAATAATATTATCCGTAGCTACATGTATACATGTGTCAATGAAACAACGGTAATCGTATCCCTCACAGCAATCTGCTCTTTGATTATTTTTTAGGAAGGGTTCCAAACCTGTTGTTTATAAGTTGCAAATCAGGCCATTACTTTTCTTAATTTATTTGTTGCTTACTTAACATGTCTAGACTGGGTTTTTTTCTCACTTTTTAAGGCTGTATGGTTGCCTATAATTACTTTGTTATTTTAACCTCTGTAAAGCTGTCTCATTGGAAATTATACCACATACATGTATATACATAGACAATAATAGTGCATTGACTTGACATATCAACGATATAAGGATGAGGCTAAGAAACGGGGAAATGCGAGGCTGTGCCGAACTATTTCCCCGTTTCGGGCCGAATCCTTATATCGATGATATGTCAAGTCAATGCATAGTATATCACTGGATTGAGCTCTCTGTCTAAGTGTATTATTAAAGTGCTTTGCTTTGAGCTCGGTTCATTGTTATGCAATTCATTCTTTGTGAAATAAAGATTTTACAGACGACTCTCATGTACAAGGATGTCTCAAAGTATTATCATTTCTATGTACAATGTAAGTAACAGGTAGATAAAAGCATTTTATTTTTTGTTTGAACCAAACATTATTTGTCCGTTGACCAAATTTGTTTTGCTTTCACCAGCTTTGAAGGAGATATTATCAAAGAATTGATAGAAAACAGCACAGAAGCTTACTTTCTAGCTCATCAGGCCCAAGCATCATGTTGGGCATTGTCATTACTAATAAACAGCTGCGCCATGAGCGCATGATACGCCCAACGTCTTGTGTGGAAGTTTTATGCAATAATCATAAATAGTTTCTGAGAAAGTTTTAAGCAATAACCATATATTGTTTTTGAGACACGGCGGGACATGTGAAACCCCCAACCCTGTTTTTTTTTTTTTTACAAAAAACTAAATATTACTAAAATAAAATTTTGAATCAAAACCAAAAAGTATACAGATCTTTAGATTAATATAACAAAGAAGTGTGTAAAGTTTTAAGCAATAATCATAAATTATTTTTGAGATACGGCGCGACATGTAAAAAAAACCTCCCCTGTTTAACAAAATACTCAATAACTCCAAAATAAAGTTTTAAATCATCACCAAAAAGTATACAGATCTTTAGATTAATATAACAAAGAAGTGTGTAAAGTTTTCAGCAATAATCATAAATTGTTTTTGAGATACGGCACAACATGTAAAAAAAACCTCCCCCTTTTTTACAAAATACTCAATAACTCAAAAATGAAATTTTGAATCATCACCAAAAAGTATACAGACCTTCAGATTAATATAAAAAAGACATGTGTAAAGTTTTAAGCAATAATCATAAATTGTTTTTGAGATACGGCACAACATGTAAAAAAAAACTCCCCCTTTTTTACAAAATACTCAATAACTCAAAAATAAAACTTTGAATCTTTACCAAAAAGTATACAGATATTAAGATTAATATAACTAAGAAATGTTTAAAGTTTTAAGCCATAATCAAGAATCGTTTTGGAGATACAGTGCGACATGTGAAAAAAAACTCACCCCTGTTTTAGTTACAAAGTGCCGTCACTCAAAAAGTTTTAATCTTATTTTCATCAAAAAGTATATAGATCATTTGACCATCATAAGAAACAACTATATTAAGTTTCATGAAATTTGGATAAGTCGTTCTCAAGTTACGGTGCGACATGTTTACGCCGGACAGACGGACGGACGGACACCGGACATTTGTATACCATAATACGTCCCGTCAAAATTTTGACAGGCATATAAAAACCAATAAATGTCTTCTAATCTTAGGATCAATTCAACATTTTAAAGTGTTTTACTAATGATACTGACAAGCCACCACAAAGATATATAAATAGAACCATACAAATAGCAAATACATATGAAAAAAAGATGTGATATGATTGCCAATGAGACAATTCTCCACAACAGACCAAAATGACATAGAAATTAACAATTACAGGTCACCGCACAACCTTCAACAATGAGCAAAGCTAATGCAGCATGTCAGCTATAAAAGGTCTTGAAATGACAAAGTAAAACAATTCAAAGGAGAAAAATAACAGGCTTATTTATGTACAAAAAATAAAGAAAACGCGAATATGTAACACATAAGAGACAATATCTGAAAAAGTCAAATTTTTGGAAATAAGAAAAAACAACAAATTTTTTTTTAGACCCAGTATTTTAATAGCACAAATCGAAGAACACACATTGGGGATCTAGGAACTGTTGTCTGTAATTCAAACAATTGTTTAATAAGGAAACAATGGATATTTTAAAAATGGTACAAAAAAAATCCAGTTCTTTCCTGTTACCAAAGTGAATCAATTTTAAAAAGTTTCTAATGGGAATAAGGAATAAGTTTAAGACACTATTTGTGGTTTACTAGTATATCCTGCAATAGTTTATCAAATGCCAATTATTGATTTTAGCATTTGCAATACAAAAGGTTTAGAAATATATACGTAAATATAGTCAGATATATATGTCGGTAACATGAAAGAATCTTGAGTAACAGCACAACGGTAACAGGACAGAGTTGGTAACAGAAAGGATTTTTCTGCTTTACTTTAATGTTTAAGAAAAATACATCATTTTAAATTGGTCACAATTGGAAGATAACAGCAAACAATGTCATTTATCCTTTGAAACTGTATTTGCAAGATGAAAAATCTGCCTAGGTAATGAAAAATTCTAAAATAAATTCCTTTCTGTTACTATCTACTATACTAGAATTGCACAATGTTCTCTGCTGTTATCAAAAGCAAAAAACCTATTTTTTTATTTAATATACTGTATATTATTTTGAAATTTATTTAATATGGTGGTGATAACTTATATTAAATGAGATGGTTGGCATATAGTAGATTAACTTTTCGATTCTTCAGTAAAATTGTCTTGAACATCCTTCCTGTTACTTATGATGGTTATGCTGTTACTTTTTATCAGGTAACATGACAGAACGTAACAGAAAGGAATTACGGTATAGTTTTTGTCCTTTTTATCACATTAAATGTAAGTGTATTTCCTGTGACATATAACTTTTAAAAAGATGATATAAAAACACACACAATGCTGTGGTGCACACTTAAAAATATTCTCAGAAAGTGTAAGAAAAGGCTGTAACAGGATAGAACACCAATAAGTATTTTTCTATAAATTCTTACCTTGGATGGGCTTGAATTTTCAAACCTGGCCGCCTTTCCAACTATTTCTTTGTACTAATGCATTCAGGAAATGCTGCTCTTTACAATACATAATGGGAAAATAACTCTTGGTAAAAAAAACCCAGTGGTAACAGGAGGGAAATCACCCCTGGGGACAAATTTTTTTTCTGTTAAAATTTGCAAAATTTTATTACATGCTATAGTTATAACATAAAAAGACAAAATAGGGGCAAGTTTATTATATGATATATCATATATGTGAGAATCGGACGCCTGTTTAATTAATTTGGATATTATTTGAATGATTTAGTTTTCAAAAAAACACAGGGGACAACATGATTTTAGGGGGGGTTGATCATTTAAATTACAATATTTTATTAGAAGAAACATAAGAATGAGTGTTTAATTGGCAGGCCATGGTGCATTATATAATTTAGTTTATACTGAAACTTAAAATTTTTAAAAAAGATGGTCGAATAAAAAAAATAATTGCTGGTGAAGTGCGGGACATGGAAATTAGACTTTTTCAGATATTGTCTCATAAACAGACGACAACCACTGAATTACAGGCTCCTTATATCATGTTCTCAGATATCATCTCCCAATTTAAAAAAATCACGAAAAATTGAACCTATTATTTGTTGCTCTCCTAGCTATAAAATGTATCCAAAATCAAAGATGTGGAACATATCCTATCATAATCATTTTGTAACTAATGCAATTAGTGTGTCTTCCATGCCCGTCTTGAACATAAAAACTAAACTAAATATAAAATAAACAACACTCCTAATGCTAAGGTTGGTTGTCATCGTGCAACACAGTTAATAACACATATAGGAAAATCATAGAACTACATTTATCATAAAACACTGTCAAACATCCAAACATACTATCCACACTCATCTGTGTCCACACTTGTTACTTATTAAAAAAATATCTTTTTAAGCGTCTAAATTCTTTTATAAAAAATATTACAAAAACAAAGAAGGGTTGATCGTAGAATTATATTTGATGACAGATAAATACATATTTAAAGAAAAATATGTTTAATTTTGTTTAATCAATTTGTGTGTTAATAGTTTTTAAAGGTACCAGGAAGATGACAGTGTGAAAACAAATGTTGATTTCAAAATGTCTGTGAGAGAGACACTATAAACGTTAATCTCGATTCAAAAAGAGGGAAGGACCGTAGAACACAAAATTAGTTTTTCATTACTTTGGTCTATTATAAAGAAAATTGTGTTTTATCAAACATTAATTGATTAGAAACGGGAGGTTGTACTTTTGAACTAAAACTTCCTTGATTTACATTTAAATTGAGGTCCAAAGCAATGTTGAATACTAATCCTTTAACCGAGAATTGAACAAAGGTGAAATTCAACAAAAAGATGAACAAAACGAAAATGACATCATGTAATGAATAAAAAAGATGCAGCCGTACAAAATTCTAATTCTAATGAGTTTATTAACAAATTGTTTCACATAAATGTCAAATATACTCATACGGACATTGTACAAGTGTGACCTTTGTTATAATCTAATAATTGACGCGTACATGGAGCTAGGAAGAATTATTAAACATATATAAATAGATTTTCACAAATAAATGTTAATGTTCTAGAAAACTATGAACTGACTGAAATGATTTATTTCAATATGTTTTAAATCCGAAAGTGTGTGGGTTTATCTCTTGAAATAGTTTTGAACAACATTTTTCAAAACTATATCTACATGTATAAAGAAATACTTTTACGATTGTGGTTATATAGATGTAAGTATATATTGCATTTTGTCGAAAAATGATAACTTCTTTGTATGAGTATAATGATTCTATAAATGAAAAACGAGTCATATGCTTTTACATTATTTAGTATAAAATTAAAACAAACTAAAACATTTAATAAAATATATGACGAAATTAAAACATTCAACCTTTCTATTTGCCTTTGTTATTGTTGTCAGTTTAATTTCTTACATGGCTACATGACTTTAACGATCCATAACAAACCGAAATGAATATTTTTGGACCAAAAGCAAAAGCTTTACTGTTGACGTTTGTGGGGTTCTTGATGCGTATTTCAAGTTTGTATCATGAATGCATGGACTCACTAATATGATATAAGCCTTAAGTTTCTCTGTAGATATTTAATGAAATAAATTACATGTATAAGCAAATTAGAAAAAAAAGTTTTTTACTTTATTTGTGTGCCCTTAATTAATTCAATTTTACATAGATACCTTCGCTAAGTATATATATAATGCTCTACAGCACTACTTTTTTTTCGAACTATCTTATTCTCAGCGTCACTGAATTGTCTTATTAAGACGAAACTCGCGTCTGTTGTATTAAATTATAAGCTTGGTACCTTTGATAACTACTTAAATACTCTCGCTATGTTAAATTATATAATATAACCTTTTACATTGTTAAAACACGCTTCCATTCGGGATAAAGAATAACATGTCAAACTATATTATAAAAATAAGAAAATATATAAACAGTATTCTACCGATATTCTTATGTCACCAAAATGCGATCGGTTGGGATTATATCACCAAAAGTGACGAGTTAAAACTTCGGGTATTGTATGACACGTATATTTTGTAAACAATTTCTTCAATCAACCAATTTGTTAACGTGGCCGTGAGTCGAGAATTCTGTAATTCTACTCGAAATCTTATAAAATAAATACTGATACAAACACTTTTACTTTGATATGCACACCACACATATAAATTTAAAAGTTTTAATAACTTAAAATATGTGAAGCAGCCTTCGAGGAATTTTAAATAAACAGCATAGTCAAACATTTCCGCAAACATTATAAGGATACTAATCATACACATGTGACATGAACTTAAGACATATATATTTTGAGACTCGATTGGTTCTTCTTCTCCTAATTTCTTTTTTTGTGAAATGGTGACAAATGTATACATTCTATCTTCTAATCTCCGTAACATAGAATTACAGTTAAGGCAATCATGTCGATTGGTTCGACATCAATGCAACAGATATAAATCGTCCGTGATGTACGGAACTACATATATACAAATTTTCCGTGTGATACAAAATGGCATATGACATACATGTATAAATCTTCCATGAGGTACAAAAATGTATACATACAGAACTTTTATTAGGTACGAAAAAGTCTTCCATCTAGTACGAAATGATATAGTTTCACTTGTTAATATTTTATGGGTACGACATGGTCAATACACAAAAGGGTCAGGGTACGAAGAGATTGTAAACAGAGTTAGAGTACGACTATAATTCGATATGACCACAATCTTGGTTTTTTTTTGTCTTATGGTTAATTAATACATTCATATTTGTTAAGTGTCAATAGACAATTGATATTGACATGATAACCAATTTTGTCCCTATGCTTTTCGACTTGATCGTATATTCTTTAATGCAAATTTCATACATAAGCTTCGAAAGTCAAACAATTAAAAATTCTGGCAATTCCCCCAATTTCACTTATCTTTTGTTGTCATGTTGTAAGTCTAAATTTAAATTTACATATATTATCGTCCTTTGCTATATTCGTTCTCTTTATAAATTATGACTATGCCATGTCGATTTGTATTTGAATTAAATCTTTATCTGAAGAGAAAATATACTTTAAAACAATAACACCAGTACAATTGCATTGCATCGAATGCATAACAGAAATCGCAAAAACATATTGTACAGTAAAATGCCCGTCTCTCACAAAAACACAAAACAAATCAACAATAAAAGAGAGGCACAAGAGGACATTCAAATTCATAGAAAGAAAATACAATTTCAAAATTGCTTAAAATAAGAAAATGATTAACAGACAACCAACATAAGAATGTAAAGACTGAGGGAATCAAAAAGCAGGGATTGATCTCAAGTTCTCCGGATGGGTAAAGATACCTTGCTCCAATCCAGAATGATCACATTTGAGGAAAAGGGGACCGTATCAAATTTACTTGTTAGGCTTTCTTTACTTTTTTATCTGAGCGTCACTGGTGTGTCTTATGTAGACGAAACTCACGTATGGCATATATCATGTAATGTTGCCATTTTAGTGTTATATTTAACATTGTCATAAAAGCGCAAGGTTTCGCTAGCCGGAAAACCAGGTTCAACCAACATTTTTTTCTTAAACTGTCCTGTACCAAGTCAGGAAAATGGCAATTCGTTTCTGTGTGTGTTGCATTGTCATTTTTGTTTTTGTTGCACTTTAGTGTTTCTGTTGTTTCGTTGTTTTCCTCTTATAGTTGATGTGTTTACCTCAATTTTAGTTTGTAACCCGGATTTGTTTTCTCTCAATCGATTTATGACTTTCGAACAGTGGTATACTACTTTATTTACGACAAATGGAAGATATAAGTTATCATATGTGAACAGGATATTGGCATCTTCGGGAAACCGATTTTATTTTAGAAAACACGTCCTTCAAATTAACAAATATGTCCTCCTTCAAGAAATCAAGCTTCTCAATAATGTCAGTATCAGAGATAAGATAATTGGAATAACCGATTCACAGATGATATCGTATATTTTCCTAATCTCGTAACAACAATCCCCTTCCCTTTTCTCGAATTTGACCGGGTTTGTGAAGACATGAGCAACATGACTGATGCCAAATGTGGAGCAGTATCTTCTTACCCCCCTCCCCCGGCCCCCGGAGCACCCGAAGTCACATCCTATTTTTTTAAGGGGTTGTGTTGCTTAGTCCTGAGTTTTCTGTGCTGTGTCTTGTGTATAACTGTTTGACTTTTTCTTTGTTAGCCATTGCGTTGTGTGTTTATTTTGGATCTATGCATTTGACTGTCCCTCTTGTATCTTTCGCCCCTCTTATGGATTTTTTTATTTGTTAAACAAAACATGACCAACTAATCGAATGTGCCTATCTTAGCTTTGAAGCACGGCTTAGATTGCTGATAACATTGATGTTGATAATGGCGCTAGAGGTTTCATGGAGCATTTGGGAAATCCAGCAATATAACGTTGTTTGCCAGGACAATATTGTAGTTTAGGTATTCAATACAGTAAAGTAAGTTCCAGTTCTTCATCTTTGGTTGACATCCCAAAGGAACATAAAACAGGGCTATGACTTCCTCCTTTGTATGTTATTGTGGGTATAAGTTGAGTTTCAAGCCAAATGTCGATACCCAATTCATATGTCAATGTGTGTTAAACACAGATACGATGTTTATCTGCAGAGACTGGTCAAAATAGCATTACTTGTAAGAGAGAAAATGTAAAACAGATTAATTAAAACCATGTACACAAAAACGATTCCACTTGCCTTTCTAAACTCGGAGTTCAGTACTTTTGTGATTATTCTTTTTCCATAAGACAAAAAATTCTTAGCCATGTTGTACACGGAAAAACAACAAGCACCTGATTTTTTTTGTGCAAAGTTAAAATGTCCGTGCTACTTCCTAAATGTTAAGAAGGCATCCAAACACGGCTACTGGTTGGATACGGTGACTGAGGAAAAACAAAAATAGTTAGCACATAACATTGTGTTACAGGTATTGCATAGAATTGTTAAATACTCAATATGTCATGCTTGAATTACTATTTGATTCTTACTTACTTCACCCCCAAACGATAGTTGGAGAATATTTGATTATTTAAATATTTAATTGTACAACATACATAACAATTAAATCAAAATGATCTCAGAAATGTTTTATTGTCTTATTCATTAATTGGTAACGTGAGTAACAAGGATTAGATTACTTAACCTGTTTTTGGCAATCTTTTTGAAATTTCGGGTTCCCAATGTTTTTCTACTTCGCACGTTATTTTCCCGCCTTAACTTTACGACTTGATCGTCACCGATTATTCATTTCTAGGGGAAACGCGCGTTAACGACTTTGGTTATCTTACTTTATCTTTTGTTTATTTGACTTGACGATGTTATTGCATGCACTCGTGGTCTGTCTCATATAAAAGATGGGACAGTCATAGTTTACATTTGACTATCAAAACGTTTTTAAAAGACAGTTTGTAAAAAAATGCATTTCTGACACGAAACAAAAAGACAATTTTACCGTTAAAATCTTTAAATGTGTTTGTTTAAAAACATTAAGTCAGAATTTTTCTAACGATCAAAATGAAGAAACTTTTTTCACTTTTTACGATGCGTTATTCCTAACATGCATAAGATGATTGTGTAGAACCACTGATACCCGATTATTTTGAAGATAGCCTAGTTGTACTAAAGGGACATCATTGTCTGATAACTCACAAATAATATATGGATTTAAAATAAGACTATTATTTGCGATTATGTGATAGCATATTTTTATACTCTGACATTTATTTTTTTCTAACAGGTTGATATATTCATAAAATAATTATATATAATACAACAATTCTTTACAATACCTTTGGTCTTTGTTCATTTCCTGTCTATCTGCCAACACTCAAAGTGAAAGGACATGAAACGCTTCATTGCATTTGTTTGTGAGAAAGTCAGAGATGTACCGGAAAATACCACCTATAAATAGTGTGCATAAAACTTCCTGGTTATATGAATTTCTGATTTACCGGACGACAATAATATTTTAATATCTGAATGAGGACAAAACACATGTTTCGATTATGTTTGATGTTTTCTATTGTGTTATTCTTAACAGCATTGTATATAGATTTGTAAATGGGGGTAAGTTTACAGAATTTCAATATTTACATATGCTATACATGTAGGTTAAATCACCAAATATTTTTTTTAATGAGATGGTTCATGTGATCGGTAAATATAAATATGATATCAAGTAGGTTTTATATCATTTATCTATGTCTTCATACGGACAATCAAATGTGAAGCTTCAACCATTATCTTGAAAAGATTAAATTTAGAAAGAAGATATAATAAGAAAATAGATATTTTTATATGAATAGAATGTCATATCATGTACGTGATACTTGTGTACAACATGGATTTTATTTAAATCCGTAATTTTTGGTTTGTTTCTAAAGTATTACAATCATACTTATACGATAGCAAAAGAGATATATGACGAAAAAATTCTAAATATCAAAGCCATTGTAATCTAAGTTTTAAATTTTCAAATACACGCCCTCGACATTTTCCTGATAAACTTCATATTATCATCATTATATATATTTTTTAATGGAAAAAACCAAAAGATTTGTCAACTGTATCAATTCAAACCACAACATTTGTTTGGTTCTCTTTCGAAGTATACTTTTGTGCAATACATATATATTGAACAAAAATATTTATATATTGTACAAAAGTATATTTCGAAAGAGTACCGATTTAATGATTTGTTTTGAATTGAAACAGTAGACAAATCTTTAGGTTTTGTCCATTAAACGGCCATACATACGTTCATTTGATTTCTAATAAAAGTATTATTTAGAAAGCGCGTTATTCTAACATCTTACCTTTAATTAGTTTTAGAACCAAAATATCTACAATGAAATATGGACGTTTGGTTTTTTTAATACCAACCTCCTTATACTTCAATATTCATGATATTAAAGTAAAATGACACAATAAACACTTAACTGTCTTTGGTCGTGAAAAAGTAATTGATGAACCGGAAAAAAACTCTTGTTACTACACTTCTATATTCAACTTCCCGTTTACTGTATGAAAACATGGGAAACTGGAAGAAATAGTTTGATCACTGAATGTGGATTACACACATTTCCAAAAATGATTGATGTTTTCTCTACCTTGATTCTGAATATAATTGTATACAGATATGCAAATGGGGGTAGGTATACACTTCACATATTCAATGTTAATCTTATATCTTGTTTTTCTTTTGTTTTTTTTATAATGAGATGAAACATGTGACAGATAAACAATAATTTGATATCAAGTGGTTATAACGTTATGTTTAGCCTGGTCCATTAATGTAGAAGATGGAATCATGAAGTATTTATCGGTGAATTAATAAAATCACAAATGCTTAACTAAGTGTCAAAGTGCAGATCCTGTTAGAATTAAACTCAACATATGTTTTAACAACTTCGATTTTCTTTACATGCGCAGTTTTGAGGTTGTTTTTTTTCTTTCGATTCTACTCATACGATATAGTAACTTGACCCTCTAACTTCATTGACTGGTCGTTGCGAGAACGAAAGTGTACAATGTGAAACATCCATTGTGAAATATGAGTGAATTTGGAGATATACTTTGACTTGCTACATTTGTAACGAGAGAAACATGCTATACCAAATAAACTAGATTAACAACCGTTTTGGAATAGTTCAAACTTTTATGGTACATTCATATAATTATTTGAGAACAAGTTGATCACATTTGTACTACTAATTTGAAAATACAACATACCATACATATAGTTGCGTCAGCTACATTATCTTACCTTACTTTTAGCCCATGACAGGGAACCTTGGATGTCAACAAAATGTTTCAGCGATAGGGCTGCCAACAATTAAATTTCAATTTAAGTGCATAACTATTCAAATCAACATTATTTGAAGTAAATATCTATACAAAGTCTTATATCTTATTAGTATGCTGTTCACAAGCAAAGTATTTAAACCCCAAAAATCTTCAGTCAGGACTGAATTTGTATGATCTGTAACAGCTTCAGTATGTTATCATCTTGTGACAAATTTAATTGCTGAACAGTTCAGGTTGTGGTTTCACATCTGATAACAGTTAACTGAGAAAAGACAATATGGCCTTAGTTTTAGAGAAAATAAGTTTTATTATCAAAATACATATGCACTGGATATAATGATTTGTTTTTGTTACATCATTCCCACAGATGTCCAATGTATGGAATGTCTTTAGGATTAGGATATTTGGTTCTAGCTAAATCCAAACTCTCAGGGTCAAAACTACGTTTTGGCATAATTTCTGTGATAAACTACCCATTCACCACTTCCTATATTTTTCCTTCTGTCCAAGTACTCCTCAGTATACCAAACCCCTAAATTGTCCATTATCTTCCAAAACCGTTTATAAATTTCCTTTCTAATTCCTGAATTTTCTTACACCTCAGCGTTTAACAACCTGTCATGAATTTTGATTACAAATCAACATGATCAATTGAAATGAAGTTACATGTAAAGATATGGAAACATTAAAAATTGTAAAACACTTTATATTTTGACCTTCATTATACATTCTTTACCTAATGACATTTCAAGCAATTGTAACAAAAGTATAACAAGGCTAGGCATCTGTAAGTCATCAGCTTCTTGTTGTCAAATATATGGTCATAAATTCATAGATAAAGAGAAACTATACAGTGACTTTCTTCATCACCAAACTGATCAAATAGCGGTATACTTCGGGGTTTAACGAAGAGTATTCATGAAAAAGTCAAACATTTTGAAATGATACAAATAAAGAACCTATGTCAACATTGATACATAAAAGTGTAGTGGAGTTTATAACATCATGAGAAAAGATTTTTCGAAAAGAAAACAGTTTTATTTAGAATTGTTGGTATTCTATATTTATGATATTGTATATTACCAAATTTCACATGATATTAATTGTTATTAAAAACTGAATTTTCAATACACATTTACCTAACAATACATTTTTTATTTGCAGATCAACTGAGTCTTGTAGTGAGTGCTGGTCAATCAAAATGGAAAGAAGCTTTTGATTCCTGTAACGATCCAACCTACTGGCATCAGCTGTTTAATCACTGTCAGCCTGATTCATGCAATGCTTCTTATTTCACAGATACAATCATAAATAAGCCGAGGTTCGGGAGGCAAGAGTATTGGATCTATGGATACGTACTACAGTCACCTGTCATCGGAAACATAGGTATTGATTTAGTTGTACTTTGTTGGTTGCACCAATACTGCCGTAGCTTCACAAAAGGATAATAAGTCGAATATAAGTATACCGGTAAAATAAGGATATGAGTTATGATTCCTAAGTCTTATGAATATCCACGAAGGTGCTAATAACGTCAAAATAAGCATTCGTTTTCCATTCTCAGTTATAGGTTAATATTTTTTTGCCTTATTCTTCATGGTTACTTTCCCACATGGTAGTTAATGAAGACAACAGTAGAATACCACATATCAATCTTTGAATATTGTTTTATCGGTAAAAATATTAATTTTGTTGTCAGTCAATTACAAATATAATAAATATTACACATATGTACTTTCAAGTATTTTTTTTTATTATTTAAGTCCTAGATACATGATTATTTTTAAGGAGTTATTAACTTTGAAAACGATGTCAGTAACTGCAAGTACTGTCAGATCTGTATAATGTTCATTTTGTGAAAGATCTTTGTGAGCTGTATGTGTATTTATATTCATTGTATCCAAATCACACAAAAATTATTAAATATAGATAACAATTCGGCCTTCAGCAATGCACAAATCCAGTATCCCATAGTCAGCTGTACAAGAACCAAAAACGACAAAATAATGTAAAACAATACAAACTAGAAAACCAACGGATTAATTTATGTACAAAAAAATGTCTGTCTTATTTGTTTTTCGTAAATTGTTTTCTTATAAATTAGTTAGTTTTCTCATTTGAATTTTCTCATATTGTTCATGTCGGGGCGTATTATAGGCGATCATAAATAATAGATTTTCTCATTGTGGAAGGCCGTACGGTTGCCTTTTATTACTTACACACACTCTATTCCAACTTTCGTTGATGGTTGTCTCACATTGGCAATTATACCACATTTTTTTGACTCGAGTATTTTTCCTCAGTAAAAGAAAACAATATTCAGTGAATATGTATTTGAATGTACTAAAACTTTAAATTTTCCCTCGCCTGATCGTCTGATTTAAAGTATTTTATTTACTAAATGCCTTCGTATAAATAAGACAAAACTATGAGATAGGTTTGGTTACTCGTAGTAACTTTGTTTTTTCTTCTTTCAAACCATGTTTGATATATAGCTTGATGATCTTATATAAATTAATTACAATATTTAGATTGAAGTTTCGTGTATGATTGTATTTTCCATTATGTTATAGTGGTACAAATTAAATCAAAGTTTTAAAGAGCAATATCTTGAATAATTGATTGAGACATAAAAAGTTATATAGGAATCGAATGCACGTATACAACATGGTATATGAAGAGTAATTCTTTGTTCGGTTGTTTATTAAATGGACACTCACACAAATCAGATAAATGAATCAACGGTGCAGGTGGTTTAAAACGACATTGACTGCGCCTGACGATCTTGTACGGTCGTCTTAAATAAAACATCTCTATTTCTGGAGAAAGAAATTTACACTTCGAACAATTTTGATTTAGCAATTTATCTATATTATACCATACCCGTGACATCGCGGGTCTGTGACTGAATTAAAGAAGCTACGCCTTATTTTTAGCCTGGACTTTTAGAATTGTATTGTCATTTGATAATTTCACGCTGATTATAAGGTACACCCTTATTCCGTGTTTAATGACGAAGTTCAGGTGCTATTAATACCCGTGTTTATAGCATATCCTGAATACACCGTTTGGTCGTGCGCCTGACAGAAGCGGAACGTACAATTTAGATACAACAGAGATAAGGTAATTTTGAGACATATACTATTGGAACCGTTTCAGATTCGACGCGGAACTTGTCACTAATTGGTTATATAATACACTGTGTATTCATTTATATTCGTTGGTACCAATTTTCGTTGTAAATATTTAAATTCGTTATTTAGGCAAAGTTTGCATACACTCTTTAAGAAAGTTTTTTATTCGTTGAATATTTAAATTCGTGATTCCCTTGTACCAACGACAGCCACGAAAATGGGTATCCAACGAATATCAATGAATCAACAATATGTATTAAAAAAAACAAGAGGACCTGCGATGGCCTGCGACTCTTTTACTCAAAAAAATCTTATGATTAAAATTTATCGTAAGTTATACTGAAATGTGCACCACTTTTATGTGAAAAGAGCCGTTGAAATGGTGTCAATTCTAATCTACACCATTGTTCTATATATATCATATATATTAAGTTGAATTCGAGGTATATAGAAAATCTATATTCCATTCCGTGCTTCAAAAAGAGTCACAAGGTAAACAAATATATCATAACCACATCACTACTTAAGGCCTCTTCTGAATATTTGAAGGTCTCTACTATGTATTGGTTACCCAAGCTACACAAAAAAAAACAGTTAAATATCGTTTCATCTTGACCTCTAATAAGTGTTTTACAGCTAATATTTCGGTGATTTTGTTTATTTTTTTTTTTTTTTCTTATTTTTATTTCGGTGCTTTTAACTAGTTATTTATCTACTGCCAAAGAACTTACCATAAAATTTTTTAATAAAATATATGAAAAAAATTGAATCGACTATTTGTAGAGTGAAACAAAATGTTTGGATGCTTCAAATAAATAACGTGCTTTCGATTGTCCATTTGATTTTGTTGACAGTTTTGACGTTTCAACTCTTTACATTACACTTCAACATAATCTTATCAAACAAAAGTTTTCCTTTTTTAAAATGGTCGTTTGGTAAATCTGAATGCACTGATGAGTGTGTCGACAAATTGAATAAACTTTTGATTACAATTTGTTAACAGTATCTTACAGTTGATTCAAAAACAGTAAACACATCGACTTTTGTGTTGACAATAATATAGCTAGTCCCAAAACGCCAGTATTTAAAATTAAAAACCATGGATTACAGAGAACTGTAAAACACAAACATGGAAATATATTGAATCGGTTTTCTCGAAATAACCCAATGAATTTTTTTCCGGAAATTTAAAAGACACGGAACAATAATGTGAATTCCATAACACTGGAACAATTTCAAATGCATTTTCAAAATTTAGTGTCGGGAAATAAGCATAACGAAAACCAAAACCAAGAAGAGTCCATACAAAATGTGTTCAAATAATTAGACACTGAGAATGAACTTAGTTTCTGGAATACAAACATTAAACGAGATAAAACTCCTGGATTTGAAAAACATACTAAATGAATACCTTATTACTGGTAAAGCTGCATTGACACAAGTCATGTGTAAACTATTTAATAACATTTTAAATACAGCAAATTTCCAGCAGATGTGGGTTAAAAGCATTATGGTTCCTGTGTTTAAGAAGGGTAATGTGGATGATCCTAAAATCTATCGTGGTATTTCGTTAGTTTCACACATTTGGAAGCTGTTTATTTCCTTCATTAAAATTCGACTGTTGGAATGGTGTGAGAGAAACAACATACTTACAGAAGCGCAATACGGTTTCCGTCCTGGCCTTGGAACTACAGATGTCATCTTTGCTCTTCATTCAATCATAACAAACAGTTTAAGAAAAGGGAAACGTTTGTCAAAATTTAACGAGACGTATTATGGTATACAAATGTCCGGTGTCCGTCCGTCTGTCCGTCCGTCCGTCTGTCCGTCCGTTTGTCCGTCTGTCTGTCTGTCCGGCGTAAACATGTCGCATCGTAACTTGAGAACGACTTATCTAAATTTCATGAAACTTAATATAGTTGTTTTTTATGATGGTCAAATGATCTGTATACTTTTTGGTGAAAATAAGATTTAAACTTTTTGAGTTACGGCACTTTGTAACTAAAACAGGGGTGTGTTTTTTTTCACATGTCGCACCGTATCTCAAAAACTATTCTTGATTATTGCTTAAAACTTTACACACTTCTTAGTTATATTAATCTTAATATCTGTATACTTTTTGGTGATGATTCAAAATTTCATTTTTGAGTTATTGAGTATTTTTTAAAAAAGGGGGAGGGTTTTTTTACATGTCGCACCGTATCTCAAAAACGATTTATGATTATTGCTTAAAACTTTACACACTTCTTCGTTATATTAATCTAAAGATCTGTATACGTTTTGGTGATGATTCAAAATTTCATTTTTGAGATATTGAGTATTTTGTAAAAAAGGGGGAGGGGGTTTTTACATGTCGTGCCGTATCTCAAAAACGATTTATGATTATTGCTTAAAACTTTACAAACTTCTTCTTTATATTAATCTAAAGATCTGTATACTTTTTGGTGACGACTCAAAATTTTATTTTTGAGTTATTGAGTATTTTGTAAAAAAGGGGAGATTTTGTTTTACATGTCGCGCCGTATCTCAAAAACAATTTATGATTATTGCTTGAAACTGTACACACTTCTTTGTTATATTAATCTAAAGATCTGTATACTTTTTGGTTTGATTCAAAATTTTATTTTAGTGATATTTGTAAAAAAAAAACAGGGTGGGGGGGGGGGGGTTCACATGTCCCGCCGTGTCTCCAAAGCAATAAATAATAATTGCTTAAAACTTTCTCAGAAACTATTTATGATTATTGCATAAAACTTCCACACAAGACGTCGGGCATATCATGCGCTCATGGCGCAGCTGTTTATTATTACACGTCTGGTAATTTTGTTAACACACAAAAGAGAATGTCAGAACAAGTAAAAACAGCAGTATATAGTATGTTTAATAAGATACAGGATTACTATTATAACCATGAAACATTATTGACTTTATTTGAAACTTATGTTGCAAGTATTTTGAACTACAAAATGTATGACTGTGACATTTGGGTGTATCATAAGGCACATATTGAAATGGTTCATATGTATTTGTTGAAAAGTATACTGAAATTAAAAAAGAGTACTGTTAATAACATGGTACATTTGTATTATGTGAACTGGCTAGAATACCTATGTGAATATAGAAAGAATACAGAATGGTAAAATGTTGGAGAAAATTATCATGTACTGATAATTGCATATTGAAAAATTGTTATGATGAAATGTTTAGTAGCTGTAATAAAAAACCAAATGATAAACAGACCTGGTGCTGTAAAATTATAGACATTTTGGGTAAATATGGCTTTAACTTTATTTGGTTAAGTTAAATGGTAGATAATGTAGATTTTTTTCTGAGACAATTAAAATAGAGAATGGTTGATACATTTATATGTGAGGCAAATGATTTCTCTGAAGTCTCAAACAAATGTCAACTATATACATATATCTTTTGTACACATATTTTACAATTTTACTTAGAAAAACAAGTGAACTATATGTATAAACCTTATATTTGTAAATACCGTATTTTTGCATATAATTTGAATATAGAGACAGGACGATAATATTATATTGACAGGACAGATAGATTACATGTATGTATTTATTGTATATAAAGTTCCATTGAAGACGAATTTCATTTTTCATTGTAATGTAATAAATATGCTGACATTAGGGAAAAATATATAAAACAATATTATAAGAGAAACCCCTCTACTTATAAATTGATACAATTGTTATCTGTACAGAATATTAAAGTACTGAACGATCTTGGTAAATACTTAAATTTAGCGGATAAACTACGCTGCTAACTTTTAATAATTTTATGAATTTCATACTCTGCGTTATACTTGAAATTATATTGTATAAGAGTGATTTAATGTTTAAATGTAGTGAACATTTTATTATTATATATCTGTTTATGTAATATGGTGCATGCATAATTAATTTGTCAGAATTTGAATATATATCCTATAAGCTGTAGATATAGGAAGATTTGGTGTGAGTGCCAATGAGACAATTGTACTTGTTTTTGGAATAAAGTATTTTGTTTGCTGAAACTCATTTCAAGCCTTTATCTCTAATGAGAAACGTATACATGCTAGATACATTTCTGACGATGTGATGAGAGGATTGAAGCTGTTTATTCCTCCTTGATGATATTTATGTACGTTTTGGCAACACGGTTTATCGACATATTATAGGTTTTCATATGTCCACGCATTTGGGCCCTTTCATAGTCGTCTTATTTGTGTACTGTTATGAATCAAAGTGTTTGACCAAACTCATATTATGATCATTATTTTTTTCTTATAGGATGCTTCAGTTTGAATACTAGTTTGAATAGTACTTTTTTTAGTGGTATCTTCTCCTTTGGAAACAATTCTGCCACTCAATGCTCAAGAACATGTCCGAATACAACAGAGTATATGTTTATTAGGGTAAGATATATACTCACGATACAATTGAATCTAATAGTTTGGAATGAATGTATTTCATTATAATGTAACGTTAAGAAATTCCTATCGGTCAAACATTATATTTAAGTGCGTGATGCTGCATGTCATGAATTTAATGAATACATGTGTTGGTATAATTAACCTGTCGCGTTTCGGACGCACGAAATTTGGACGTGTTATTTTCTTTTTTGCTCTAACTGTTTGAAATTCGATCCATAACATGATATAGTCCTAGTACGTTTGATTTTGTCAGGTTTTGTAGTTTCTGCTTTTTTTATTTACTTTTAAGTTCAGGATATATTTTTTCATCATTTTTTTTTAGATTTTCATATCTATAAATAATAAAGCAACGTTCGTTTGTTTTTTTATTGAGAGAGTGAACTTTTTCTGAACTGTTATAATTTAACTGATATGCAAACGTTTCAAAATAGGATACAGAATGTCTTTGTATTCCTGAGTCCCATTTTAACCAGCATGAAAAATATAGTGAAGAAAATACAGGTGCTTGCAAGGATACTTGCAATGGAAATAGTAAAGACTTGTGTGGCAGTGCTAGATCTTCTGAAGGAAAGAAGCTATACAGTGTCTATAAAATAGTTAGCAGTATGTATTGCATTTCCAATACTAGCAGTTACTGACAGCTTATGTAGAGCCAAGAACAACTAATACAAAAATCATGCAACTTAGACTTATATATCAATCAGAACATACCCAGTATCCAATAGATTTCGTTTAAAAACGTATTAAGCAGTCTCAGCAACACATAAACTTGTGTAATGCCACAATCGACATATTGTAGAACCTATGACAATAGTATTTACTTTGATTTTAATGTACTGATACCAAAATCAATATTAATACCCAAAAAAATATATTCAAAGATATAAATACTGCGTTTAATTGGTAACGTTTTAGAATAGGTTTATTCCAAGGATCGACAAGTTTACCCGGATCGCGTCTTAATTTTCGGACTCGGTAAAATACATATCCGTAAAAAAAAAGGATGTGGTATCCCGTTTGAAATATGTTTTCTTCAGGTCCAACCAAACATCAAAACTAAATCTTTATATCTATGGAAAATTTAGTAAATGATTTAAGTAATTTGTGGTAACGACATCCCTGACCTAATGTCTCACTATTGATACAAATATTACGTTCATCAGCATTCACAACATCACAAAAACACAGGCACTGCGAACGAGTTGTGATAAATAAACAGCGTACATTGTATGGTGTCAAAGGCACATCACAATCCAAGCAAGGAAATTAACAATAGGAAACGAAATATTGTCCCTTTATCTTAAATTTTAGTGTAGACTTCTCCGTGTAAAATTTAGATTTCTAAATCAGGGTAAGGACTGTTATAACCGTTTATATTTGATTTATTTAAAGTAAGTTCCATTGGGTAAATATCGACAGTATATCTAGCAATATATTTGTTTATTTAACGAAAAAACATATATATGTAGGACTCTAAAGTGCGATGGGGATGCTAAAGTACGATGATCACGCTAAAGGTCGATGGTCTACGCTAAAGAACGATGCCTACACACGCTAAAGTGCGATGGTCCGCGAAAGTATAGACGTAATAAACGTACTATGGATTATGACGTGAACAGTCTTTTATACAAACAAAAATTGAACATGCCGAAAGATAAATGTAGAATATTTGATTAACAACTTTAAAGCAAATGTCCATGACTTACTCAAATTAAACATGATATCCGTGTTTTGTCGGCTGAAGCAAATGTGGGTTTTTTCGGTGCTAGAAGAAAGACTTTTGTCCTGCAGTCGACCATCTTACTATACAGATACAAAATTATACGCATAAGTATCCTTTATCCTGTTTCTATTTGAAGCTTACATATACATTGAAATCATTGTTTATGTTGCAGTTTACTTTGCTGTCCCCGTTCAAATATTGTCGATTTTAATGAAAAGTAAAGTCGGTAAAATAAAGGAACGTCATGTTTCCATGCGTAATTCATAAATTGTCCGCTAAAAAAATAGAACGAGTTTTGCATGTTTTGTACTTGTAATTTACAACGACGACTTTGAGAGGAGATGTTCACATTAGTGGTAGACTGTGTGAACGGCAAGCTACACCAATTATCCAAATATGTGATACCGGCCTGAATTAAAAAAAAAGATATACAGGATATATAGATTTTTGTCACACCTAAATTACCATTTTAGCGATTATTACGTGGTCGTTTTTCTTAATTTAAAACAATGATCACTTAAGCCTACCGGTAATTATAAAGCCTATCAAATATGTCATAAAACCTTGTACTAGCTTTCGCAAGAAGACTATTTTTTAAATCCGCGGTGTTCTTTAATACTTTAAGCCCTTTAAAATTTCCCTTTTAGTCCATCACACTTTAGCGTGACAAACCATCATTCTTTAGCGAACAAACAGCCATCGCACTTTAGCGTGATACACCATCGTACTTAAGCGTAGACCATCGCACCTTAGCGTGACCATCGCACTTTAGAGTACCATCGCACTTTAGAGCCCTACATATATATATATATATGCATTCACTGAGTTTTTTTCAAATGACTACCGCTTAGTGCATCTATAAGCAATTCTTGGTATTATTATTATAAAAAATGGTCAAATTTAAATTTAGAAAACAATTTGCTCAATGTTTATTCTTCGTGTATATGTTTAAAAAATTGATTTTGTTTTACAAACTTAATTAATTTTTACTATTACTGTATATACACATCTTTTAATACATAGATAACTGTTATGCTATTGGAATCTTTGAATTAAGTTTGTTACTCATACTTAACATAATATCGTGAAAACTTCATTTAATTTCTTTAAAGTCGCGCTTATGTTGTTTATCATTTAAGTAATGAGTTCTTAAACATCAGTGTTTAATGTCACATTTTATATTATATTGAGTTATTATTTGTAGGACACACTTTTAAAGGTAGGCTTGGAGACACTTGTGCAATGACGTATTCATACGGGAATTATAGATTTAATTACACAACTTGTACTGCCGAACAAAATTATATCTGCCAAAGATATGATAAATCTGGTAGGTTGAAGCAATTTTCTGTATTATTAAAAGCCTGTGTTGTGTTTATCTATTTTAGTAGTATTCATAACTATTTGTTTGCTTATAAATGACAAATTTAAATTCCATAAACACTCATAGGTACATATGTGCTTCACCTTAGCAATAAATATCATTAAACTTTTAAAAAAGATTGGAAAATTATTCGGAGCTCTGGAAAATGAAATAATAATATGCAATGATTTGGTGGTAATTCTTAAATAAAAGAGCGCATTCCAGAACCATACAACTCTTCATAAAAGAGACACTTAAATGCAAAAATCAGTGGGCATTAGACGATCAAAAACCGTTTAATTATCAACCGGAACATATATATTTTCATAATAGAAAAGACTTATTGTATGCCATAACGACGTATAATGTGTCGTCCCAAATACTATATAACACATTTTCTATTTGCACAATTTAAATGTAAAATATATGTACATGTATTTGTGACAGTTCCGGCAAAGATAAGTTCTTAACGCATTGTTATTTTTAAATTTCACCAAAGAAATCATCATTTTTAGTTGCAGAAGATATTGATTTGAAACTAAAAAAAAAGTCCCAAACAATAAAAGTTTAATCAATTAACTTTAAAAAGGTGACGGATTTTTACTAAAAAAAACAATCGCAAGTCACTTAAAAATAATCTTTTTGTTCTTTCTTTTAATATAACACTACCATTTTGTCAAACAACGAGTGTAATAAGCTGTTAGTTACATTTTGTAACTGTAGAAGATCAAATATAACATACATGTGAGAGCTAGAATTATTTGAACCTCTTTGAACATATATGCTACAGAGATGAAGTCAATTGCACGAGCTGATTTCATTTGATATTGTGTATCAAACTGCATGTTTTTCATTATACATTCTAAATTATTTAGAAAGAATTTATCCGAAAACTTGTCATACTGAAACTGTATCATGGTACGCCGCTCAAGAAAGTTGTCAGGAACAGGGTTCGCAGCTTCGGATACATACTAGTACTTTACTTGAGTGTTTACAAGGACAGAATTTCTGGAGTGGGGATCATGTCGGAGAACAAATTGTGTGGGCAAATGGTATAAACTGTTTTAGCCTTTATTTCTATAGAAAAACTAAGGAATAAGGTCATCCTTATAATGTCCCAACCACAATGTATTATAAGATATATTCAACTTATGTTGGCATCAGTAGTAGACAAAATACTTGATAGTTTTATCCGTAACTACTCGGGTTTTAAGGAACTAGACCTGTTAATTTGGCTTTTAAGTTTTATTTAATGTTTCACGCTTTTAACATGATATATTTTTGTTTTTTGTAGATTTCCTGTCATTAATTATCATTCCTTCTATTTCCTTATTTTATTTTTGTATAATATAGCGAGATGTTCCTCCTAATGATCTATCTTTTCTTGTTAAAGATTTTTGTAAATTGAGTGTGTGTCTTTAGGCTGCAATTCGGTTAGACACAATACTATTTTGTAACCTTTTTAGTGTTCATTAATGTCATTTTATGAAATTAGGAATACATATTGTTTCAATTATCGATGGTTTGTTGTTTTTTCAATAATTTTTTATCAGATATTTGTTCTCAGGGGGTTCATAGTCTGCTCAACATTATCATTCATATGTTTCGCAAGTCGGTTTTGCGTCGAGACATCAAGTTTTACCCTTATTCGTACGTCCGTATGTCCCACCCGAAATTGTTTTCTGCTTTCAAACTTTTGTTTGTTCAACCAAGTATTATAAAACCTATTATCAATGTTTATAACCAAGAAACATAGATCAAGTTTTAGAATTATGCCGCTTTATGAACATGAAAAAGTGCTTTATTTTCCGTTTCCGTTCTTTAACGTTAGTTGGCCTCATCCAAATGTTATAAAACATAATGCTTATTTCAATAAAACACAGATCAAGTTTGCAGTTGGTGGTTTGACTCTTACCAAAACTTTGAAATTGATTTAATTATCTTTGTTACGTTTCTGTTGCCTTTATTTTCAAAGTAAGGTTTCTGTTGCCCTTATTTTTCATTCTTGAGTCAATATTGAGTAAATAATAAATGAAATTGTGATAACGGACAAAAATATATAAAATAGCAAAGCTGAATATTTATATGAGTGACATATATATAAGGAACTAAGGATTCGTAAAGGATTATGTAAATGATATGATGTGTTTTTTACCAAATAACCGTTTACAAAATGGCGCAACTTCAACCTATTTAAGTCGAATAGTTTTGGTTAACCCTTATAAGAGTTTTCTCCCCTTTTGTATTTGAAATCAGTATTGCTCCACAATCATACAAGTGATTGACCTCGGGCCTCCGATTTGAGATCACTGACCTATGACCTTGAATTTGAGGTCAAGGTCAAAGGTCAAGGTCATGTCATAAATTTTGAATTTTGCTTGTTATCGTTATTCAACAGAAACTTACAGTTAATGATATTGTGTGTTTGCCAATTTACTGTTTACAATAAGGCGCAACTTCAACCTATTTCAGTCGAAGTGTTTTGGTTAACCCTTATAGGAGTTTTCTCCCCTTATGTATTTGAAATTAGTATTTCTCTTCAACCATACAAGTGATTGACCTGGGGTCTTTTGATTTGAGATCACTGACCTATGAACCCAAAATTGAGGTTAAGGCCAAAGGTCAATTTGACGTTATAGATTTTGACCTTTGCTAAAAATTCTTTTTGGTTCATTATAAAACAATTAAATCTTCTGCATAAACCTATTAATCTTATTTTATTTTTTATCAGTTTGATTTACCACATTACATCAACATGGAGTAACATTTTCTCACATAGTTTTTTAAATTTCATTCTTATTATCAAGGTGGAAAGACCTTCAATTGTTCTCTGAAGAATTGGTTTTTAATTATAATAATAATCTGTACGATGCATATCATTTTAGATGACTTACCGATAGATGCTTTATGTCTGAAGTTAGTAATAACTGTATCCGGCTCCAGTTTTGAAACTGAAAAGTGCAGTAGTACATTGTATTCATTATGTTGTAAGTACTTCTGTCACTTTTGTTTTCGGTCGTTTGATAAACTTTATTGACCGATATGTTAAGTACAATGGTTGCAACATTTAAGCTGCTATTTGAATATCTTGTGTGTCAGGTTGCAAAAGTAAAATAACAAATAAACCGACCTCCAAGGAAAATTCAAAACGAAAAGTCCCTTATCAAATGCCAAACACATTAAACAAATCAATTTCCGGATACGTGTAAAGTGCGAAACGAAATAGAAACGGAACGGAACAAAAACAATAAACGAAACTGAACTGAACTAATTCGCGAAAAACGAAACGAAATACAGCAAATCAAATGAAATGAAACGAAATGAATATCTAACTTATAATACCTTAAATCTCTGCAAAATACAATCAGTTCGTGTGTTGCAAAGCATGTAGGCATCTGAGGTTCATTGCTTTAGTTTGAATAAATGAAATGAAACCGGCAGAGGGGCGAACATTTATTTACAAGGGGTCGTACATTCCAGTGCCTCCTGCCTAAGTGTTAAAAGTTTTCACACGTTTTGAATGGTAGGTAGACCTGAGATAAATAATATAAATGGGACTTTATTTCAGAACTTGGATATTGATGACACGTACATGGGTTTCAATCTAGATTTTGGGTTATTATTATTATTATTAAACAATATTTATATAGCGCATTATATAATTTGAAAAATTACCCTAAGCGCTTAACATGAATAAACAAAAAAAAAGATACATAAGGTAAAAGCAAAATATACAATCACATAAATACAATTTCTGAGCAGTGGCGTGTAAAATGAAAACATTGATTGTCGGTTAAATAGAATAATATAAAAGAATGTACAACCCACACAAAAAATATCAAAAATTTAAAATTAATCAAAATGAAAGAAAAGTAAAAAGTTTCAAAAAATAAAAATGAGTTAAGAAAAACTTAAAATTTCCTCTGTTTGAATCTAAAATAATGATTATCATTAAACCACAGTGACTCAAGTATTAAAAATTATTAAGTAAAAGTTCACAATACAATCAACTGGTAAAACAAATTGTTCATAAATTTCAAAATTTACAAAAAATCAATGAAAGCACTTCGGAAAAAATATGTCTTAAGATCCTTTTTAAAAACGTCAAGAGATTGTTCATTTCGTAAGGATGAAGGTAAGCTGTTCCAAAGAGTTGGTACGGCAATATCGAACCGTCGTTCACCATAGCGTTTTGTCTTAACATCGTTTGGTAGTCGTAACAGCATGCTTTTCTCCGATCGCAAGGCTCTACCAGGTTTGTAATGTTCAACTAATTCCTGTAGGTATGATGCTGCCTTGCCATGAATTGCTTTAAAAATGTACAGCAGGAGTTTGTACTGACAACGAAAATGACCCGGTAACCAGTGCAATGAAATGAGAACAGGTGTTATTGAATCGTATTTTCTCTTGCGCGTTAATAGCCCTGCTGCTGTATTTTGCACACGCTGTAATTTTGTTATTACACAGCTTTTTGTTCCGTATAACAGCGCATTACCATAATCTAGTCGTGATGTAACGAGTGAGCACACTAGAGTCTTACATGCCTCATCTGTAATCAGGGATCTAATGCGACCAATATTTCGTATCTGATGAAAACATGCTTTTGTCGTTGCACTAGCTTGTTGTTCTATGCTGAGTGTTTTGTCAAAATAAAATCCAAGATTTTTCACACAAGAAGCATCAGTCAATATAGTTCCATCGAATGTTAGTTGGAAACTGGATAGTTGCTTTAGTTGTTGTTTTGGTGCAAACATAATTAATTCGGTTTTGTCTTTGTTTAATTTAAGCATGTTGATACTCATCCATGCACTGATATCCGACAAACAGTTCTCAAGACGATTGGAGAGGTCCGACCAGTCTCCAAGAGGTTTAATGACTTGATACACTTGCGTGTCGTCAGCGTATGAATGGTAAGACATCCCATGTCGCCTGCAAATTTCTCCGACTGGTTTGGCAAACATACAGAAAAGTTTTGGTCCCAACACAGAGCCTTGTGGTACACCAAAGCCGAGTCTGATATCATCCGATTGTACCGATCCGATAGAAACACGCTCAGTTCTATCTGTCAAATATGATTTCAACCACAACAGTGCCTCATCAGTTATCCCAAATGAAAACTCTAAACGATTGAGAAGTATTGTATGGTCGATAGTGTCAAATGCAGCAGATAAGTCAAGCATAAGCAAGACGACACAACAGTTATTATCAAGTGCGCACACAATATCATTATGGACGCGCAAGAGAGCGGTTTCCGTAGAATGGTAGGCACGATACGCTGACTGAACATGATCATAGAGAGAATACGACGTGATGTGATTCTCAAAACGAGTGGCAACGACTTTCTCATTTATCTTGGATATGAATGGGTTCTATGACAAAATGATGATATACACAGATGTGGCGCTGATTGAATCTCCTTTTTATATTTAGGTTAGCATGGCATACACTGAATTTCATTGAGGTCAAATATCAATGGGTCAGTTATTTTCATCCCCCGAGTTATAACAGTTGTTTATTTAGATGTTTTCTTAACGTTTCATTCAAATTAAGATAACAAATATTTAACTTGGATGCAGAGTTGCCTCCTTGGCTCTCATATCACATCTTTCTATTTACACTGTATTATATGTGATTATTGAGAAAACTATGATTTGGTATTGATTTTGTCATATTGGAAACATATCAATTGTCGTGAATTTTTCTCAATGTTTCTATTGATGAATGTTTTCCTATTTGCTCAACTGTACCCCAAATTATATGCTTAGATTGAACCGCTCCCCCTGATTGAGAAATAACTTTCATTCAATGAGAGTTGCTAGAAAGATTTTGAGGCAAACTATTTCAATCCTCTTATTATTTAAAATTCAATATTTTTTGACTTCGCAATGGGGAAGGTTTTATTTGGCGAATTTACCTGATAATATCGTGCCATTTTTAATCCCCCCTCCTATTTGCCCTTCCACCCAAGAATTTACCTTCAAATACTGTTGCACCCTAATAAAACACGGAATCAAAATAAATGATAGAACTTGACCTTATAAAAAAAATATGAATTCAGGCAACTCCTTAAAATTTGTAATTTGTGTTTTTGATGCATAGGACCACCCCATTTCTCAATCCCTCCATCCCGCCGGGATGAACACTACATTAACATAAGGTGTCATGAATTGTAAGCTGTTGTGTGCTAGTCGTTATGTTTAGGTATTATATATAATATGCATGATAAGTTCCTTTGATGTATTAAAATGAGTTTCTTCAAATTCATTTGAACTATAAAGTTCCAAGGACTTTTAGGGATTCTCGAAAAAAAATTCCTGCTGACATATGACAAAATGGCTACCAGAATTCTGTTTTCAAGACTGCTGCAGACTCGAAAGACCAATGCCAACTCGAAATTTCTTAAAACTCACATAAATGTCAAGCACAAACTGTAGTAAATCCCCAACCTCCCAGTTCAACCGAGAAGACAGCCAACACTTTTAACAAACATATGTTTACATATCCATAGCTAGACCTGACAGCAAATTAGAGAGTAGTGCTAAAAACAATCTGTTTTTACTTTAGTACTTGCGTTCGATTGTCTTAACGTCAGCCCGGGAGCAAACCTTTCATGCTCATGACAACAAATAAATCAACGTTACATACCAGCATTACGATTTGTAATATCCAATACATGTAGATATTAGCCGAATGTAAATCTGCCCACACAGTAACAGTCTACAGAAAAACATTCTCACCTTTAAATCATATACAGATAGTCCCAGTTTTTTTACCAATATATTTCAGTTCACAGTCTTTCCTTATATTGGTGCATATAAGACCAGCGGGGACATTCAAGTTGAAATTGTAAAGAAAATATTTAATTCGTTGTAGTTTGATTTGTTTTGTTTGGTTTTGTTCCGTTTTTCATTTAGAAGCTATATCATAATGTCGGGGATATCTTTTTGATGACTGTAGAATTACCATTCGTTCAACTTCTTATTAAATAGATAAACCTTCAACACAAAGAAAGCATGTATGCAGATTTGTGAAGTTGAACCATAAAGCTTGTTTTTTTATTAGTACATGTAGTACTACCTAACGAATAAGGGTATTTACCCCAAGGGTGACTCGGGAATAGAAATATAGTCACATTTGGTCTTCTACAGACCGGCAATCAAACTTACCAAAGAAGGACGTGTTCGGTCAAAATGGGAATGTGTAAAACAATGTCTCTCATAAGAAAGTGCTAGGCATAAGGAACCCTTTGCAACAATTATTTATGGAGTTCGTAGGTGGCAACTTGCCAGGCATGTGCTATATACGTCAAATATATCTTGCAGACAAGCAACAACACATGTCTAGCGGAAGGAATGATGAGACTTACACAACAAAATCAACTCAGTCTTACAGTTCAACAGGTTTGTGTATAGTAAGCAGTAATTGGCAATTGATAGCAATATTGAACATTTGTAAATAGCACAAAGAATATACAAAATGAGTTTACCAATTCGAACGTGAAATTGAACTTAAAACATACACGTCTTATCAAAATAAGCACCAACTGAATTATAACTTTTTGTCAAAATAATAAAAAACCTAAGGTAAAAATTTCATATAAATTACCACTTATTCTTGGTCGGTATAGACCTTTTTAACAGAAGTTACACCTAGCAAACTGATAGATATCTAAACGTTCAGAAACCGTTCTAACAACTCTTTAGATTGCCCAAGAACTGTGCATCGTCTGTTGAAATAGAAATCCGTTATACTACCAAACAAAAAAATTAAAACAATGTGGTAGGATTTCAAACAAAAAAATCTGCACCATACCAAATGGCGTTTGTTTTCGGTTAGCAATTTAAGGTCATCATACTGCCTTAAATAACGAAAAAAACAACAAATGACTCGAAATTAAAATGTAAAACAAAATTAACGGCTATAAGAGTATCTTCTCGAAGGGCTAGACTTGGTCCTTAGATTTGTAAGTGGTTATTTTTATAGACCACAAAACTACGTATTTTAAATAGAAATTCTTGTGACTATACCATTATGACAAAAACACATTGTTTGGCATCTTCCATTAACATTTATGAAGCTATGACATGGCATGGGGCGAATTGCTATAATAATAACATGCATTTTTCAAAGTTATCCATTAAATTACAATTATTTTAGCAAAGTAATGCATTTAATTGCACATTACATTTGTAATGTCATTATGAAGTGAAAAAGATCTAATACTTCGAAAATCAACATGAAATGTAGCAAATGCAATTACTGTTTCATGTACATATTAAATTTAAGTATCAAGAATTATTACATTAAAACATCATAAGGGTTACAACGTATTCATTTCAAATTTTCTTTTACAGAAATTTTATATTTATTTTAACAATTGTTAACTTCACTTTTATAATTAATATACATTTGTTTTATTAATTCCAATTAAAAATATTTCCTGAAAATTTCTCTTTTTTAATTAAATAATAAACAACAGACCAAGTGTCAAAACGGTGAAAAGATTGAATGTACAAATAATTAATTAATGCGTTATGACAATGGTCAATTTTCTGTTATTAAATTATGACAAAATATTTATTGTTGTTCTGACAACAAGAAAACACTCTAAGACGTATTGCTATTCAAATAAAAAACATGCAATGATAATAAAGAGAGAAGATTTGGTATGATTACCAATGAGACAACTCTTCACAAGAGACCAAATGATACAGAATTAACATCTTTATGTCACCCTACGGCCTTAACCAATATGTTCTTAATTAATCTAGAAAACTTAAATTCTACAAACAATCTGTGGAAGATATTAGGTATGTGAAAAAAGTAATGCTATGCAAGGCATGAAAATACACAACTTTTTTCTCAAGTAATGCATCAAATAACATTTACATGTAATTCAAAAACTGCTGCATTACACATAACATGTAATTACTTGAAAAAGTGTAATGCATTACCATGCATTACAATTACAAATTTGCATTAACCCATGTCTTGGTATGACCCCTTAGAAAAACATCATTTGTATTTTAACGTCAATTTTCATTAACTTTTCCATAACATAAATTGTTTTTGCATTATTACCTTGGCCGCCATCCACGATACAAATTTGTTTGTATTGATGAATTCTATATCAGATGGCATCAAATGATTATCTACAAATTGCACAAAATCGTCATATTTTACCAAATTTTCTAAATGAACTTAATCAATGCAGTCGTATTGAGGTCAGGAAGAGTTACATCGTTAAGGACCAGAAACTACCATAATGGGTCTATATTTTTTATAACTTCATAATATCTTGTAAAATGTTATGGACTTGAATAACATTTTATGTTTGCAAATAAACTCATCATAGATACCAGGACTAAACTTTGTATATACGCCAGACGCAAGTTTCGCCTACATCAGTGACGCTCAAATTCAAAAAAGTTAAAAAGGCCAAATAAAGTACGAAGTTGAAGAGCATTGAGGACGAAAATTCCTAAAAGTGTTGCCAAATACAGCTAAGGTAATCGATGCCTGAGGTAAAAAAGCCTTAGTATTTAAAAAATCAAGTTTTTATAAACATCTAATTTATAAATATAACCATATCAATGATAATTTATGTCAGCACAAAATAGTGCAAGAGAAAGTAGAACACTTTAATTACCTTTCCATATGTAAGTGACATGTTTCCTAATACTGTGAGAGTACTTTTATTATTGGGGTACCAATTTTCGTGATTTTTGTGGATGACGTTTTCACGAATTTAAGTGTCCAACGAAATAAAACAACCATTATCCAAATCAAGACATGAAAAGATCCCCATCGATGGGTTTGACTACTGATATGATCTAGAGAATATATTGAATAACGCCAAATCTGAGAATACTTTAATAGCAGTCACAGAACTACAACCGCATGCAGGATTATACCCATTTAATAACCTAAACATCTCTCAAATATTTTTGATTTATGAAAGTCAGATTTCCGGTATTGATATGCTAGTATGATAAAGTGTTTATTTTATATCCTCATAGTTCTCGTGCACATGGGAAATAATAATTTTATGCTGGGCTTGATTTTGATAAGAATTATTTGATAATTCAAGATACCTTTATAGCATTTGTTTATGTTACTGTTTTCTTTAGGTGACATGTTTATGGCCTAATTAACACCTTTGATGGTCTTTAATCTATTGATCACTTTATCATGGGTTAATTAGTGTTATCACTACGATTTACACGAGTTTACTTAGCAATTTCTTTCAATCCATACTATTTGTAACTTTCGTTTCTAAAGGCTTTGATTTTTCAATTATTTTTTTTTTCAAAACTAAAATCCACGAATTAAAAAAAAACCACGAACATGTTTATATTGCTCAAACCACGAAAATTGATACCCATGAATTAAATTACTTTCACAGTAGATTTACTGATATGATAATGAGTCAGTTCTCCTGTCTAAACTGCAATGCAGTGTTTTGTAGACGAAACGCGCGTCTGGCGTATATACAAAATTTAGTCCTTGGTATCTATGATGAGTTTATTTACTATTGGTAATTCTGTGTTTTTCAAATTTTAAAAGAACGATGTAGGTGGACAGACTTAATGTATGTTATTGATAATTTCATGACTTCACTTCGAAGCAAGGACTTACATTATTTGTTATATATTAAGGTCGTACAACGTACGGAAGTTCAATCCACACAAAGTCAGATCCAGGTGAAGAAAACACAAAACATTTCGGTAAAGATGTAATTTCTTTGCGCTTAATTCTTTAAGTAATTTGTTGTAACTAAACCATTGACTTTTATTTTCGTAATAGATACATAGCGTAAATTGTTAATTTAATCCTAAATAACTATCCTGTATGTTCATCCAAATGCAGCAAAGCCAAGCTGAAGAACTGTTTTAATAATAAGCAGTATCGGTGAACTGAATAGCTAATCATTGACTAATCAAAATATACATGAACTTTTTTCTCATATTAAATCATTACTTTATAAATACTATGAGTAAACGAGTTTAATCATACAAATTGTCCAAAATGCTTAAATTATTTGTTTTTGACGATTAAAGACTTTCAAACTCATTTCTAATCTACACAATCAATTTCATAAAGAATGTTAGGTCCGACAGATGCATTTGCTTCACACGAAACAAGATCTTGCAAATAAAAGTATTACCTACCAAGTGAATCCAAATACAGAAAATGTCGTGATAAGCTATTTAAGATACAGAACACTATTGTGATGATGCATCTAAAGTCATAGCTTTCACGATGAATTTATTCACTCATTTTCCCTAAAAATACTTTCACTCTCAATCTTAACTGAATAACAAAGGCTTACAGAGTTTGTAATTTATTTAAAGGTCGTACAACTTTTGAGAGTTCAATTAGCACAATGTCCGATTTAGATGATGAGGATAACATAAAAATGTTCGGTAAAGCTTTTTTATTTATTCTTTAATTTTTATTTTTACTTTTGTTCTGTGCATGAGCATGATGCTTTTTCGTCGAGTATGGGGAATCAATTTGTTTGAGTTACGGTGATTATTTCATCCAATGTTTTTTTGTCAGCAATACATACACCCTTCCGGAGCATCTACGATTAACCCAATTTTTGTTTGGATTCGTGTTAATTAGTCTTTAGTTTTCTATGTTGTGTCTTGTGTACCATTATTCGTCTGATTGGGTTTTTTTCTTTTATATTTCATGGTGTTGTCAGTTTATTTCCGATCTATGAGTTTGACTTCCTTCATGAATCTTTCGCCCTCTTTTAGTTTCTAAGAAGACTTTGACATTAATGTAGGAATTTAATAACTTACATTTTTCCATTGAATTAATTGTCGATGATTTTTCTTTACTTGTAAATAAGATGTACTTTATTTAGATCCTCAACCATTTGCCAAGGAACATAGATAAAACCACTGTTTTCATTCAGCTTAGACTGGGCCTTCATTTTAAGGACATTTAGCTGTTTTGGTTATTATCTTTAATATTATTATAGAAAGATATAAATTGTAAAGAGCAATTACGTACAGCAAAGTAAGATCCTCAAATAAGTCAAATTACGTACCAAAATTGTCAATTGATCCCTTAAGGAGTAATTGCCCGTTAAAGTCGATATTCAACAATTTTTGGTATTTTTGGTATTTTTATTTTTAATTCCTCATCTCTTAAACTGCATTGCGAAATTTACTTTAAATTATCAACAAACATCATTGTGGCATCTTGTTTAAAATATGTCTGATGACCTCGCCTGCGAACCAAGGTAGCCAGCATGGCTAAAAATAGAACAATTGGGGTAAAATGCAAGTTTTGTCTGTTATTTTGAAAACAATTATAAAGTTGCAATACCACCATTGATTTTACCCTATTAGTCTTTGTTAAATTTGAACTTTTCAAAAAATTTTGTTCAGAATTTATCTTTATTTCAAATGAAGTAATACGTGGCATGAGTAAAGTTTTATCGTGTCCAGTACTATAAAAAAAAATCGTATAACCTTTCATTGCATACAATCAAATAACCATCACTGGAAAATAAGCAATCAAATGTCTCCCCCTATTTAACCTGTGTAAAAGCTTAAGTAACCATGTAACCTCAAATTTAAAAACTATTCTAAAGAAACCCCAAATAAAAAAATTAATGGTGCTTTGAAATACCCAAGACATATGTTAAGGAAACAGAAATGTTTTACTGCAATAAATAGTAGGATTAATTACCTACAACTGCCAAATTCAACGGAATAATTTTTTCGACCTTTTTTCGTATACAACCGGATGTGACGTACCATGATTTGGTGGTATTACACCTAAAGAGGTGATCAATGAGACAAGTTCTACAAATAGGTCAACAATGTCGAAATCGTTAATCGACTCCTTAAAAAGAGTTATTGCCCTTTGATGATGATTAGACCATTTTTATGTCTTTGCCTTATACTTTAAAACTATAATAGACAAATAGGAGCTTAACTATGTAAAAATCACCAGCAAAACAAAATCTGCAATGAAGATGATTTGGAAGAAATGTCCTTAAATGAAGATTTTTGTTATCCCCTTTTGTGTTTTGCGCAAGAACTAAAGAAAGTAGAGTTAAACTAAATTGGCTTTATGATCAGCATTACAAGATCAACATAACAATTTTTTGTCTACAATGATGACAATAGAAATGTTATAAAAAAATAGTATTTGAAGTATCGGAGCAGAATGAACAATCCATAAAAAAGTTTGCTGTCTCTAAGGAGGTTTTAATATGTCCTAACATAAAATTTTAATTTCTATCGCGTTCCAGAGAGGGATATTAAAGACCTCTCTTTTAGTGAATAATTTGTTGTTACAGCATTAAAAAGGATTTCGATTATTCATAACTATACATTTATTAAAGCATTTCCTAGGAAAATGTTCTATCATAGCAGAATATAAGAAATATGGAGAAAAAGCTCCCAAAACACTAAGTATTGCTTGTTCTATTAACTAAATATCATGATAGAGTCATATGTCTTTTGTTGAATATACAAATAGACTAAGATGCGCGACTATGACTCTGTAGAGCCTCTAGTGTTTGCTTTTCGTTCATAATTTTGTACATAAATTAGGCCGTTGGTTTTTCTGTTTGAAATGTTCTCCGTTTGTCATTTTTGGTCCTCTAAGGTTTGCTATACATTATGGGTTCTTATCATTGTTAAAGTCGGTATAGTGACCTATCGATTAACGTCTGTGTCATGTTGGTATCTTCTGGAGAGTTGCTTAATTGGCAATCAAACCTCATCTTAGTATTCTTATATTTGTTAACATCAATTCTCATACATAAGAATCGCATAAATCGGTTTCATGTGTGCATTTTGGTTTAATATTTTAAAAACAAATATTCTATGTATACTTCTGATTCAAAGCGGGTGAAGCAACTGACAATATTGTGGTATAATATTAGATTTATTTTACATAATTTTGATATTAATAATAATAAAATCTAATACATAATGTTTTTACTTGCATCGTTTAGGGCCCGAAACTACCTTCATGCGTTGTTTCTATAGTTTTCATAACTTCATAACATTTTGTAAAATCTTATAGACTTGAATAGTATTTTATGTTTGCAAAACAGCAAGTGAAAGCAGAGAACTTTACTAACCTTTGCATATGAATGAGAAATGTTTCCTAATAGATTTTTCATTTACCGATAAGATAATGAGTCAGTACTCCTGTCTAAACTGCAGTGCAGTGGTTTACTAGAGGTAATTCTTTGCTTTTCAATGTTTAAAAGTACGATGTAGGTGAACAGACTTAATGTTTTTTATTGATAATTTCATGACTTCCTTCGATTGAAGGACTTACATTATTTGTTATATATTAAGGTCGTACAACGTACAGAAGTTCAATACACACAAAGTCAGATTCAGATGAACAAAACACAAAACAGTTCGGTAAAGATGTTATTTTTTGCGCTTTTTTTTTTTACTTTTGTTCTACTCTTAAACTCTCAAACTGAAGTATTTCAATAAATTTAACATAAAATGAAAAGTCTATGCATGAGTCTGACGCTTTTTCTGCGAGTATAGAGACTATTTTTTTTAATGCGGTGATGGTATCATCCAATTATTTCATCAGTAATAAATTCAAAGTTTCAAAGACACTTCGAAGTTTATAAAAGGAATTTACTAAACCGCATGTTTAGATAGACTAATTTATCGGTGACAGTCTTTAACTTTATTCTAGTCCGTGAGCTTTTATGTAGACCAGTGAAGATCCTCCAGTATTTTCAAAGTAAAAAGATTAAACACTTTGTTTCTATTATGGATCTATTTCCAATGATGATTTGATATTTTTATTGTCTTTATCGACAAAACGAATATTTTTTCATGTGCACGTTTTCTTTTGAATTTCTCATGAATCCATAACGTATAATAAAAGAAGCTAAATATTACATTCGGTTAATGTTGATCGAAAAAAATTGCTTGTGATTACTATCTAGTTTTTTTGGTGACAAAGTATTTGCCAGAAAAAATTATTCAAACTGCTTTCTATTCTCAAACATCAGAAGTGCATTACTCAGTTGCATGCGCTTATTTAAGTTTGAAATTTTAAATCGAAATATTCTATATATACTAGTTTTTATTTACACAAAGTATAGCAAATGACAAAAAAATATCAAATAATAGTTTATCTTATATAATATTGATAATGATAATTTCACAATCTCATACGTATCTTTTTACTTGCATCTTTTAGCGCATAAATGCCCATCGTGGGCTGTGTTTTTTTTTTTTTTATAATAATAACGTCTTTTTCAATTTTTTTTAAACTTGAGCAAACTTTATTTTTGCAAAGCAGCAAGATAAGCAGATGACCTTATTGAACTATTTAACGATAAGGTAAAGAGTTTTAAGGTAAAAGGACTAAACATATATCAATGTAAATGACTTATTTGGATATCAAAGACTTAAAGAATTTGTAATATATTTTAAGGTCGTATTACAATAAGGAGTCCTGTAAACGCAGAGTCTGGTTCAGATGAGGATAAAACAGATTTCAGTAAGGCTTTGATTTCGTAGCGCTTTAAATATTTCTTTGTTTTTTTTTCTTTTATACTCTGTGACAAAGGGGCTACATATACAAGAGGAACATTCAAATTCATAAATCGAAGACTAACTGACAATGATTTTGATGATGTAATATTTCTACTGATTTATTTCGAAAACAAATGTCAGAAAAACTGTTTAGAACAAAGGAATTGATTTGGTACGAAATCGAAACAAATTATAATAAAAAAAATTAAATTTACATGTGATGACCTAGGCTTTTTACCATTATTTTAATACGTTTTTTAAACCCATATATCTATTAAATCATGTATATAAAGGCAACAGCAGTATACCGCTTTTCAAAAGTAATAAATCGATTGAGATAAAAAAAAAAAAAAAAAAAACGCTTTACAAGCTTAAACCGAGGGAAACACATCAACTACAAGAGAAAAACAACGAAACAACAGAAACTTAGCCCTGTTTTGACAATATAATCTCCTTTTTTTTAGTTCCAATAGTTGCTGGGAGCGTTGGAGGATTTGTAGCAATTGTGATTGTTGTAATAATTGTGTGTATCATTCGAAGAAGGTAAACATTAGTACATAACTTTTTACCAATGATATAAATCGTAACGACTCGTTTGTGTTTTATCAAAATAATGATGCATTGCAATGCATAATCATGCATTATTTGTGCATTACTTGTCTTAATTTATTTAGTCTCATTTAAAATCACAACTGATAATTTTGTATGCCAGGCGTGTATTTTATCTCAATAAGACTCATCAGTGCTAATTGAATCAAAACAGTCGGATAACACGAAATTTTAGATCTTAAAAAAAATAATTCCCAAACATTGTGCCAAATAAGATCCGGTCAATCTAAACTCTTTTACATTGCATGTGAAATGTATCACATTTTTGTCGTTAACTCGGTTTATTTTCAATCTATATTTATTTTATTGTGTCTTGTGATATCCAATGGAAAAAATAAAAGAGGAATTAAAAAATAAAATATAATAAATACTGAACTCAAAGGAAAAATCAACACTGAAAGCCCAATTCAAATGGCAAAATCAAAATCTCAAATACTTCAAACGAACGGAAAACAACTGTCATATTCCTGACTTTTTATATGCATGAAGAAAATGGTGGATTAACCTGGGTTTATAGCTAGCTAATTTAAACCCCTCTCTAGTATAACAATCGCATAAAATTCCACTATATCGACAACAATGTGTGAACAAACAAAAACCAAACATAATACATTGTAGATGGAAATTTCAAAACTGGTGTACAGCAATCAGCTTTGTATTATAATCTTAATCACTGTAAAAACAAACAAATATGTCAAAGGAGACACACGATTTCTACATAAAGGCGCGTTTAATGTTTTTCCACATCTCGCTGAAGTCTTAATTAAAAAATCAACACAACGGATACACCGCGTTTTTGTAAGAAGACCGTGAATTATCATTTTTCTATACCCAATTCAATACCAAAGATATAAAAAAGAAGATGTGGCAATGAAAAAAAAACTCCAATAGAGAACAAATGACACAATAATTAATATCTATAAGTCACCGTACATTCTTCAACAATGAACAAAGCCAATACGAAATGACAAATGTAAAATTATTCAAACGAGAAAGCAAAGGGCCTCATTTATGTACAAAAAATGAACGAAAAGCAAATATGTAACACATCATCAAACGACAACCACTGCATTAGAGGCTCTTGGGACAGACACATACATACAGAATGTTGCGGGGTTAAACATGTTAGTGGGATACCAATCCTCTCCTAACCTAAGACAGTGGTGTAACAGTTCAATATACGAACGAACTATAAAAAATCAGTTGGAAAAGGTTTAACTCATCAGAAAGGTACAAATAGAAGTACATATAACAAAAACACAAAGTGGACGTGGCCGGATTCTTGTATATCCCAACAATAGAAAGACTGATCTGAGAGTATTTGCAGTTACTGACAGCTAGGAAAGCCACTAACAACTAATAAAAAGAATCATGCATCTTAGACAATCGTTTATTCCACGAATGCATTGAATATAGTTTTTTTAATTCAAGATTTGATTCTGTCGTGATCTTTATATCTTTATATTTTAATACGGTTTAACGTATATATTATAAGCTGCGCATGACACATCGCAATATAGCAACATAAGAAAATAGAAAATAAACTCGCAAGACATTTTTACCACTAAACGGTATTTTGGAACAAGGTATATTCATATCGTTTACTTTTCATATATTGAAAACATTGGTTTTAGTGTTGTATATTTCTTGTTCTTTTGTCCTCGGGATAGAGTGACTTGATTTGTCCTTTGAACCACATGTGGTTTCTTATTCGAACCACTTTGTATTTTACTACATTTCATTTCTGACAGGAAAAAATCAAACCACAAGCACTTAACTACAGCTGTTAATGAGAGAGAGCCTGAAACTTACTCAGAACCAATCAAGAATACAGTTCCAGAAGAAAGTAGGAAGTTAGTAATAGAGAATACCATTCCAGAAGAAAATACAAAATTAGTAAACGTTACAGAAGAGGGAATTTACAATCATTTGGGAGACTCAGAAAAAATGATTGAGATGAAACCACAAGATTCATCAATATATGATGTAACGGGAGATGATGAATATCACGTGTTTACAGGGAGTGGAAAACAACAGACAATAACAGACGATGATGACCTGTATGATCATGGTGCAGCAAGTGATGTTTACAACACATTGAATGACACAGTGACACCAAACAGACCGGAATCAGACACATACAATGTTATCAATGCAAAATGATCTGATCTAGCAATACGGTTGCCTGGTCTTCTTTGTTAACCGCGTAGGATTTACAAATGCCCACAATCCCGCATGAATAATGGAGATGTCTATTCTTCATTTTAGTTCATTCGGCTTTTAAGTTTTATAAATTATTCCTCTTTTAATCCTTTTAACAGATATGTATAAGATAAATCTTTTTATTTTATAGAAGATATATAAATACTAATAAGTATGAATTAAAGGAGATGCTGGCAGAGACCGGGAACAAATGAAAAGATGTATATGTATAGTTCATTTTATGTAAAGGCACCTCATAAACATTTTCTTTTTTACTTTCTTTATTGATTTATACATTTCATATTTTTATATATTTTTTTTACTATAGCATATAGATTCCACAATTTTGATAATCCTGGTACTTTTGATAACTATTGAAAATGTGTATAGAAAATTGTAAAAAGCTGTTTTATTGTTATTGTCTGTGAAATTATGATGTTAACTGGATGAAAATAAATCTCATATCATGCAAGATCAAATGTATGCAAATGGCTTCATTTGTGATCTCACAGAATTTTTTATTTTTTTTTTGTCTTGTAATGGTATCTTGAAGGCATGTGGAATAATCACTGTGCGCACAAGTTGCACTTTAAGATTAATACTGATCTTGAACATGCAAGGAGACAACCAATTTGAAAAGACAAGTGCTTAACTTTGTGTTTTTACTCTTCGCGACCTACAAAAGATTAAACATTTAAGATCAATGAGACAACTCTCCATCTAAGTAACAATTCATAAAAGTAAACAATTAAAGGTCAAGGTACGGCATTCAACACGGAGCCTTGGCTCACACCGAACAGCAAGCTATAAAGGGACCCAAACATTACCAAATTGAATGTAAAACCATTCAAACAAGAAACCCATCGTTTTAATCTATATAAACACATATTAACATACATGTATGTACTTGACTGGAAGACAAATATTCCATTTAACATTCCGTTCTTTATTCAATCGAATAGTGTACATTTAGTGGAAATATCAGTACAATCACTTCTTAAGGTATTTTTCAAAATCTTAATTTCATGTTTTGCTAGTTTTAAAAAAGGTTTTTAAACAAGTATGATATACATAAGCCTTTACTTGGCATCATGAGTTGGTCATAAATTTGACTAAGCTATATAAGTAGCGTTATCCTCAAATGTTGGTATAGACAGAGGGTATGATTAGTTTTTGAATAACTAATAAAATAGTTAAAAATAATCTGAATACCTCAATGTTTTAGCTCACCTATATCAAACTTCCCTATGAGATTATAACATTCCTTTAAGATTGTCCCACCCAAGGGTTCACTTTTTTAATGAGAAAGGTTGGTCGATTTAGAAAAATAGTTCAGAGCTAACTATGCACTTGCCAATGGTTACAAGGTTAGTTTCTCCATTTTTTGTTGTTGATATACTACCTTTACATTTCTCGCGGCTAAAGTCGCAGTAAACGAGACTAAGGTATTACTTTCCGTTGGCAGCGGCGGCGTAAACTCTTTGTATAAAGCTATATACACAAAGTAGAAGACCTGCATTCTTCATATCTTGTATCAGATAACGTATGTTACAAAGTTTCCAGTTTTTATATGTCCATTGCCTTTGACCTCATTTTCATTGGTCAGTGATTGCTTGAAAAACTAGAGGCTATAAAGTGCCTGTGTCGCTCACCTTGGTCTATGTGCATATTCAACAACGGAAACTCTCCAACGCTGAAGACAACAATATAATTCATTACAAAAATCAGTTCAGATGATCTTGTATATCCTAATCATTAATCCAGATTAGTTTCTTTTTATCTTCTTTAGCTTTTGCTCAAAACACAAAAGAAGATAAACGAAAATCCTCATTTAAGGGCAACCACTCCTATACAGAGTCAATCGTCATAACTATATCGGCAAAATTTGATTTAGTAGATTTTGACTTACTGATCATTTTGTGGTTTTAAAGTCATAAGAAACCTCAAATTAAAAAAAATCATGCATATGTTTTTTATAACTAAATGGATAGTTTTCATTATACAACTTATGTGCATATACTTTTTTCTGAGGAAAATTCGTTAATGTGTCCACATTTACAAGAAGTTTATTTGTTTTTAATTGCTTGCTTCCAGGAAGCAATTCGCCGACGTATTTTCCGTATGCATAGTGACCTGAGCGTAACCCTCCTCGTAAAAATCCGGCGATCGCAATACGCATGGATCTGTCATTAAAATAAACAATTATCTGATTGTACATGTTAAACACGTGCTCAATACCCATGCTTTTTGTCATTTATTTACTATAAGGTGACAATCGGTAAACTTCGGCTTTAAAACACGGCATTTAATGAGCAGCCATATTTGTTAAATCATAACAGACAGAGAGAAAAAAAAATGACGATTATACGATATATTTGCGTAAAAAATGACAAAATCGTGCACAGAGCTCTAAGTTTATGATATAAACATGCATTGGTTCAAGAATTGGATAAACATTATTTTTCACCACTCACTGGTTTCATATGACTTTAAACTAGTTACATTGAGGGTGATTTAGGCCAAATTTGAATAAATTATGCCAAGCAGTTTTAGACTTTCAAATTTTTATAAAAGCATAGATATATCTTCACCTGATGAACATGTGTACCCCGTGTCTGATTGGCTCTTAATGCTTTAGGTCAGAGATATAAGTCAAAAACTTTATTTTACCCCCATGTCCTACTTTTAGCCATTTTGGCCATCTACGTCGATCGTCAGGGTCATCGGATACAATTTCTTAGCTAGCTACCCTAAGGATGATTTAGGCAAAATTTGGATTAAATTGGCTTTTCAGTTTCAGTGATGAAAATTTTTTAAAGGGCATTAACTCATTATAAGGTCAATTCACAACTTTGCGGAACAAATTTTGATGTTTACAGATTATCTCCATCTATTATAATGTTCACGATAATAACCAAAAACTGCAAAATTTTCTTAAAATTACCAATTCAGGGGCAGCAACCCAACAACGGGTTGTCTGATGCGTGAAATGTTCACTACATATAGATCTTCACCTAATGAACAATTTTACCCATGTTAGTTTTGCTCTAAATAGTTTAGTTTAAGAGATATCAGCTAAAACAAATGCATTCTACCCCATGTTCTATTTTAGCCATGGCGGACATGGCGGATGATGGACATGGTCATCGGATATAATTTTTAAACTATTAACCCTAAGGATAATTTAGACCCAACGTGACATATCAGAGAAAGTGAGCGATGAGAGATCGTTTTTAAGATTAATGGAATGATTGTACGAAGTGTATTCCCTATCATGATTTCTTTGAAGGGGTTACTGCTTACAAGAAAGCTATTAACCAAGAGTTCATAACTGTGAAGTTGAAATCATCAGTTCGTAAATTTTAAAGACACCATCACGAGTTCGTTGACCGTTTTCACAGGTGATATTGAATGTTTTCGTTATATCATAGCAACAATCTCTTTCCCTTTTCAGGAATGTGACCTACGAAATTATACTATTTACCGAGTTTGTAATAACATGAGCAAAAAGACGGGTGCCACATATTGAGCAGGATTTGATTGCCCTTCCGAAGCACCTGAGATCACCCCAGTGTTTTGTTGGGTTTGTGTGTTCTAAGTCTTTAGTTTTCTGTGTGTACAATAATTTGTCTGTTCGTGTTTTTCTTTTTTAGTAATGGCGTTGTTAGTTTAATTTCGACCAATGAGTTTGACAGTCTCTCTGATAGCTTTTGCCCCTCTTTTGTACATGTATGTCTGGCATTCAAATTCAACTTTGACCTCATTTTCGTGCTTTTGTTTTTCAATACCATAAGCACTATGTCAACTATGTTTGGTATATTGAATAATAAGTGTAAAGTGTAAATGTCTGACCTTGACTCCATTCGAAAACTTTTATCTTTGAGACTTTTCATAAAATATCAATGTTCAGTAAAGCAAGAGAGACATTTCAGCTTGTGCACTCTTGTTGATTTATCAATGAGAAATAATAATCTTTAAAATAAGTTTTTGTTTCAGAAGTATATGTTTACACGGACGATACGTCTCATTCATTGAACACACGGACGATATGTTTCATTCATTGAACACACTGACGATACGTCTCATTCATTGAACACACTGACGATACGTCTCATTCATTGAACACACTGACGATATGTCTTATTTATTGAACACACTGACGATACGTCTCATTCATTGAACACACTGATGATACGTCCCATTCATTGAACACACTGACGATACGTCTCATTCATTGAACACACTGACGATACGTCTCATTCACTGAACACACCGACAACACGTCTCATTCATTGAACACACTGACGATTCATTGAACACACTGACGATACGTCTCATTCATTGAACACACTGACGATACGTCTCATTCATTGAACACACTGACGATACGTCTTATTCATTGAACACACTGACGATTCATTGAACACACTGACGATACATCTCATTCATTGAACACACTGACGATACGTCTTATTCATTGAACACACTGACGGTTCATTGAACACACTGACGATACGTCTCATTCATTGAACACACTGATGATACGTCTCATTCATTGAATACACTGACGATACGTCTCATTCATTGAACACACTGACGATACGTCTCATTCATTGAACACACTGACGATACGTCTCATTCATTGAACATACTGACGATACGTCTCATTCACTGAACACACGGACGATACGTCTCATTCATTGAACACACTGACGATACGTCTCATTCATTGAACACACTGACGATACGTCTCATTCATTGAACACTCTGACGATTCATTGAACACATTGACGATACCTCTCATTCATTGAACACACTGACGATACGTCTTATTCATTGAACACACGCGCACCGACGATACATCTCATTAATTGAACACACGGATGATACGTCTTATTCATTGAACACACTGATGATACGTCTTATTCACACACGGGATACACACTAAAACTGAGGGAAACACATCAAATATAAGAAGACAACTACCACATAACAGAAAAACAACTTTAAATTAACCACACACAGAAACGAACTATAATATAACAATTGCCATTTTCCTGACTTGGTACGGGATATTTTTAAGAAAACAAATGGTGGATTTAACCTGGTTTTGTGGCATTTCAAACCTCCCGCTTATATGGAAATATTAAATATAACATTTGAATGACATCATTACATGACAGGAATATAACACAAATAAATGGGAGAACATATAGGAAAGAAAAAACAAACAAATAATAACTAACAAAGAGTACCAGGTTTAAAATTTATAACGCCAGACGCGCTTTTCGTCCACACAAAACTAACCAGTGACGATCAGATGAAAAAGGTCGAAAGCCAAAACAACTACAAAGTTGAAGAGCATTGAGGACCAAAAGTTCCCAAAATTGTGCCTATAACGGCTAGGATTTACTGCCTGGGAGAAGAACATCCTTATTATTTAGAATAGTTCATGCTTTTGTAAACAGTAAATTTTTATAACTACTAACCCTCGGAACTTCGCAACTATATCTATATGTCGTTGTACAAATGTACAGGGTTTGTCATCCTATTTCGATGCCTCAGATTCGAATAGTAGTGGAGGCTTGGCTTTGAAAAGAAAAAGCTGGAAAAATAATAAAATGAAATATATTTTTATGAAAATGCTTTATAACGTACAAATAAATCAAAATGGAAATCAAAGAAAAATAAAAAGTTCAAATTCAACAAAATGCTTTTCTTACATTCTAAAATCGGATACTTTTATGACACTGTTTTGCGTGTCTGGTAATTTTTTTAAATAACATTGATAGCACGTAACAAAAATACTCGATCCTTTTGTTCATTCATGACTTTGTTTGTGATACCCTAATTTTTAGTTTGTTATTTTTATTTTTCTTGCTAATCGATAATGCACTGTTTCCTTTATTTGTAGTATCGTGTGTCGTTATTTATTCAAATTGAAATGTGTTGTACTGTTATTTGTTGTATTTCTCTGGCTTACCTTTTGAAACTCCTCTTAGATTCACAACTGTTGGATATTTTGTCATAAAACAAGTTTCTTTTGAATTTTTCTAGAAGATATTATCATGACTATGTTGAACTCTGTATGTCTTTCGATTTATCCTTATTGGGTTACTGTCACATTGACGTATATATCATATCTCTTGTATCCATATATCCAGAATGGGCACTCAAACCCCTATATATTGTATTAAAATATCACAGTATGTCTTATAATTGATGTGCTTCCATCGTTTTTAATTTGTAACTCGGATTTGTTTTCTCTCAATCGATTTAAGACTTTCGAACAGCGGTATACTACTGTTGACTTTATTTTTGATTACACATACATAACATCAGGAAATTATTATTTTAAACAATACATCTTAAACAACATAATTTACTTAATTATCTTAGAAGGTAAAACTTACTCTCACCAAATGGAACATTTGGATAGGACAAAGGACTATTGGTGACGCCAAATACATAATTTCCATTATCGTCAGGACTATATCCACCAGTCCATAGGTCATTGTTTTTCACTAAGAAGAATTGAAATTTGATTAGTATCATATGATATGTAGGAAGGTAATACAAATCTTCACAACATAATTTTCCCAACTTGATTAGTATTATGATATTTCTGTGCCTCAATAGCCACATGCCTTTGCAGTCGTTGGTCTTTTAATACTAAGAAAGCCGTCTTATCTGAAATGTTACCGAATTTCATTTCTTTTACCTAACAAGAGTGCACACGCTGGAATGTCTCGCAATCTTTACTAACTATTGATATTGTGTTCATAGTCCTAAATATAAAGCTTTACTTCAACTACCACATAACTTAACATGATCCAAGAAAATGAGGCCAAGGTCTTACAAACCAAACTTGAAATGTGAATACAGCTAACAATCATCTAATACAATAAACATTGACCAGAGAACCATTAAAATGAGATCAAGGTCAGATGAACAATGCTAAGCAGACATGTACAGCTTTATACAGTACCTCCATACAACAAATATAGGCCCCTTGCTTATAGTATTTGTCCAGTAAGAACTGAATTACGCATGTACTTTGCGAAATTAATACCACTGTCAGAAGAACCATGTATAGCTGTAAATAAAATGTAACACCAATATATATATTTGATCTTATATGAATAGGGGGTAAGTTACATCAGTTAATTTTTCCTCGAATTTCTGTCTTTTAAATGTCGAGGCTTACGCTAGATCATGAATTCTATCGTAGAAAAAAAAGAGCTACGAGTACAATCGTTACGGTTTTGTCAAGATGTGAACAAATTGAATACCATCATCTAGCACAGAAAAATAAAATACAAAAAGACACAACAATTACAATTGGTACACATCATTTAAGTTGCACATATTCGTTCCTTTCATTCAAGTGACACAAATGCGTACAAATAATGTTACAGTGTTGTTGTTGTCAAACATGCGTCCAGGTTGAACGTTTTGGTTCCACAAACATTTATACCAACACCACATCAACTATCACCAGTGGTAAATTTTACCTAGTGGCAGACGGGAATCAAAATCATCAATATTAAAATTTAATTATTTGGTACATCAGTCAAAACAAAAAATACACATATCATATTTCCCTACTGAACAAGTTAAACATATACACATCTCTAGAACAGAACGTACACTTTACATTAGTTATCTTATCTGTACTCTGCAATAAAAATTTCAAGTGTGTTCCCTTCCTTTCGTTTTGAGCAATTCCTTTACTATAACTCCGTTCGCATGAAATATGTTTGTTGAAAATCTAACATATTCATTACATATGACATGTCCTTAACTCAGTGTATTAAAGAAAGTCTGAATCAATTTGATAAATTGATTGATTAATTGATTGATTGATTGATTTATTCGTTGAATGATTGTTTGGTGATTAGCTCCATTTAAGTACTATTAAGGAAGTTTGCTCCTCTTGTTTTCGATTTTTCCCTTATTTATGGAATCTCTGAACAATAAGCAAACAAATTGCGGAAGCCCTATTTTTTTTTTACATTAGTTTTATTACATTTAGTTTAAAAAAACTGTAGTTGAAAGTCTTATAAAATCGTTTTTTTTCATCGTTTTAAAACCAGAAAAACGGCCAATGTTGTTTTTTGTTTACTTTTTAATTTTGTAGTTCCTTTATTTATATATTATCATTTTTAAGAAAAGGTCGTTTTTGTTTACTTTTTAATTTTGTAGTTCCTTTATTTATATATTATCATTTTTAAGAAAAGGTTGTTTTTTATTCCTGTTATTTTGAAACAGAGTAGCACACATCCTAAAGCTATTTCATGGCGAGTAATTTTAACTGTAATGGTAGCAAGAGTACCCGGATTGGATCATCAATATCCTGTAGGAAAACTGACACGCCTAGCCAATCCTACCAATAACTATTATAGTAAAAATTGTCATATCAATGTCCATTGAAAAAGAAAAAACAAAGTAATAGACATATTGCAGATTGTATAACAGTATTTGGAACGTAATGAGTAATTGTGAAAAAGTACATATTTTATAGCATTTTCAAATATGGCTTTTAAAACTATAAATAATAAAACTATAAAAACAAAATTTTCAATGGCAGCACATGGACAAAACCATAGGATTCCGATTATCTGACTAAAATTCAAAAACAAGAGGAGCAAACATCCTTAACATGATTAACGTTACAATAGATCAAACCATGCTACTACATGTAAATATGATAATGGAGTGGGTTAACTTACTTATAATTTTGACACTAAACATCTAACAAAATGTAACGCCATATTGTGATTAAAACATTTTGTGAGATATATGTTAGAATATTTACTTGTTTTATGAATTGAGACTTTTAATAATGGCGTCATGAATGACGTATTTGATATATAAATGTAGTAAACTTCGTAAAAACCTGAATTTTCTGCAAATTTATGACAGCTTTCTGACGATTAACAATCGCACAACGATAGGCCTTAGCCCAAAAATACTTTAGCTGATATATTCATTATAAGACACAATTAATTGGTGAGGGGTGACATCACATATGAAATAATCCTTAGAGATCACAAAACTTGACAACTTGTTAAGATTAAATGAAATGAAAAATGTTCCTATTTCAAGCTAACATATTCATAAATGAAACATTTAAATTAAAAACTCAATGTTTCACGTTAAACGTTGATACCCATATTGAAATGTTCCGAATTGGAGAACTAATTATATAACGCGTCGTGTTTATTTTAAAATTAACTTTTAGCTGACATGTATTGCTAATTGCTAGATTAATTGCAAGATAAGGTACAGGTTTACTAGTAAATTTGATATCTTGTTTTCATTATATGGTCATTTTTATAAATTTCCTGTTTACAAAACTTTGTATTTTTCGAAAAAAAAAGGGATTTTCTTATCCCAGGAGTAGAATACCTTAGCCGTATTTGGCACAATATTTTGGAATTTTCGGTCCTCAATGCCCTTCAACTCTGTATTTCTTTGGCTTTTGAACTGTTTTGATATTAACGTCAATGATGAGTCTTATGTAGACGAAACGAGCGTCTGGCTTATTAAATTATAATCCTGGTACCTAAGATAACTATTTCAAGTTTACTGAGACCAAAATTACAATAGAGCCAGTATTGTCAAATATTAATTATCATATCTCAAAAAAAAACCGATGCCACGCAACAACCAATCGCGACTATTTACAGGTCATTATTATTTATTTTTTCATTTATATTACTGAGATGAAAGAATTTACACTAATTACTTATAGCTTTTTGAATCCCATCGTAAATGTTACGGACGCCTTCACGAGTTGGTTGACCGTTATGGAATGACCGTTTCACAAATGATATCGGATATGTTCCTTACGTCGTAACTACAATCCCCTTCCCTTTCATGAATATGACCTACCGAATTAGACTATTTACCGGATTTGTTATCACATAAGCAACACGACGGGTGCCACATGTGGAGCAGGATCTGAGATCACCGAGAACTATTTGCACCAGAAAGTTGTTGGTGTTGATTCAGTAGTTTAAGGTGATCTTATTCACATGTCGAAAATCGCGGCAATTCAGGAAGGCATTAAATGATTATTTTAGGGATAAACTTGAATTTGGAAGCAAAATCAGGAAAAACTTGAAATAAACCACCAATACACTCTTCTATCAAATACAAGCAGATTGTGTTACGTTTATACGGTTTAAAGGTTATTGTCTTCGCAATTAAGGGTGAAAATAAGCTTTTTGGAAGAAAAACATGAAAGATTTCCACTACAATACCATACATGTATGCATAAAGCTATTGATAGATAGCAAACTCTGTTAAAATGTGCGATATCAATATAGAAATTGTCGGGTTTGTTGACTAGCTGAAGGTACCTTTATTGTTATTTATAAAATCGCCATAAATCCAACATGTCCTAGAAGACATTTACTGATTTTTTTGGGAAGAAAATATGGGTTTTGTAGAAAAATCGTGAAAAACTGGAGATGACATGTTACACACTCTCCTATCAAAATACAAGCAGAATTGGTTAGGTCAATAAGAAAGAAAAAAACGTTCTTGTCGTCGATTCCAATCCGATTATTTGCAATCAAACGGAAGAGTGTTACAATTTTGGGTGAAAATAAGTTTTTCTTAGCAGAAAATCATGAAAAATTGGGAATTTCCCTATACTCTCTTAAAGTAAAATAACCAGCAAACTTGGTTAGTATATGCAATATTGATGTAGAAACTGTATTTCAAAACTATTAAGTGATGCAAAAGAAAATAATCACAAAAACACTGAACTCTGAGGAAAATTCAAAACGGAAATGTTCACCGTGACCTATTTAATGTGAAAGATTCAATACTAATTCGTTCAAGGTATGTTAATATCGTGACCTAATTGAGAATAGTAACAAATCTATGTATAGAAAAAGAAAGACGAAAGATCGAAGGTCATTTTTATCCCCGCACTTGTTTCTTGAGTAAGATATCAGACAAATAGTCATAAATCGGAACAAAAATAAATATCCTTCAAAATAATGTGTGTAAACTGTTCCTGGCATATTTCTATAAGTTAGTAAGGGTAAAACATTGTGTGCGTTCATTTCAGCGTCAGGGATTTTAAAAGTCTTTTTTCATAACAGCTAGTTCTTGTTTGTATTTTAACATACAGCTACACATCTTGTTATGTATTAATAAAGGCAACAGTAGTTTACCGCTGTTAAAAAAGTTATAAATCGATTGAGAGAAAAGAAAAAATCCTGGTAACAAACTTAAAATGAGGGAAACACATCAACAACAATAGGAAGACAACAACAAAACAAAAGAAACACTGAAGTGCCACAAAAACAAACGACAACGCAACATACATACATAGAAACAAACTATAAGATAACAACTGCCATTTTTCTGACTTGTTACAGGACATTTTAAGAAAATAAATGGTGGGTTGAACCTGGTTTTATTGCTAGCCAAACCTCGCGCTTTTGTGGCAATGTAAAATATACCACTAAAATGACAACGTTTTTCAAGTTTCATTAATTTATTTTGACATAAACGAGGTATTTCTAATGCAATTCAAACATAATGGAAATGTAAAAAAAAATTTAGACTGAATATCATACTTGTACATGTTACTCCATTTGTAGTTTTGGTAATAATTTAAAAAAAAATATCCCTAGCATCTAAGAGCATGACATATTGTTTAAGGTTAAGGAACAGTAAATGGACTATGTCACAGATTTTAAAAAAGTTTGACATTCAACTTTGGCTCGATGAACTTGAACTGAAAATTAAAAAAAAATATGCATTTATCTTTTTTATCATTTGAAATATTACTGATTGAATACTTTGAAAATGGGTAATGATTTGTATAGGAAGCGCATGAAATCTGTCAAAAAATCATCAATACGCATTTATAATACATAGACATTTCTTGCAAAAAAATATATGTTGTTGACACATAAATTTCTGTTTTTATGATCATTAGACATTTGATTATAACGTTGAATAATAAACCGACAAATGTTTTTAATGTTATACATAAAGGCCAAATATTGAAGTAGAAAGTATATGTGTTTACCCTGATCCGCGCAGGAGATCTAGTAATTTCAGTATTGACTCATATAATTAAGAGAATACGCTATGCTTTCGGTTCAGCAGCGTTAAAAACGTTTTCTTTCAAATCAGTACATCGATAAAATTGTTGTTTTCGAATTTTCAGTAATGTTCAGTGCCAGGTAAATCTATCGATTTTGAAATAAAAGAGATTTATTAGGTTTGTCTCACTTCATTCGCGCTTTGATTATTATTTTCAGTAAATTGATTGATTTCTTAATGATTTCGATTTATTTTTTATGAAAAATAATTTTGCTTTGTTTAATTATTCAAAATGAAATGTGTTTAACATCACTGGGTCGATACCTCTGCTGGTGGTCTATCAGTCCACGACGGTATCATCAGCTCAGTAGTTAGTACTTCGGTACCGACATGATTTAACAAACTTCACTAAAATTGTCCGTTTATAAATTTTGAAATTATTAAGAAACTAAGGTTTCCACTTCCTCAGGCAAAGTTGACTTTAGATGAATTTGGCTATTTATTTAAGGTATTTTTTTGTTATATAGCTCTTCGACGGTTTCGGTACTTATACATCCTCGGATTTCAAATGTTTGGCCTTGAGCGTGCCTGTTGAAGCTAAATCCAGAAAAGCGCTTTGGACGCATGGACTTATTTAACTTATTTTTTTTTTAAATTTGAAATTATTAAGAAACTAAGGTTACAAAACCCTCAGGCAAATGTTTACTTTGGGTGAATTTGGCTAATTATTTTAAATATTTTTCTTATATAGCTTTTCAATGGTTTAGGTATTTATACATCCTCTGATTTCAAATGTTTGGCTTTGAGCGTTCCTAATGAAGGTCAATCCAGAAAAGCGCTTCGGACGCATGGAATTATTAAACATGTTGTTTTCAATTTTTGACATCACTGGGTTGATACCTCTGCTGGTGGACTATTAGTCCCCGAGGGTATCATCAGCTCAGTAGTCAGTACATCGGTATCGACATGATTCAACAAACTTTTCTAAAAATGGCCGTTTATACGTTTTGAAATTATTTATTTTAGGTATTTTGTCATAAAGCTCTTCAGTGGTTTCGGTACTATATGTATACATCCTCGGATTTCAAATGTTTGGCTTTGAACGTTCCTGATGAAGGTAAATCCAGAAAGGCGATTTGGACGCATGGAATAATTAAACGTGTTGTTTTCAATTTTGAAAACGCAAACCTTTAAACTGGAAATTTTACTATATATCTTGCTGAATAAATCGCTAATGTCAAATTTGTTTGTTATTATAAATATAAATTTTCCCTGTGACTGTGACACGTAGATTTATGATGTAACAACAAACAAAAGAGCTCTGTCAATTTGACAAGCTGTGATACTAACACTCTCCATGAGTTTTTATTAGATAACATATGTTTTCGCTTTGGAGATTCTGTATATCGTCAATTAAATACAACTGCTTCTCAAACCACGCTTCTTTTTGGGAGATATACAATATTCATAGATAATTAATTTTGTTTCATACTGGTTCCCAATTAATGATCTCTATGTTTCACCTCAGTAAATATACATATGTATATTGTTTATATTGAAATCTGTAGTAATCCTACAGGTAGGGGTAGTTAGGAAATTTAGCGTAAGTTAAAACTCTTATAAGTTCGGGGTAAATAAACGTTGAAAATATGCTGCATAGCGAGTCCTATATCATTGAAACAAAATAGTAGTGCATATAAACTTTCTATTCTAGGATATGATTTTTTTTCAAAACTTCATCATGTTCATAGCAAAAGTGTTACAGTGTTAGCCTTAGCCGTAAAAGGAGTTCCTATGAGAAATTGTATTTCAATATTTACAGAAAGGCAACCTATATTGGGTGAAAAAAGTTTGGTTTATCTCACAGATTTTAAAGAAATTAACTTAAATATGACGTTTTACAAATATTTCATAAAGATTGAGAAAATCCTAGGCCTTAACTATGATGACTCATCATAAATTCTCAGTTTACAGTATGCATAGTTTACTTAAAGCCCTGAATGCAAAATAATTTTATAATATATGCATATTTGTAAGTTGAATTGTTTAGAAGTGCTTATATTTTCGCTTCATTGTCATTGAAACTCATAGATCCTTCTTCAATATTATTGGTGAGGTGTTTTTGTCCTGTCGATAACCCAAAAGTAAGCCGCAACACCTAAATCTGCTTTTTTGGCCACCGCGACATAAAAAAAATACAATCTAGAAATACAAAAATATCTCAACAAAACTTACAAAATTGTGCCCTATCCTGAATATGTACTAAATATTCCATATTGCTAGAAACAGCAGAATAATTTAGGAAATGTGAGGCCCCAGGGGAAACAAACAGAGAAAATTGCATACCCCCTGGGTCATAAAACAAATAATTTAATTTGTAAATGTTATGATTTTTTTTATTTTTAAAGGTCTTTATATAGAAAACAATAACTGTGCTTAGAAGTTTTGCAAAAATCAGATGTTAGCAGTTATTTCAATAAAACATTGAAGTGAATTTGTACATCAGACTGGTATCTGTATGCATACATCTATTGCAAATATGGCTTTGGTTTAACACTTCTAGTTCATATATTAAATAAATTATGTCAGATATATGGTTAGAGACGATACTGTTGTGACAAAAATTCTAAACTGACCATTTGAGGCAGAAATTGTGAACTTTCATTGACAAATAGGCACACAGTAAGATGTGGACTGGAAACAGAGGCAGGATTGGATCCTTTATATAATCTTGAATGTTGGAATGATTGACTGCTTAACATTACATTTACAGTATTCTTGAATGATTTCAATTTGCTATCAGATCAGTTTTAAACAGGTTTGATGTGTTTTATCATTTGATTTTGCCATGTGATTAGGGACTTTCCGATTGAATTTTCCTCGGAGTTCAGTATGTTTGTGATTTTACTTTGTTCTATGCATTTCATGTCAAAATACATGCAAATAGGGAATGCGGCAATTATTAAAGTCTTGTTTTCAAATCCTTAAATAAAATGAAACAGGGGAGGGGGCATAAAATGTACAGTTACAGAAAACTTATGAGTATATGCAGTGATTTCTTTCATGCTATAATTCTGATAAATAAGTATAAATGTGAGAAAAGTATTTTTAGAGATTTTTCTTTTTGAATAAATGTATAGGTGGCACTTTGTAAATACAGCTGTTTCTCAAACCACGTCTCTTTTGTGGATATATAGAATATTCGTAGTAAAAGTGATACAGTTTTAGCCGTAAAAGGAGTTCCTATGGGAAATTGCATTGTCAATATTTACAGAAATATGACTTAAAAATACGGCCAAGTGTCGACGTCCCCCTTGCATAAACTCGACGTTATAGTTACCATAGACTACATAAACTTGAGCAAAAGGATCTATGACGTAAATCTCAATCAATCAATGTTCCTCATAACGTCAACTCCACAAAATAAAATTTAAAAGTCATTGTGTGGATGGACCAGCATCTTCAGTGTATGACACATTTTGCGATCCAAGTGTGGAGTGTAAGTCAATTATACATACAGAGACTACCAAACACTCAACCTTTTATTTATGTAAAATAATTACAACAAACAACTGATTCAGCGTCTTGTTTATAGTTTCCTTAAAGTTTCAATATACGTTGTATGATATTGTCCGATAAGACTTTATATCCATAAGAGCCAAAACCAAATGATGGGGAATCTAATATTTAACTTGTTGAGCTGTATTAATAATTTAAACCACAACAAAACTCGCTATAATATAGGATTCATACATCTTATTCTTGCGAAATGTATTATAATAGTAATTGTGAATGGGTGCAATATACCTAAAACTGTGTACCTTTATCGTGTACCTGTATTACCTGCACCATAAATACCTCGTTAAAAGAACTTGAAATTGCTATTTTTAACACAATTGATAACAACTAAACTGCGGAAACCCAAGTATTTATTTTATTATTAGATATTCAGATCCAACATGGCGATTGGTAATTATCTTACCTGGTTTACCGTCTTCGCAGTGATAGGTAAAGTTTCCTTTTATTAATCTATTTTTTTAATATTTATTTAATATACTTATTCTCTAATGTAATTAACATGCGTTTTTATGCAGAAGAAAAAACCGGTTTTTCATCTTCTTTTGTAAATCCAGGTGCCAATAATAATGTCCAGACTAAAATATCGATCAGCTGAACATAAAAGTTACTTTACGCGTAATTGTTGACAATTTATATGGATTTTTAAGAGGCACTATCTGTCATATTCATGTTAACTGATTTGAATAAGTTCTAACATTTGATTTATAAATACTTTTAAAAATTATTATCAAAATTATAAAAAGTTTTTAAAAAAAATATAACACATGGTGTATCGACATTTCATGTAAATTTTAGTCCAGACGCCATCTAATAAACCATCGAGTTGTCCGCTAAAGACTACCGAAGGTCATATATCCCGATATAAACATAAACATAGATATAAATATATAGCAAACTCGAGCAATTCGATTTTTCTACCTTTTTTTAGCTGACTGTGCGGTAAAGGCACTGCTCATTGTCGAAGGCCAAACGAAGGTCTATAGTGGTCAATTTCTGTGCCAAGCGGTCTCTGGGGGAGAGTTTTCTAATCGGCAATCATTCCACAAATTGGAAAAAGACTTCTGTGGAAGCTTACATGGGAGTGAGACCTTCTTGATTTTATAAGGTCTATACAATTTGGGTCACAGTTAGGCAAGGCATTGACATTATAACAATTGAAAAAAAATATATATCTAAACAGTTTTATTTTAGGGGAACTAAAAATTTCGATTTTCTTTTTTAAAAATCAACGGAAAATGGCCAGAGGCATTTGACGGATCCCCTGATCTTGCAATCGTCATGACATTTAGCAACGAGTAAGTTTATATGTAATTACCGATTGATTTCTTTTGGGGAAACTGTTTTCCTTTAATATGTATCGAGGGCTCAATTATGTATTACTTCATGAAAAAGAAGAAAAAGATATAAAAACTCAACATTCGTCTCTGATTTTATCCGTGAATAAGTCGTTGGTATCCGTGTATAACTCGGCAGAGCTATTCATACACTTGCAGAAACTCTAGATAGGAGTCAGTTTTTTTTACATGCCAAAAACCTTCTAATGATTGTTAACGGATTGATTTCCCGTTAATAATTTGTACCATCTGTTCGCAAATCGTAAGCAACAAAACTGTACCATCCGTAAACTGATCGCACGAAATGGTAAATTAGTTTACGTTTTATTTTCAGATTGTTTAATATATAAAAACGGATTATTCCGAGTTTTTATATGTAGTTTACGATTTCATTTGGGTCGATCACGATGGCTTTATGGATTATTACAAGTTATTATGACCTTTTTATTGGTAGTCACGAAAACTTTGCCAATCATGAGATACGTTTACTTTAAAAAATCATCAGTTTCCGGGGGGGGGGGGGGGGGGGAAGTTGATGAACCAGGGTTATGTCAAATACAATCATCATAGATACCAGGATTCATATATGTCGAATAATAGTATATCAATTTAATCAAATAAATGCTTGAGTAAATCATATTAATAAGTTGACAAACAAGTTAAGTAATCTTTATTCAACGTACACCAGTAACACATATGATATCTTACAATTAAACAATAATTTACATATGTTCGACTGCGCTTTAAAGGTCTTTAAGCATATTAAAGAAATCGGTCAATGTCAAATTTGTTTTTGAATAAGCAGGTGCTTTTAATTTATTGAAGAAATCTATCAAGATCGATTCCTACGATGGAGTTACAATTACGATACTTGGCTTTCGTCTCCACAGTAATAGGTAAGATCTTATATTTTGAAATTACTTTCAAGGTAGTACAAAGGAAATTGCAGTACATAGAACTGTATTCCTCCATTATGAAATATCGATCTGTTTACCTGTTTAAACACTACAAGTATGACTGACCTGCACAGCATAAAATGTTTGCACGTATGTGCTTGTGAGTTCGTGAGTTCATTTTTTTAATAGAAAATGATAACACCTTTGTATTGTAACCGACCTCTGTCTACGTTTTTAAACAATTGAACACTTCATTAGTATAATAAACAGGTAGACATAAGAATAGGGTATAATAATTGAAATGAAATTTAAAACTTAAATATACTTCATGTTTCTATCATTCCTTTTTTCAAAATACAGAGGTTAACTGAAATAGTCCTGACTTGTTTTCAACCTGTAACACAGAAATATTTTTGTTAAAAAAATAACTTAAAAGAAATGTACGGACTAATCTGCAGGCTAAGTGGGCGAGTGATCTAGAGTGATGGACACAGTATAGGTGGTGTTGTTTCGATATCCCAATAGCATGAGTTTGAATCCAGTCGAGGGAACAACAAGCTATTTAAAATCCAAAATAATTAATAAATCGTTTTCTACATTTAAGGTATATCTACAACATCAAAGAATATACCGGTTTTCCTTAAAGCTGACTACCGTGATGGAAAGTTGACATTGATCTGTAGTGTTACCTCGCTTGTTTTTAAAACTGTTATTCATGATCCACGTGGAAAGATAGTTGGTAGCTGTTCAGCACCGATTCATCAACTTGATGTTAGAACTTGTTCAACGCCAGAAACACTGCTAGACCTAGATCTAAATAGAACAATATTAACAATAAATAATCCGGAAAACAAAAGCATCGAAGGTGTATGGAAGTGTTCCCATGGCACCAACCGTGGTAGTGACGATGTATATGTTCAACCATATTTTAAGCCATATAATTTCTCTCAATCTGAGCAAGGTAAATGCTATTATTATAACAAAATTTCAACTGAACACAATCGAAATGTAAAATACACATAGTTATTTTTTACGTTTAATTTTTAGCTCACCTGTCCCGAAGGGCCAAGTGAGCTTTTCTTATCACTTTGCGTCCGGCGTCCGTCGTCGTCGTCCGTCGTCGTTAACTTTTACAAAAATCTCCTCTGAAACTACTTGGCCAAATTAAACCAAACTTGGCAACAATCATCATTGGGGTATCTAGTTTAAACAAGAGGCTGTTACAACGACAGCAAACCGGATTTATTAACATTTATTTGTATCCTGCCAATATCACAAGAACCATAACTGATGAACGGTGAAAGTGAAAATCGTCAATATCAAATTTGACCTCCATTTTATCATCAGTATCAACATATTAAAATTTGAAAAGCTTAGGTTGAACGGTTCATGAGTAAATGCACGGACACGACTGGAAAAGCCATTTTCAATCTTTCAAGAACCATAACTCCTGAACGGTAAAAGTCAAAATCGTCATTATTGAACTTGACCTCCATTTTGTCATCAGTAACAACATATTAAAATTTGGGAAGCTTTGGTTGAACAGTTCATGCGTAAATGCACGGACACAACTGGAAATGTCATTTTTCAATCTTTCAAGAACCATAACTCCTGAACGGTAAAAGTCAAAATCGTCATTATTGAACTTGACCTCCATTTTGTCATCAGTAACAACATATTAAAATTTGAAAAGCTTTGGTTGAACAGTTCATGAGTAAATGCACGGACACGACTGGAAAAGCCATTTTCAATCTTTCAAGAACCATAACTCCTGAACGGTAAAAGTCAAAATCATCATTATTGAACTTGACCTTCATTTTGTTGTCTGTAACAACATATTAAAATTTGGAAAGCTTTGGTTGAACGGTTCATGAGTAAATGCACGGACAGCATTTAGATATCCGCCCGCCCGGCCGCCCGACCGCCCGCCGTACATCCGCAATTCAATAACCGATATTTTTGTCACAAAAATCCGGTTAAAAATGTGTCTGTTGACCCAGCCAACGAACCAAGATGGCTGCCATGGCTAAAAATAGAACATAGGGGTAAAATGCAGTTTTTGGCTTATAACTCAAAAACCAAAGCATTTAGAGCAAGTCTGACGGGAGCAAAATTGTTTATCAGGTCAAGATCTAACTGCCCTGAAATTTTTAGATGGATCGGAAAACACTTTGTTAGGTTGCTGCCCCTGAATTGGTAATTTTAAGGAAATTTTGCCGTTTTTTGTTATTATCTTGAATATTATTATAGATAGAGATAAACTGTAAACAGCAAGAATATACAGCAAAGTAAGACCTAAAAATAAGTCAAAATGACCAAAATGGTGAATTGACCCCCTAAGGAGTTATTGTCCTTTATAGTCAATTTTTAACAATTTTCATAAAATTTGTAAATTTTTCCTACATCTTCCACTGAAACTACTGGGCCAAGGTTCATTATAGATAGAGATAATTGTAAGCAGCAAGAATGTTCAGTAAAGTAAGATGTACAAACACATCACCATCACCAAAACACAATTTTGTCATGAATCCATCTGCGTCTTCACATAGACCAAGGTGAGCGACACTGGCTCTTTAGAGCCTCTAGTTTAATAAGTTATCAGTATTTTCCAGTGTACGTACTGTATGCTTTGTCTTTGTCTTTGTAGATGCTGAGGTCAGTACTTGTTCGGAATTTGTCTTCATCGCAATTTCTGTCACTTGTGTCGTCACTGTTGGAATATTACACATTAACACCAAATACTCTGTGCAAAAAAGAATTTGTAGGACAATATTTCAAAGTAGAGGTAAGATGTATCCATTTGAGTCCATTTTGGCCTCCTTGAAATATATTTACCCTAAAGATTCAAGCAGATTTATTTTAAAATAAACCTTTATAAAGATGGAAATGTTACTAGTTATCAAAGGTACCAGAATTATAATTTAGTACGCCATACGCGCGTTTCGTCTACATAAGACTCATCAGTGACGCTCATATCAAAATATTTATAAAGCCAAACAATTACAAAGTTGAAGAGCATTGAGGATCCAAAATTCCAAAAAGTTGTGCCAAATACGGCTAAGGAAATATTCATTGTTGTACGAAGGTTTTCATATAAATCGATTCTAGTTGATAATAAAAATATATAAGGGATTAAACTGTAACAGGTTATTTGCTGATACTATATTTTTCATACAAGGTTAGGAGTCGGACATTACTTTATGTTTTAGAATACATTTATGCAGGGAAATAGACAACATCGGCACTGACTTCATAAAATATGGCTATAGATGAGCATGGCAGGAAATTTTCGTATAAGAACCCACTATAACTCTTATGGTGGTATATTATAAGGAAAATGTGTTTTCATTTTGATTTGAGTGTGTTTTTGGAAACTTAATTATTTACAAATGTAAAATCAATCTAGAGGCTCTTCAGAGCCTGTGTCGCCCATCGGTATCAACTGTGGTTTTGGAAAGCTTTTAGAATAAGGTTAAAATTATAATAAATAGTTAATACCCTAATAATGATTTAGACCCAGTTTGGTTTAATTTGTCCCAGTAGTTAAATTTAAAACAGGTCATCCCAGTGTTGTGTTGCAATAGTCATTCAAGTCCCCTTATCATTATTTAAATTAGTGTCCATTCGAAATGTTTTTTAACAATTTTCCCATAGACTTCTTAAGTAAACTCCTATGTTTTATTTTAACCATGGCGGCCTTGTTGGTTGGATGAGAGGATCATCGGATAAATTTTTCAATCAAGATACCCTACTGAAAATTGTGGATAAGTTTAATTATATTTGGCCCAGTAGGTTAAGTGGAGAAAATTTGTAAAAGATTACATAAATGTACGAAAAATTGTTAAACATTTACTATAAAGGTGCAATAAGTTCTTAAGGGGTCAACCTAATGAATACTTTTTACCAATTGTATGATGTGCTTTAAATGCATTAGTTTCTGAGATGTTACCAATTTAACCCTGTATTTTATTTTAAGCAATGTCGGGGGTCAATTGACAATTTTGATCATGTTGAAATATTTGTAGAATTTACATTGCTTAACGTTATTGTTGCATTCATTTTTTCTCTATCTATAATAATAGAAAACGAATCCAATGGCATTTTGCACTGTATTACTCACTAGTCTTTCAACTTCCTGATTGAATTGCTGAACATTTTTTTTGGGGGATCATATATCAATTTAGTAGGCTGTGCTCGAATAGTGCAGCTATCCTTTTCGTTTGAACAGATTTCGAAAGATCGACTATATTGTATTGATAAAAAGTTCTTTTTGGATGAAAAATAGAAATGTAAATAGACCTTTCTTGTTAAGATCATGAAATATTTCTTTGCTAACGAGCCTGTGCATGTCGGTCACCTAAAGGTCTATGTATATATTCAACAAAGGACAAACTTATTGAAGACGAGAATAAAATGTATGACACAAATGTTTTTATGATGATCTTGCACTGCTGATCGTTTTGACTGTTGAGTTTCTCTCTATCTTCTTAGCTTTTGCTTAAAACACAAAAGAGAGTAAATGTCTGATCCGATTCTCATTTAAGGACATTTATTCCCAAAAAGAGGGACAGTCTACCAACTATATACCGGTACGGTGTTGTCTATAAAGCCAACATTTGACTTGTTTTAGATCTTGCATTGCTGATCGTTTTCGTTTTTTAAAAGTTTCTATTTATCTATCATAATTTTAAATCATACAAGGCAAAACGAACTCTGAGGAAAATTCAAAACGGAAAATCCCTAATCAAATGGCAAAATCAGAAGATAAAACACATCAAACGAATGGACAACAACTGTCATTTTCATGACTTGGTACAGGCATTTTCTTATGTACAAAATGGTGGATTGAAACTGGTCTTATGGCGCTAAACCTCTCACTAATATGCCAGCCGCATCAAATTCCATAAATTTGAATATTGTTTTATTGGTATAAATATTGATTTTGTTATCAGTAAATTAAAACCATACTTTAATCATTCTGAATACTACTCACTATTACTTTCACGGTTCTACAAACTGTCGAAACATATAGTTTGGCATTGCACCAGGTCATGTTTTTCTCTGACTGTTAATGACTTCTTTACAATAATTCCATAGAATGTTGAATGTGTAATAATAAATACTGTGGATTCATTTATATTCGTGGGTACCAATTTTCGATTTTATATGAAAACTTGAATGTTCGTGGATATTTAATTTCGTGGTTTTGCCGATGTAAAAAATGTATGCATACAAGCCTATAGAAAATTTGTCATTCGTTGAATATTATATTCTGTGATTTACCTGTATCCACGAAATCCGCGAAAATTGGTATTCAACGAATTATAATGAATTCACAGTATTTTAGTCTTAAAAACATAATTTTATTCATAGGTTGTTTTTGGCTTTACAATAATACCCGTTCAAGTCCACTCCGTGTTTTACCCCGATTCATTCTATAGCTGCCTGTCTGATCTCTATAATTATTCATATTCTTCCAGTTTTCAACACTTTAAAGGGGACATTTACGAGGAGTCGAACCCGAACAACATCCAGGGATTCAGAAATGGAGGGATTGATAGAGGGTGAGTTCATTTAGGTCAAAATATCTAACTGCAATGAAATTCGTAAATGTCTCTCTATTTTAAAGTTCTTTTTTCTTTTTGTTTTACTTCCCAATCAAAACAACTTGTTTTACCCCGCCTACAGAAGCCGGTAAGTGTCAGGGTGTATTCTATATTTATGTCGTTTTAACAACTTAACAGACTCGGTGTATCAGTTGGTCTGACTTGTAATAACGAACTTCAAATTAACAAAAAATGATTCATATGGTTTTTATAACTAAATTGGACAATTAAAAAAATTTTCATCAGAAAAAAAGTTTCTGTACATAGATTTAAAATTATAAATATCTTAAATGTGCACTAGCTGCCAAGTTCATGTTCACCGATTATACTCAAATTCTCTTATTTTATTTATAACAATTTAAAACATTATTCCAAACTATCTAAAGTATCAAATAAACAATTTACACATGGTCTCAGTAAGATGTAGATTCGTTTTGTGTGAAATTTAGCCAAGACGCCATTTAATTAATTTACCTTGTATGACCATATAAGCGATGTAAACATAAACATAGATATACTGTAAGTAGATTAAGGAACTCGTGTAATTGGATTTTTTTGTTTCACTTTCAATGTTGACATTCTTTTCCGTTAAATAACCGTACACGGACAATGCATGCGTTATTCTATCTTTTTCTACGGGGTTAAATTGGAGTTGACATAAATACGGATTTAATGAGGTCGAATTCTTCACTTGCAAGTGAAAAAATCATTATCAATGTTTATTAGCTTAATTTGACAAAATTGAACCTTTTTAGCTGATAAAAGCAAATTTTTATTTCACTTTTTCACTTTCATTAACTTTCATTACTGCTTGAAAAAAATCATACTTTTAATAAATTTTTTATATCTCGTAGCTAGTGCCCCTTTAATCACAAATTACATATACTTACTTTCTTATTGGGTCGTTGCATTTTGTGTGGTAAAAGGGGGTGCGAATGAATTAATTACAGAAAATGTTTTTTATATAGTTTTACCAATGTCAGTCATGGTGTTTTTTTCATTTAACTTGATATGTTGAACGACGGGTGCCACATGTGGAGCAGGATCTGCTTACCCTTCCGGAGCACCTGAGATCTCTCCTAGTTTTTGGTGGGGTTCGTGTTGTTTATTCTTTAGTTTTCTATGTTGTGTCATGTGTACTATTGTTTGTCTGTTTGTCTTTTTCATTTTTAGCCATGGCGTTGTCAGTTTGTGTTAGATTTATGAGTTTGACTGTCCCTTTGGTATCTTTCGTCCCCCTTTTTTTGAAATCATGTTTCCCAACAAACCTGATATTGTTCTATATGATAGATCTTCAAACTAATCATTTGTGACTTTTTTGTTTATATCAATTAATTTGAAATGTATTACTTTCAGGAGACACCAAGAAGAGGGCTGCAGAACATAATCGTTGTCATAATTGCGAAAAGGAAACTAGTTTCTCCCTATGTCTCGAGTGCAAAAAATTCTATTGTGAAACATGTGCCAATACTCATAGTAATAAACTACGTTTTAGAAATCATACAATTAGACAAACTAATCTATTTCCATATAAAAAACAACACGAAATGAAGTGTAAGAGTTGTCCAGAAAACCATCCTGAAATGGTCTGTAAGAAATGTGAAAATGTTCTATGCATAACATGCTCGTGTCCACATTCAAACGACAAAGATGTGTTCCATCCATTAATACCCCCTAGCAATCCAATTGTTCCAACTACTCGGTCAAAAAATCAAGACGATTCAGAGGTTTTGCGCAAAAATTACACCGTTTCTGTGTCAGAAGGGAAATGTGTTACACGAATCAGGGGAATTGCGTATCTAAAATCAGGCGGGCTTTTTGCATTGGCTGATTATAAAAACAAAAAGCTAAAAGTTTTCTCAAAATACAAACTTGTGTTTGAAAAGTATCTGAATATGGAACCTAGGGGTATGACTGGCATTTCAGGCAATAAGATTGCAGTAACGTTTGCTTACGAAAAAAAAATTATATTTTATGAAGTCGCAAAATTAGATGCTTCCAAATGTGATGAATTCAATTTAAAACCAATCGGAAAACCGTTTGAAATAGCATACCACAAAGATCATTTCATTGTTGAATTAAATGAAGGTATTGACGGGTGCATCATCATATTGGACAACTATTGCAATAAGAAATTTGAAATTAAAAATCAAGATTCGAAGTTTGGTTATTTTACAGGCAATACTATTAGATTACAATTAGATATGGACAGAGAGGAGTTTTATGTTGCAGCCATAGGCAGAAAGGCAGTGTATTGCTTAGACTTTTATGGAGCTGTTAAATGGCTCGTAAAAGTACCGAGTCCTAGAAGTATTGCTATAGTACCAAATACTAAAGACACAACCTTACTATTTGCGAGTCATAAATCTTCGGCAATTTATAAGTTAATATGTAAAGAACAAAATGGAAGTGAACGGTATAAACCGGAACTTATTGAAATGGAAGCAGAAGACGAAACCGCATTGGAGGAAGACAAAATCAAATTGCCAGAATACATATCATACGATCATGATAACTGCTTACTTTATACCGAGGTAGCAAATGGCCATGTTAGTGTTTATCATTTGGAAAAACAAAAAAGAAATTGAAATATTATACACTAACAAATGTTAGATAAGTATCGCGCTCGCATATTTAGGTTTATGTTTTCAGTATTCTCTTTAGGTAACTGTTTATCTGTTTATCGGTTGGTCGTTTTTTCTTTGTTCAGTCAATTTAGTTTATTTTCGACTGCAAGTGGTTGTAATTAAACTTTTTTTTATAAACTACAACTGAAATAACGTTTTTATTAACGAGGTTTGGCATGCCACAAAACCAGGTTCAACCCACCATTGTTTTCCTTAAAAATTTCCTGTACCAAGTCAGGAATATGGCCATTGTTATATTATAGTTCGTTTATGTGTGTGTTACAAATTTTACGTTGTGTCGTTTGTTTTCTCTTGTGTTTGAGTGTGAAGTCACATTACTATAAGATATAGTGTCACGATACTTTTCTATCCCAAATTTTCTCCTCTTATATTTAATGCGTTTCCCTCAGTTTTAGTTTGTTACCCCGATTTAGTTTTTTGTCCATGGATTTATTAGTTTTTAACAGCGGTATACTACTGTTGCCTTTATTTATATGTTAAAATGCGTGGGTTTTCTTATAATATCTTTGTTTTAGCATTGTATGATATCTATTGTTTTATGGAAATAAATTTATTTTGGAAATTAAGTTTAGTTTAGTCTTTTACTTTAATTATTTGAGATTCTTTTATTTTTAATATTTCTCTCCAGAACTTGTTATGAAACAAACTAAGAGCCGAGTTGGAAGCTTTGATGTAAATTTTAAATTGTTTACATTGATGTTACAAATACTTCCCTAATACAAATTACATGCAAATACTAGTAATGGACTTCTGGTAGTATTAATATAAAATGTTATGGTAATAGTTATCAAATGTACCAGAACGCCAGATGCGCGTTTCGTCTACATAAGACTCATCAGTGACGCTCAGATCAAAATAGTTGTAAAGCCAAAAAAGTACAAAGTTGAAGAGCATTTAGGATTTAAAATTAAAAAAAGTTGTGCCAAATACGTCTAGGGTAATCTATGCCTGGGATAAGAAAACCCTTAGTTTTTCGAAAAATTCAAAGTTTTGTAAACAGGAATTTTATAAAAATGACCACATTATTGATATTCATGTCAACACCGAAGTGTTGACTACTGGGCTGGTGATACCCTCGGGGGACGAAACGTTCACCAGCATTGGCATCGACCCAGTGGTGTAAATAGTTATCAAAGGTACCAGGATTATAATTTAGTAAGCCAGACGCGCGTTTCGTCTACATAAGACTCAGCAGTGACGCTCATATCATAATATTAATAAAGCCAAACAAGTACAAAGTTGAAGAGCATTTAGTATTCAAAATTCCAAAAAGTTGTTCCAAATACGGATAAGGTAATCTATGCCTGGAATAAGGAAATCCTTAGTTTTCGGAAAATTTAGTTTTGTAAACAGGAAATTTATAAAAATGACCACTTTATTGATATTCATGTTATTAATGGCATTTGGTAGAGTATCATACAAACTTCAGAGGTAAACAGGTCTTTGACCTTTGCTGAGTCAAATTTAGAGGGTTATGTTGGGGGAAAAATGGTATATTGTTAAAGGAATGACTGAAGCAGGTCCCTCTTAGCCCCCTTATGAAAATTTATGGAAACGCCACAGAATGTATCAATCAGTGATGGTGATATTAGGCTGAAAACACATTCTGTATATATGTTCTGGACCATATGAGTATTTGGACCATACGCGTATGGTCATGACCATATGGGTATATACTCATATGGTCCGACCGTACGCGTATGGTCGGGGTAATTAACTTCTAAACTCTTTATATGGTATGACCGTTCATTAAAAAGAAGCTATCATATAGATAATTGTATAATTATATTATAATAAAACGATTAGCTAAATAAAATTAAAAGTTTCACACAGTTAATTTGACTTACTTGTAAAAACTATAACAAACACATTTTATACCGATGGTCATTACCGATTTGTTATTAGGAGTGAAAGGCAATATGTCGACTTAAAAAAAAAATCCAAAAATTTCTTAATGAAGTCACTGCAAAGTAACATAGTTTATTTAAGTTGTCTTGTGAGTATGGTGTATTACAGTCATGCTACGATATTTAAGATCTAGAGCTTCTTAAAAACACCGTAGACATATCGGAATGGCACAAAACCTCGGTATCACTGTTCGCAGCTACAAAAAGGCTAGCTTTTCACTCGCAAACAAAAAGTGTAAATGAAAAGGATCGTGCACAACCAAGACTTTTAAATGCAAATAAGCTATGATACATGTACCGCGTGGAAGTAAATGTCACCCCAAGCCTACATGCAAGAAGGTAATTCGCGATGAAAACTAACTATGTCACCAATATGTAAATTTTACGTAGTATCTGAATTATAAAAATAATACATTGTCATGTTTAAGGACATATTTACTGTTATTTGTAAAACTTATATCTTGCAAGTTTTATAGATATATAGGTCTGAATCAAGCGACAAGTCCGAGATTACTCTGACGTCCAACGACTGTTTTGCCAGACAAGCTGGGACCGGCTCTAGCAGTATTCCTGAAATAACTATAACCAGCATTTACCTTTTGAACCCATCATCCATAGGCATGGCATGTGCCTTAAAATAATAAAATTGAGTTTGTGTGTTGGGGAAGTGGGTTTTGAAGTTCAATAATCGATGTTGGCAATTTATACTAGTGATTTCCAAAATTAAGTAAACGGACAAACTGATCAGCATACTAGACATGTTAGGCATGAAACAGTTTTGTAAATAAATAAAATGCAGGAGAACATAGTCGTTTTTCTAGACCATGCATAATAAAGACTGTCTATCTTCTATTCGTGATAGATTTGTTATTAATTCTGAAAGCTCTTTATCTGTGCTGGCAGCATCTAGTGTCCCACATTGAGCTTTTCTTTGTGTTTGAAGAAGGACTGTTGAGACGCGCTCTAACACACTGTCAATTGATGGTTGATGAGAACGAGCTAGACGATCCATTTTGCAGTTTGTGGGTACCCGCAGTTTGTTTGTAAATGGCGGCCGAATTGTGTTGTCATTTGTATCGATGGATATGATTGGTCGGAATTAATTAGCATGGACGATAACGCATTGTGATTGGGTACATATGAATTGCTACTGAAAACAAGGCGTAAATGTATTTACGAATCGCCGTTAAACTGTTCTTATCCAATAATGTGGTTCTCGCTTTCATCTATCATAGATTGTCGATCGTTAATGCATTTATGATAGATAATGATAGATTATGGCACGCGGGAACCACATAAATGAGATAATCACAATTTATCGGGGATAATGATAGATTATCGGTCGACCATTATAGATGAACGGCGTAAAGTATACTTTACGGTTGTTAATGCATTTACGAAATTATCGTCGACAATCTATCATTGTCGATCATAAATGCATTATCAGTCGACAATCTATAATAAAGGAACGCGGGAACCACAGTATTGGATAATTACAGTTTAACGGGCGATTCGTAAATGCATTTACGCCCTAGTTTCGATAGCAATTCATATGTACCCAATCACAATAGGTTATCGACAATGCTAATTAATTTCGTCCAATCATATCCATCGATTCAAATGACAACACATGTAAGTCAAATTGATCGTCTAGCTAGATCTCAACAACCGGCATATTAATAGTATTTTAAAAGAATTGAATACTGTTTATCTGTAAAAATTGAGACGCAATTAATTACATGCAAGTTTACATTTATTAAATATTTTTACGTTTGCATCAGAGATCAACCGATACGAACCTTGGGAATATTCATTATTATACTTATAATAATTTTACAAATTTTAAATAAAATAAGTTTTAACTGGCACTAAATTCATATACATGGCAAGTCCTTGTAGAATAATTTACTTTCTATTTATCAATATTAACGCATCATTTATCATTTCTAATGTAACAAAATAGTTTTTTTTATATCAAATATTTAATATTAAAAAATCGTGCATTTTTCTTATATTATTATATATAACATTAGAGACAAGTGACACACATATATATATGTACCGTGACATATATTTTTCCGGATTGAATACCATTATAGTATTACCTAGTGCTTCTGTTTATATAAAGTAAAGTAATTTGTTTAGTTGTAAAAACAATTACCAAGTGATAATCCATTTAGAACTTCACCTCCAGCTTAATTTCAGGTGATTGGAGGGCAATAAATTGCGTAATTGCACACCTGTAAATCCAGTCAAAACTCGGGCTACAGAACTAGTTGTTGGAAAATCGGACACATATAATTTCACTGTGTACCAGATTTTAATTTTTAAAATAAAAGAAATACCGAGAAAGTAGCTTTTTATTTGTTTGGTGTATAAAATTGCCATAAATCCACTTATTCATGGTATGGCATCAATATTTCTGACCTGACACTACGTACTTTATATTGCCTTAATTCTATAGATTTTAATATGCAATGTTTCGGGTCCTTTCAGGAATATTCCCAGGTAACCCTCATCAGAGGCCGACATATACTGTCTAGTGAATATTTAATTGTACATAATAAATTAAATAAAGTTTATCAAGAGAAAAAATAAAATCATATAGACGGTGAAACAACATGTTAAAGGAAGTAAGCCTCACAGGCAGACAGCTCGAAAGAATAAAAAAAAATATTAATTTGACTTAACTATAACCAATGAATATCTGTAGACAGAATATATTCAGAAACAGATTTTGTACAAGTTGCTATTGTTTCTAATAATTCTCGTAATTTGTAAAGGAATTAAATTCAAATAGTTGTACATTTTGTTCACCGTCTTCTTTGAATATATTAAATCCATAATTTCTCGATCTTTTGTGCAATTTGATATTATTTTTGTAAGATATTGCTTTATTTTACTGTTTATTATTATGATCATTGTCAAATATATATTCTAATATGACGTCCTTATTACGCAAATGTAAACAAAGCCGTGTTCTAATGAGCATAAAAAATATGTTTGACACATGCGCACGAACTTACTGTGTATATTAACGTTATTCCCATCGTTATCCTTAAAATGTATACATTTAAGCAACTAGCATAAATATATATTATATATTTCATAAAACAACATATATTAACCCTGCTCGTAGTTTTTAAACTTATCAAATATGAATTGTAATGCACAGACTCCTCGGGGAGGAAACGGGAAAAGCCAAACATTTCACGATATTTTCGAACGCTTCGACCTATAAAATACTGTATTTGTCCTATAAGAATCGAAATAATTCCTTCGTGTCATGCTCTTTGCTCATTTTAACATGAGTAGGCATTATATTTGACCACATTTTACACCTCGCTAACGCTCAGTGTAAAATACCAACAAATATAATGCCTACCCATGTTAAAATGAGCATAGAGCATGACACGAAGGAATTATTTCTTAAGCAATATCAGATATTTCCAGGGAGGCAACTCCGCCCATTAAAACGCCAACGATCTGTTGTATTATAATAACATTACTTCCATAGGTAGCTCATTGACAATCACATTATTTGTAATCAGGTTGCATGTTACCTTTTAAGGTTTGACACGATTGGCGAAAAATTATATATTGTTGGTTGCTTAAAGCCCAGTGGCAAGTATCTCATGTATGTGTAGGATGATGATATAAGGTTGTAACATAAATTGGATTTTTTCCTTTGATGTTTTTATGAAATAATTTGCTTAAAAAGTGTGGTGAGGGAAAACCATGGTATATTATATGCAAATTTATGTTGTACCATACTTTACTAATTAAATATGCAACTCGACTAGAATCCAAAGGAAAAAAGGCGGAGCTTCAGCCATGGTATAACATATTCATTTTCATGTTATTCCATGGCTGAAGCTCCACCTTTTTTTTTAAATGTATCCGCCTCTAAAATATTTAGGAAACTGTAAAAACGTACTAAAAGTCAAGATCTTCATTTGCTTTCATTTTATAAGAAAAAGCAATAAATTATGTGTACCACATTTCAAGAAACCCTTTTCAAACTACATAGAATTGTTACGAATTCCCTTAATTTTGGAAACAATTACTAAATGTTTCTTTTTTCAGTTTTGAAAAAAATAAAATGTAACACTATCATTTCCTTTGCGAAAATTCAATTTAAATTCGATTTAAAAAGGGGAGTACCTATACAAAAAGAAATAAATATCGGCTACAAATATCTGTGAAAAAACATGATTAGGGGACGTACACTATCTACGCCCCTTGATCCGCCACTGTTAAAGTATTATTTTATCATTAAAATTGTGTTTTAATAAGTAATCTAATAAAATAACGGAAGAGAAGCATTTTTCAATTAGATGAAAATTCTGTAAAATATGATTAATTTGTATGATACATTGAAAGAAAAAAACAATTCTTACCGTCATTTAATAGAATAATTATTTAATCCTTGTCGCTGGAATTCGACATTTTTGTTTACCTCAGTCTGATGATATTATGAAATTACCTGCGCCTACAATCATACACGGGGCGCAAAACTAAAAACAAATCAGGGAAAATCCGACATTTTCTTTACTTTCTGCAAATTCATGGGTTCTATTACATGAAGTACACAGACGATCATACACGAAGCGCAAAAGTGACTTGCGCGAGCTTCCATTTCATTGGATAAAACTGTAACGTGATCAATTTCCAATATTAGTTGAAGGTCTTGAAGCTGTCAATCATTTTATTTATATTACAAATTTTATATACCATGTGTCTTACTCATTAACATATTTAAACAAACTCATCCTTCGGATTCGTTTGTTTAAATATGTTAACTCGTAAAAACCATGGTATATATAGTACTTGTTTGCTATTAAAGTTGTATAACTTCTATAGTTCACTGAAAATCATATTAGTTTCCATGTTACCTTCAATGATTTGACATAGTGATGAATTATTGATTGTTGGTTGCTTAAACGCTCAGGGGAACATATTTCATGTATGTTTAGGACGATGATATAGCAATAGTGATGACCTAAGGTTATTTGCTAGTATAATATACTAGTCAACAAAAGAAACGATACAAGACTTATTTTCAAATTAAAGATAAAGTTTTCCGTTCATTGGACCAATATTGAAGGTATTAATACTTAAACATTATGGAAATATAAATCCGTTAAAAACAAATATTGTTTTGCTTTCGTGACGTTTTTTCGCGATTTTTTTTTTTAACAAAATTTACATAAAACGACAATTTAAAAACAAAGAAGTTCCAACTAATGATGCCAACCTCTCATTTGAAGGTAAAGACAGTGTTTGACGTCAATTTGTTTTTAAAAATCATAGTTTCTTCGTTTATTTGTTAAGCAAAGTTCGGCCCCACGAGAAATCGTTAAAATGTATACATTATCATCTGATTTCCCATAGACAGTATGTGTAAAGTGATATTCAAAAAGCGATAACAATCTTAAAACTAATCCGAAAGGTTTCAAATTTACTGTGTGTTGTTTTCATATCTAAAACATTGATTTGAGATGAAAATTAAAAAAAAAAATGTTTTGCATTTTTTTAGATTTCTAAATACACTTTTTTTCCCAAAAATTTGAAAAAACAATATTTCAACCCATTAGTTACAACATGAACATACCTTGATTAGCATATTGAATAATTTTAACAAATTTAAAATTTTATTTAGTACTTAGAAAGATCTAGAAAATATGTGTCGATTTTTTATTCAACTTTCCGCAAAACTAATTTGCACCGTATGATCGTTTACACGGAATTTAGATACTTTCCGACAAGTTTTGATTTTCATTATCACATGTGCATACATTGTAAATGAAAGCTTTTTAAAATAGTGCATCTCATTTTGTTTTCTATTTAATACTTTTTGATAAATTTTATTTTAATGTCGTGTATCGTTTCTTTTGTTGACTAGTATAGTATAACATCTATATTAATTTTGGTCAACTTCGTACTTCATTTGGCCTTTTTAACTTTTTTGGATATGAGCGCCACTGGTAAGTCTTTTGTAGACGAAACGCGCGTCTGGCGTATAACTCAAAAGTGGTAAAGCCTCAGGTCTGGATGGTTTCCTAATGAGATGCTAAAGGCAGGAAGTTTAGTTCTAAATCCTTTAATTCAGAAACTGTTTAATCATGTCTTTTCATCTGGTATTTATCCAAGGCAGTGGTCATCAGTCTATTTATCTGCTGTTTTTAAGTCTGGTGATCCAAGTAAAACAGATAATTATCGTGGCATTGCCATTAATTCTTGTGTTGGTAAATTGTTTAACTCTGTTTTGAATAACAGACTAGATAAATTTTTGGTAAAAGAATCAGTGATTAATCCATGTCAAAAAAATGAAGACCATCTGATCATCTTTTTGTTTTAAAAACCATTATTGATAAATATATAAGTAAAAAAGGGGGCAAACTATTTGCCTGTTTTGTAGATTTTAAACAGGCTTTTGATAAAGTGATCCATCAGGGTATCAGATATAAGCTTTTAACAAACAATATTACTGGAAAGTTTTATTCTATCATTAAAGACATGTATAGTAAAAGTGACCTCTGTGTTAAAATTGATAATGAAATGACTCCATGTTTTAAATCATGTATAGGGGTTAGACAAGGTGATGTTTTAAGCCCAAATATTTTTTAAATATTTATCAATGATCTACCTGACAAGTTTTTATCTTGTCCTGATCCAGTAAATATTAATAACCGTAGAGTAGACTGTCTTATGTATGCTGATGATGTAGTAATTTTTTCAGAAACACAGGAAGGCTTGCAAAAGAGAATTAATATGTTACATGAATATTGTGTAGAATGGTGTTTTGATGTAAATTTTAAAAAGACAAAAAGTATAATTTTTAACAAGCCAGGAAAATTTTTAAAATGCTGTTTACGTTTTGGAGGTAAAGAGATTGAAAGTGCAAAATTATATAGATATCTTGGAATCACATTTACATCTAGTGGTTTATTTAAGCAGTGTAAAGATCAATTATACAACAAATCTTTAAAAGCTTGTTTTAAGCTACAGAGATGCTTGTCATCATCTAACCCTATAGTATTGCCACTTTTTTACATCTTTATGATCATACAATTAAACCCATACTATTATATGGCAGTGAAATATGGGATATAAAATTGAGAAAGGAAATGGTGAATATGTCAAAGCGACAACCACCCGACCATAGAGCAAACAACAGCCGAAGGCAACCAATGGGTCTTCAATGTAGCGAGAATTCCCGCACCCGTAGGTGTCCTTCAGCTGGCCCCTAAAATATGCATAATAGTACAGTGATAATGGACGTCATACTAAACTCCGAATTATACACAAGAAACTAAAATTTAAAATCATACAAGACTAACAAAGGCCAGAGGCTCCTGACTTGGGACAGGCGCAAAATTGCGGCGGGGTTAAACATGTTTATGAGATCTCAACCCTCCCCCTATACCTCTAGCCAATGTAGAAAAGTAAAAGAATAACAATACGCACATTAAAATTCAGTTCAAGAGAAGTCCGAGTCCGATGTCAAAAGATGTAACAAAAGAAAATAAATAAAATGACAATAATACATAAATAACAACAGACTACTAGCAGTTAACTGACATGCCAGCTCCAGACCTCAATTAAACTGATAGAAAGATTATGTCTTCATCATATGAATATCAGGTACAATCCTCCCTTTAGGGGTTTAGTATCATACTATCATAAAATATATGAGAAGAACATAACCCGTGTCATGCCAACAACTGTTTTTTTAGAAATAAATGTGTTTAGTTCTGATGCAAAGACCCTATCAGTGAATCAATGTTAAAGCCAAAATATGCAATCTTTAATGACCTGACAACAGTATCGTAACTATATCCCCTTTTAATAAGTCTATTTAAAGGTTTTGTTAGTTTCTGAGGAGAATACTGACATTTTTGTGCTTTATAAAGAATATTTCCATAAAATTTTGGATGTGAAATACCTGAACGTATAAGATGTCTGCATGTTGAGTTATATTTACGAATTATTTCCTTATACCGGTGATAAAATTTAGTAAATGTTTTGACCAGTTTGTGATATCGAAAACCCTGGTGTAATAATTTTTCAGTAATACATAAATTTCTCTCGTTAAAATCTAATACATTGTTACATACACGAGCGAATCGTACAAGTTGAGATATATAAACACCATAAGATGGTGACAAGGGAACGTCACCATCTAAAAATGGATAATTAACAATAGGAAATGAAAAATCATCTCTTTTATCATAAATTTTTGTATTAAGCTTCCCGTTTATGATATAGATATCAAGATCGAGGAAAGGGCAGTGGTCATTGTTATCATGTTTAGAACAGATTCAGCTGCTTGTAAAAAAGATAATGAGTATATATTAGAAAAAGTCTTTGGTCAGGATTCTTCTGAAAAATCTCACACCAAATTTATGAAATACATTCTTGGTGTAAACAGAAAGTCAAGTAATATAGCTGCAATGTCAGAGCTTGGTAGATTTCCTATGTATTTTACTATAATTTTATCAATGTTAAAATATTGTCATAGACTGGAACGTTTGACAGAAGGACTATTATATGATGCGTTTATATGTTGTAAACAGTTACATAGTTCTAATGTTAATACATGGTATTCTAGTATAGATTATATTCAGAGAGAAATTGAATTACCAAATTTTGACCAATAAATTGGTTCTTTATGTCAGTATGTTAAAAATAAACTATGTAAAAGTTATGTCACTTTTTGGAATAAACTGAAGTATCAAACAATTAACTCTGAAAAAGGGAAGCTTGGTACTTATTTTTCCATAAAAAAATGTTTTAAAAAAGAAAAATATTTAGAATTGCAGGACTTCAAAAAAAGGCAGTCAATTTGTAAATTAAGAATAAGTGCTCACTCTTAAAAATTGAGACAGACAGATATTCAAAAAAGCATATAGAAAGATCTGAGCGTCTTTGTACTAATTGCTCACTTGGTAAAGTTGAAGATGAGCTCCATTTTTTATTAGAATGCCCTCTTTATGATATTCAAAGGGACGATTTTTTTCAAGACATTTCTAACAATTGTTATAATTTTATAAACTTAAATAAATCTTCTAAATTTGTATGGCTCTTGACCCAAGAAAATGTAACTCTTATGGAAAAACTGGATTGTTATATTTGTGACTGTTCTGAATTAAGGAGATCAGGCATGAACACTGACATTTAGTCAAGTAAATAATTTGAAAATAATTACATATGCATGTATAATGTAATTTTTTATTCTTTTATTCACAATATATATGTGGTTTTTAGCTTGATTCTGACCAATGCTTATATTCGAATTATATATGTATATGCCTCTATTATTGCTGTTGTTACTTATATGTAAATCAATTGTATCTGATTTTATGCCCTTTATGGGCCCTGTAATTTGGGAAATAAAAATTTCTATTCTATTCTATTCTATTCTATTCTATTCTATACTAAATTTAGTCCTGGTATCTATGATGGGTTTATTTTCATCGACACTCATATCAATTTGTATTTATTTTCCATGTTTCCAACTAAGGTTTGACTTGAAATAACGATGAATTATTGATTGTGATTGTTTTAATGCCAGTGACAAATATTTCATGTATGTGTAGGACGATGATATAGTGATGGCCTAAGGTTGTTGGCTAGTATTATAGTATAACTTCCATAGTTCATCGACAGTCATATTGATTTATAACTAGTATTTATGTTCTGTATAAGTTTTGAAATGATATAGAGATGAATTCTTGATTGTGGTTGCTTAACATCTAGTGGCACATATTTCATGTTTTTTAGGGCTATAATATAGATATGACACAAGGCTGTTTGGTAATATAATAGTATAACTTTTATAGTTCATTTACAATCATACTAGTTTGTACTTAGTTTTCATGTTACCTTCAATGGTTTGATATATTAATGAATGATCGATTATTAGTCGATTAACGTTCAGAGGCAAATAATTCATATATATTCTTAAGACGATGATATAGGCACGGAGTTGACATAAGGTTATTTTCTAGAATAATAGTATAACTTTCATAGTTCATTGACAATCATATTACTTAGGTCTTTCTACCTTTCCGTGGAAATACCTATTGATTTTGTTCTGATTATTAGGTCTTTCCACCTCTCCGTGGAAAGACCCATTTATTTGGTTTTGATTATTAGGTCTTTAAACTTTTCCGTGGAAAGACCTATTGGTTTTGTTCTGATATTTAATTTTTTTCTTCCGCCACATTTTGTTCTTGCGTAGTATTGTGGTTTCGCAAAATGTTGCAGTCATAGCACTTACTAGATGAATATCCTGCAGTCATAGCACTTACTAGATGCATATCCTGCAGTCATAGCAGTTACTAGATCATATTCTGCAGTCATAGCACTAACTAGATGAATATCATGCAGTCATAGCAGTTACTAAATCATATCCTGCAGTCATAGCAGTTACTAGATCATATTCTGCAGTCATAGCACTTACTAGATGAATATCATGCAGTCATAGCAGTTACTAGATCATATCCTGCAGTCATAGCACTTACTAGATGAATATCATGCAGTCATAGCAGTTAATAAATGCATATCCTGCAGTCATAGCAGTTACTAGATGCATATCCTGCAGTCATAGCAGTTACTAGTACTTGATCATATTCTGCAGTCATAGCAGTTACTAGATCATATTCTGCAGTCATAGAAGTTACTTGATCATCTTCTGCAGTCATAGCAGTTATTAGATGAATATCCTGCAGTCATACCACTACCTTGATGAATATCCTGCAGTCATAGCAGTTACTAGATGAATATCATGCAGTCATAGCAGTTACTAGATCATATCCTGCAGTCATAGCACTTACTAGATGAATATCCTGCAGTCATAGCAGTTACTAGATGCATATCCTGCAGTCATAGCAGTTACTAGATGCATATCCTGCAGTCATAGCAGTTACTTGATCATATTCTGCAGTCATAGCAGTTACTAGATCATATTCTGCAGTCATAGCAGTTACTTGATCATCTTCTGCAGTCATAGCAGTTATTAGATGAATATCCTGCAGTCATACCACTAACTTGATGAATATCCTGCAGTCATAGCAGTTACTAGATGCATATCCTGCAGTCATAGCAGTTACTTGATGAATATCCTGCAGTCATAGCAGGTACCTGATGAATATCCTGCAGTCATAGCAGTTATTAGATCATATCCTGCAGTCAATAGCAGTTATTGATCATATCCTGCAGTCATAGCAGTTACTAGATCATATTCTGCAGTCATAACAGTTACTTAGATCATATCTGAAGTCATAGCACTTACTAGATAAATATCCTGCAGTTAGCATTACTGATGCATATCCTGCAGTCATAGTAGTTACTTGATGAATATCTGCAGTCATAGCAGTCACTGATCATATTCTGCAGTCATAGCAGTTACTGATTCATATTATGCAGTCATACACTTACTTGATCATATTCTACAGTCATAGCACTTACTTGATCATATTTTACAGTCATAGCACTTACTAGATCATATCCTGCAGTCATAGCAGTTACTTGATCATATTCTGCAGTCATAGCAGTAACTAATCATATTCTGCAGTCATAGCAGTTACTAGATCATATTCTGCAGTCATAGAAGTACTTGATCATCTTCTGCATCATAGCATTATTAGATGAATATCCTGCAGTCATACCACTTACTTGATGAATATCCTGCAGCCATACCACTAACTTGATGAATATCCTGCAGTCATACCCCCCCCCCCCCCCCCCCCCCCCCCCCCCCCCCCCCCCCCCCCCCCCCCCCCCCCCCCCCCCCCCCCCCCCCCCCCCCCCCCCCCCCCCCCCCCCCCCCCCCCCCCCCCCCCCCCCCCCCCCCCCCCCCCCCCCCCCCCCCCCCCCCCCCCCCCCCCCCCCCCCCCCCCCCCCCCCCCCCCCCCCCCCCCCCCCCCCCCCCCCCCCCCCCCCCCCCCCCCCCCCCCCCCCCCCCCCCCCCCCCCCCCCCCCCCCCCCCCCCCCCCCCCCCCCCCCCCCCCCCCCCCCCCCCCCCCTATTCTGCAGTCATAGCAGTTTTAGATAAATATCCTGCAGTCATAGCAGTTACTAGATGCATATCTGCAGTCATAGCAGTTACTTGATGAATATCCTGCAGTCATAGCAGTTATTAGATCATATCCTGCAGTCATAGCAGTTTACTAGATGCATATCCTGCAGTCATAGCATTATAGATCATATCCTGCAGTCATAGCAGTTACTAGATCATATTCTGCAGTCATAGCAGTTACTATCATATTCTGCAGTCATAGCATTACTTAAATGAATATCTGCAGTCATAGCACTTACTAGATGAATATCCTGCAGTCATAGCAGTTACTAGATGATATCATGCAGTCATAGCAGTTATTGATGATATATCCTGCAGTCATAGCAGTACTGATATATCCTGCAGTCATAGCAGTTACTAGATCATATCCTGCAGTCATAGCAGTTACTTGATGAATATTCTGCAGTCATAGCAATAACTAGATGAATATCATGCAGTCATAGCACTTACTAGATAATATCTGCAGTCATAGCAGCTTACTGATAATATCCTGCAGTCATAGCAGTTACTAGATCATATCTGCAGTCATAGCAGTTACTTGATGCATATCTGCAGTCATAGCAGTTACTAGATCATATTCTGCAGTCATAGCAGTTACTTGATATATATGCAGTCATAGCAGTTACTTGAAGATATCCTCAGTCATAGCACTTACTTCGATGAATATTACAGTCATAGCATTACTAGATCATATCTGCAGTCATACAGTTACTTGATCATATTCTGCAGTCATAGCTACTAAATATATTCTGCAGTCATAGCAGTTACTTGATATATCATGCAGTCATAGAGTTACTTGATATCTTCTGCAGTCATAGCAGTATTAGATGAATATCTGCAGTCATAGCACTTACTTGATATATCCTGCAGTCATAACTTACTTGATAATATCTGCAGTCATAGCATTACTAAGATGATATCTGCAGTCATAGCAGTTACTAGATCATATCCTGCAGTCATAGCACTTACTAGATGAATATCCTGCAGTCATAGCAGTTACTAGATGCATATCCTGCAGTCATAGCAGTTACAAGATGCATATCCTGCAGTCATAGCAGTTACTAGATCATATTCTGCAGTCATAGCAGTTACTTGATCATATTCTGCAGTCATAGCACTTACTTGATATATTCTACAGTCATATCACTTACTTGATCATATTCTACAGTCATAGCACTTACTAGATGGATATCCTGCAGTCATAGCAGTTACTTGATCATATTCTGCAGTCATAGCAGTAACTAGATCATATTCTGCAGTCATAGCAGTTACTTGATCATATTCTGCAGTCATAGCAGTTTTTAGATGAATATCCTGCAGTCATAGCAGTTACTAGATGCATATCCTGCAGTCATAGCAGTTACTAGATGTATATCCTGCATTCGTAGCAGTTACTTGATCATATTCTGCAGTCATAGCAGTTACTAGATCATATTCTGCAGTCATAGCAGTTATTAGATCATATGCTGCAGTCATAGCAGTTATAAGATTATATCCTGCAGTCATAGCAGTTACTAGATCATATTCTGCAGTCATAACAGTTACTAGATCATATTCTGCAGTCAAAGCAGTTACTTGATGCATATCCTGCAGCCATAGTAGTTACTAGATGAATATCATGCAGTCATAGCACTTACTAGATGAATATCATGCAGTCATAGCAGTTACTTGATGAATATCATGCAGTCATATCAGTTATTAGATCATATCCTGCAGTCATATCAGTTATTAGATCATATCCTGCAGTCATAGCAGTTACTAGATCATATTCTGCAGTCATAGCAGTTACTAGATAAATATCCTGCAGTTATAGCAGTTACTAGATGCATATCCTGCAGTCATAGCAGTTACTTGATGAATATTCTGCAGTCATAGCAGTCACTAGATCATATTCTGCAGTCATAGCAGTTACTAGATCATATTCTGCAGTCATAGTACTTACTTGATCATATTCTACAGTCATAGCATTTACAAGATGCATATCCTGCAGCCATAGTAGTTACTAGATGCATATCCTGCAGTCATAGCAGTTATTTAATCATCTGCAGTCATAGCAGTACTTGATCATATATCTGCAGTCATAGCAGCTTACTTGATACATATCTGCGTCATAGCATTACTTGATGCATATCCTGCAGTCATAGCAGTTACTAGATCATATCCTGCAGTCATAGCAGTTACTTGATGAATATCCTGCAGTCATAGCAGTTACTTGAAGAATATCCTGCAGTCATAGCAGTTACTCGATGAATATCCTGCAGTCATAGCAGTTACTAGATCATATTCTGCAGTCATACTAGTTACTAGATCATATTCTGCAGTCATAGCACTTATTAGATGAATATCATACAGTCATAGCACTTACTAGATGAATATCATGCAGTCATAGCAGTTACTTGATGAATATTCTGCAGTCATAGCAGTAACTTTATCATATTCTGCAGTCATAGCAGTTACTTGATGCATATCCTGCAATCATAGCAGTTACTTGACGCATATTCTGCAGTCATAGCAGTTACTGATCATATTCTGCAGTCATAGCACTTACAAAATCATATTCTGCAGTCAAATCAGTTATTAGATCATATCATGCAGTCATAGCAGTTACTAGATACATATCCTGCAGTCATAGCACTTACTAGATGCATATCCTGCAGTCGTAGCAGTTACTTTATGAACATCCTGTAGTCATAGCAGTATTATGATAATATACTGCAGTCATAGCAGTTAGTAGATGAATATCTGCAGTCATAGCAGTTACTAGATCATATTCTGCAGTCATAGCAGTTACTGATGAATATTCTGCAGTCATAGCATTACTAGATGAGTATCATGCAGTCATATCACTTACTAGATGAATATCATGCAATCATAGCAGTTACTAGATTCATATTTGCAGTCATAGCAGTTACTAGATGCATATCCTGCAGTCTAGCAGTTACTTTATGAACATCCTGTAGTCATAGCATTACTAGATGAATATACTGCAGTCATAGCAGTTAGTAGATGAATATACTGCAGTCATAGCAGTTACTAGATGCATATTCTGCAGTCATAGCAGTTACTTGATGAATATTCTGCAGTCATAGCACTTACTAGATGAGTATCATGCAGTCATATCACTTACTAGATGAATATCATGCAATCATAGCAGTTACTAGATTCATATCCTGCAGTCATAGCAGTTACTTAAAGAATATCCTGCAGTCATAGCAGTTACTTTATGAACATCCTGTAGTCATAGCAGTTACTAGATGAATATACTGCAGTCATAGCAGTTACTAGATGAATATACTGCAGTCATAGCAGTTACTAGATGCATATTCTGCAGTCATAGCAGTTACTTGATGAATATTCTGCAGTCATAGCACTTACTAGATGAGTATCATGCAGTCATATCACTTACTAGATGAATATCATGCAATCATAGCAGTTACTAGATTCATATCCTGCAGTCATAGCAGTTACTTAAAGAATATCCTGCAGTCATAGCAGTTACTCGATGAATATCCTGCAGTCATAGCAGTTACTAGATCATATTCTGCAGTCATAGCAGTTACTAGATCATATTCTGCAGTCATAGCAGTTACTAGATCATATTCTGCAGTCATAGCACTTATTAGATGAATATCATACAGTCATAGCAGTTACTAGATCATATTCTGCAGTCATAGCAGTTACTAGATCATATTCTGCAGTCATAGCACTTATTAGATGAATATCATACAGTCATAGCACTTACTAGATGAATATCATGCAGTCATAGCAGTTACTTGATGAATATTCTGCAGTCATAGCAGTAACTTTATCATATTCTGCAGTCATAGCAGTTACTTGATGCATATCCTGCAATCATAGCAGTTACTTGACGCATATTCTGCAGTCATAGCAGTTACTAGATCATATTCTGCAGTCATAGCACTTACAAAATCATATTCTGCAGTCATAGCAGTTATTAGATCATATCATGCAGTCATAGCAGTTACTAGATCATATTCTGCAGTCATAGCACTTACCAGATACATATCCTGCAGTCATAACACTAACTAGATGCATATCCTGCAGTCATAGCAGTTACTTGATGAACATCCTGTAGTCATAGCAGTTACTTGATGAATATCCTGCAGTCATAGCAGTTACTAGAATAATATACTGCAGTCATAGCAGTTACTAGATGAATATTCTGCAGTCATAGCAGTTACTTGATGAATATTCTGCAGTCATAGCACTTACTAGATGAGTATCATGCAGTCATAGCACTTACTAGATGAATATCATGCCATCATAGCAGTTACTAGATGCATATCCTGCAGTCATAGCAGTTACTTGATGAATATTCTGCAGTCATAGCAGTAACTATATCATATTCTGCAGTCATAGCAGTTACTATATCATATTCTGCAGTTATAGCAGTTACTATAGCATATTCTGCAGTCATAGCACTTACTAGATGCATATCCTGCAGTCATAGCAGTTACTTAAAGAATATCCTGCAGTCATAACAGTTACTCGATGAATATCCTGCAGTCATAGCAGTTACTAGATCATATTCTGCAGTCATAGCAGTTACTAGATCATATTCTGCAGTCATAGCACTTATTAGATGAATATCATACAGTCATAGCAGTTACTAGATCATATTCTGCCGTCATAGCACTTATTAGATGAATATCATACAGTCATAGCACTTACTAGATGAATATCATGCAGTCATAGCAGTTACTTGATGAATATTCTGCAGTCATAGCAGTAACTTTATCCTATTCTGCAGTCATAGCAGTTACTTGATGCATATCCTGCAATCATAGCAGTTACTTGACGCATATTCTGCAGTCATAGCAGTTACTAGATCATATTCTGCAGTCATAGCACTTACAAAATCATATTCTGCAGTCATAGCAGTTATTAGATCATATCATGCAGTCATAGCAGTTACTAGATCATATTCTGCAGTCATAGCACTTACCAGATACATATCCTGCAGTCATAACACTAACTAGATGCATATCCTGCAGTCATAGCAGTTACTTGATGAACATCATGTAGTCATAGCAGTTACTTGATGAATATCCTCCAGTCATAGCAGTTACTAGATGAATATACTGCAGTCATAGCAGTTACTAGATGAATATACTGCAGTCATATCAGTTACTAGATGTATATTCTGCAGTCATAGCAGTTACTTGATGAATATTCTGCAGTCATAGCACTTACTAGATGAGTATCATGCAGTCATAGCACTTACTAGATGAATATCATGCAATCATAGCAGTTACTAGATGCATATCCTGCAGTCATAGCAGTTACTTGATGAATATTCTGCAGTCATAGCAGTAACTATATCATATTCTGCAGTCATAGCAGTTACTATATCATATTCTGCAGTTATAGCAGTTACTATAGCATATTCTGCAGTCATAGCACTTACTAGATGCATATCCTGCAGTCATAGCAGTTACTTGATGAATATCCTGTAGTCATAGCAGTTACTTGATGAATATCCTGCAGTCATAGCACTTACTAGATGAATATCCTTCAGTCATAGCAGTTACTAGATGCATATTCTGCAGTCATAGCAGTTACTTGATGAATATTCTGCAGTCATAGCACTTACTAGATGAATATCATGCAGTCATAGCAGTTACTAGATGCATATCCTGCAGTCATAACAGTTAATTGATGAATATTCTGCAGTCATAGCAGTAACTAGATCATACTTGATAAATATCATATACTAACTCAAAGCAGGTACTTGATGAATATCCTATAGTCATAGCACTCTGTGTTTTTTTGTTTGTTAAATGTATTTTTGTTTGTAACCAACTGATGATATAAGCTTTTTTCCCCACTAAGTTTAATAGTTTATTCTTATGTTGTTCTGTTTTATCACTGTCCCAGGAGATTAGGAGGGTTAGTGTCTTCGAATAAGTTTAAACCCACCACATTATATGTGTGCATGTCTCACGTCAGGATCCATTCAGTGGTTGTCGTTTGTTGCTGTAAAACATATTTGTTTTCCGGTTATGATTCCGTTCATAAATTGTTTTTACATTTGTCATTTTGAGGCCTTTTATAGCTATGTGGTATGGACTTTGCTCATTAAGGCCGAATGGTAACATACAGTTGTTAATTTCTGTGTCATTTGGTCTATTTTGGAGTTGAATCATTGGCGATCATACTACATCTTTTTAACTTTTTTTTTATGAAAGTCTGGTTCTTCTTTTTAGTTATTGAACAGTCGTGTTGACTGCACAAACAACGGGAATATTGGAAAACAACCTTTCTTACTTTTTTTTTGAAAGGCGGATCTGGCATATATCTAGACAACAACTTCGTAATCAATAAAGCAATTTGTTGGATTCAGGTGAATCTGACGTTGCATGGGTGTTAGCAGTATCCAATATTGCAGAGAATGTTGAATGAAAGTCCTCTGACTTCCCTAGTAAAATTTCAAAGACTAGTGGAAACATCTTGCCATGAACAAGTTTGTTTTGATTGTAGAATGTAAATGAGTTTCCTTTTTTGTTTTTAAATTGCATTCATTATTTCTATATCTATTTAAAAATTTACTGAGAAAAAAGTAACCAAATATGGTATATAGCTCTTAGGCAGCAACCAGTTGACTTTCGGGTGGAGGGGAGCAAGGATTTTTTTTCTGGACAAACTTTTTTGTTGCCTTCGGCGAAAAACAATCTATTTTTTGGGCGACAAGACGAAACCAACCTTTTTCTTTCAATTATAGAATTATATATAGTGGCAGCTGAGGGTGAAACCAAGGACTTATATACGTCCTCAGGGTCAAAAACAAATTATTTCTACAATAACTGGAAACAAACTTTATTTTCCAAAAAAATCAATAGCACTTATGAATGAACTAATACACCAACAAAGACAACAACTGAACAACAAATGACAGGTGCAAACAAATGCAGCTGGTTTATACGGGTTCAAAAGCCTTAATATATTTATAATTACCGAGACTTGACTTACAAGAAAAAATAGCTCAGAAAATATCCTTTTGCAAAATAATGAGAGCATTTTAACATTTGTTAAACCTAATAATTTCTGAAACTGCTTCTCGTCTATAATATGCATGAAATGTTTGCCACTGGAATTTAAGCCACCAACAATCTATATATATCAAATGTTGCTTTAAAAATGAATTAAACAATAAAAGCCACAAGTGTATCCAAGACAGCAAGTCTGTTGCCTGTTTGTATAGTAAACATTTACTGAATTCGTTTTTGTTCACTGAGAATATATTCCTAAGACGAGTTCGAGTATGTCAATTAATTTATAGGGTATCATGTGGTAGTTGAAATTATCCAGTGCAATAATTTTGTGTCCAACGGTGTCTTTAAAACATATTAAATGCTGTATCCACTGTCTGTTGTTCCGTAGTCTGTTAGGTCGCGTTTTTTTTAACTTTAGCCTCCCACTTTGGCAATACCAAATCATAGAGGGGGAAGGGGCGGTTACTCGGTACTTTTTTTTTGTCAATTCATAAAAAAATCGTTATAAGTAACAACTTTCTGTATTCTCAGATCTGCAGTAACATCACAACATTGAATTCACCAAGGTATACTTAAGCTTTTGTCTTATTAAAAATAATAATCACGGAATCTCAAAGTATTTTCTATGGTAAACATATATAATGTCTGAGATATGTTCTTATGCAAAAAATTTAAAATTTTTCATTTCTTTAAGATAATAGAGTAATTAGATAGATCTAGATACACTGGTAAAAATGCCACACATGTGAACATGCGTGACACATGCGTTTCACATGTGTGTCGCACGCATGTGAAAGAGACGTTTCATGCCACGCATGTGACACATGTGTGAAAAACGAATGTGATACGCATGATATACACATGTGATCATGTGTTTCACATGTGAATCACATGTGTAGGAAAAAACACCTGTGACACATGCGTGATTTCTGCATTCAAAAGGCATGGTGCCTGTACTAAAAAAAATTCAAAATGTGTGATACACATGATATACACATGTGATCATGCGTTTCACATGTGAATCATATGTGTACAAGAAATACACCTGTGATACATGCGTGATTTCTGCATGTAAAAGGCATTGTGTCTGTATTAAATATTTTTCAAAATGTCCTCCTATTTGTCTAATTATCATGGTTGTTGATATGTTTGTTAGTTCTCAGGTGCAGCAAAAGTGTTTAGTATACATATAGTTAATATTATTGAAGTTTCATATTTATCCTGTTCTACCTATTGTGAATGCTTCATGAAGAAACATTTTATAAAAATCATCAGACTGCAATACAATTTGAACCTAATCTGTAAACTTGCTAAACCAAAACTTAAATCAATATATAAGCTGAAGCATGACAAAAAAAAAACCAAGAAAATGTGTGACAGTGTCACTATATAATATAGTACACTGATATTCTGCTCTCACTTTTCATGTTCAGTATAGCACAAAGTCAGGGTCAAAACCTGAACTAGAAGCCATTATATCACTTATTTGTGTCAATTAAGTTGATTGGGCTTCAACTGCATCGCTAACTACATATACTGTGACCAACAACTTAAACCAAAATCCTCAAGTTAAAATGGAATGGATGGACGATTGGACAGACAGACACACGCACCAAAAACACATACTACTCCTTGACTAACCTTTAATTGTCTTACTTGCAAAAGATGCCTATTTTTGTCTTAAAAGTTTTGAAGAAAAAAAGTAGTTTACTCAGCCCCATATACATGTGCGTGTTTCAAGCCAGGGTTTCCGTAGTTGTCTAAAGTCTCATCCTAACTAAACATATTTCAAAAATTTGGTGTTAATAGTAGTGCTTTGATTGGTAGACTCTGGTTAATTAAGTAGACCATGACATTGTTTAGACACCTGTTTATTGTTGAGGACTGTATGTTAGCACCTTAATGCCTTTTATGTGCTTTTGTTGTTGTGTAGCTGTCTGATTGATTTATACCTCATATCACATTATATTGATAAATTGCAGTTATTTTCAACCATTTCCTTCTTATTTCAAAACAATTTGTTGACAAACAATAAGCATATACCATTTATAGAAGATTTCAAAGTTTGGCTGCATAATAAGCTAAAAATTCTTGTAATTTCAAATATTTATATAAAATTCAGTTTAAAACATGTGTTATTCATTTGTAGACTATAATTGTCATTTGACACAATAATTTGAATTTGAATTGTATTATATTCTGAAAGTACATGAAGTACTTGTGGTTGAAAAAATATACACAATATTTAATTCCATGTGTTTTAAATTTCTTGATTACATCACTCCCATATCATGACCACGTGTAAGAGTTCTATCCTGTATGGAATTGCTGTAATTGCTATTTATATCTAAGGCTTCCTTCATACATTAGCACTTATCCTAGGCTTCTAAGATGTTGCTTGAATGATAAAATCCTGTTATACATTATCAGCCATCAGACTCTTGGAATACAGTTGCTGTAATTAAAAAAAACACTATATAACATCAAATATTGGCTTACCAATCAAGCAAAAATGAAAACATAAATTAAATAAGTAATGATTTACCAAACTTACATATATGTATTTAAATATCGTGTGAACAACTGTAGTGGAGAAATAATAGTTTTCTTTTTGCAATTTATCATAGTTGTTTTTTTTGCTTATTGTCTTTTAAGTAAATCAGGCTGTAAGTTTTCTCTTTGGAATTGTTTTACATCTGTCATTCTAGGACCTTTTATAGCTTGCTAAATTCTGTATTGGTTTTGCTCATTGTTGAAAGCTGTACATACATGTAAAGTGGTCTATAGTTGCTAACATTCAGTCATTTAGACTCTGATGGATAGTTGTCTCATTGGCAATAATACTACATATTATTTTTTTACTTTAATAAATGAATAATTAATAATGAAAACTAACTCTTTTCATGCATGTGTACTACACATTACCTGTATATATAATATATATGGCATTTGGACCTTAATGTAGACCAATTTAAAAACAGGGACCAAATTCCCCAAAAAAATAATACACGGTTTGATTCAGCATATTAGAGCTCTATGAATTCAAGAATAAAACCCCATTGAAATTGTTAAAAAAAAATAGAGGCTCTTAAGAGCCTGTGTCGCTCACCTTGGTTCATGTGCATATTAAACAAAGGAAACAGATGGATTCATCACAAAATTGTGTTTTGGTGATGATGATGTGTTTGTAGATCAACTTTTACTGATCATAAATCTTACTTTGCTGAACAGTATTGCTGTTTACAGTTTATCTCCATCTATAATAATATTCAAGATAATAACCAAAAACAGTAAAATTTCCTTAAAATTACCAATTTAGGGGAAGCAACCCAACAATGGGTTGTCTGATTCATCTGAACATTTCAGGGCAGATAGATCTTGACCTGATAAACAATTTTACCCCAGTCAGATTTGCTCTAAATGCTTTGGTTTTTGAGTTATAAGCCGAAAACTGCATTTTACCCCTATGTTCTATTTTTAGCCATGGCGGCCATCTTGGATGGTTGGCCGGGTAATTAAACACAAACTTTAAACTAGATACATCAATGATGATTATGGCCAAGTTTGGTTTAATTTGGCCCAGTAGTTTCAGAGGAGAAGATTTTTGTAAAAGTTAACGACGACGGACGCCAAGTGATGGGAAAAGCTCACTTGGCCTTTCAGCCAGGTGAGCTAAAAATGGAATGTATATAGCTCTATAGATGCATTCTGTTAACATCTAGCTACAAAATTTGTCATTTATCTTCTATAGGGGTATAACTCAAAACTCAAAATGCTCTGCAAATTGTTTATTTGCACTACTTTTTTTATTATCTCTGCTGCGGAAGTTCATTATGGTGAAATTTGGTATGAATGTTTGTAAACTTTACAAATGAAAATCAAAGTGCACAGAAACCTTTTGGTATTGTATGCAGGGACATATATTTTTAAGGAGTTTTAACTATAAGAAAAAGTACAGGGTTCCAATGTCCCCTGCATGGCACATAGTTTGTTTATTCAAAGTATATTAGAGCAATAACCTAAAAGAAAACATGTTTTGTTCTTAAAACCTAGGAACTACCACAATGGATTTCCCTTTTTTGAAATTGCCTTGGAATTCAGTATTTTTGTATTAAAATTTAAATACTGTATTTTTGCATTAAATACCTCAACAAATACATACCAGTTACATATACTGTAGCTATAGGATCTCCTCTATATCTAATCCTGTCGCCAATTTCATTTAAACATATAATGTATATAGTTTCCCTTCCACTGACATCTGAGGAGCTAATACTGAAAATTTAAATTCCTGTGATTATCATATAAAACCTGAACCTGATGCACTATCTTCCAATAAAAATAAATTGACAATAAAGTTCTCCTTTGGTTAAGAGAAAGAAAACAAGTGATTTTTTTTATATATTATAACCAATATATATATACTGAACATGGTAATTGGAACATCACTAGTTTTCTGGATTTAAATATTGCTCGTTTTGACAGGATCTTTTACAGCTGACTCTATAGTATGGTTTTGTTCACTGTTGAGACCCTAAAATTTATAGCATCCTTTTCATCTCGACTAGTGAAAAGTTTTCTTGTTGACAATCCAACCACAATCTCTTTTCATTAATTCAGCTTATTTTTAAAATATTAAAAAAATTCAATCTGCGACAATAATTTATAAACTTTACTTATTTAATATATAAGGTAAATTGATCAACACTAAGAAGCAATATTAAAAAACTAGAGGCTCTAAAGAGCCTGTGTCGCTCACCTTGGTCTATGTTAATATTAAACATTGTACACAAATGAATTCATGACAAAATTGTGTTTTGGTGATGGTGATGTGTTTGAAGATCTTACTTTACTAAACATTTTTGCTGCTTACAATTATCTCTATCTATAACAGTAGTTTCTGTGGAAAATGTTAGTGAAAATCTACAAATTTTGTGAAAATTGTTAAAAAATGACTATGAAGGGCAATAACTCCTCAGGGGGTCAATTGACTATTTTGGTCATGTTGACTCATTTTTAGTTCTTACTTTACTGTACATTATTGCTGTTTACAGTTTATCTCTATCTATAATAATATTCAAGATAATAACAAAAAAACAGCAAAATTTCCTCAAAATTACCAATTTAGGGGCAGCAACCTAACAACGGAATGTCAGATTCATCTAAAAATTTCAAGGCAGATAGATCTTAACCTGATAAACAATTTTACCCCATGTCAGATTTGCTCTAAATGCTTTGGTTTTTGAGTTATAAGCCAAAAACTGCATTTTACCCCTATGTTCTATTTTTAGCCATGGCGGCCATCTTGGTTAGTTGGCAAGGTCACCGGACACAATTTTCAAACAAGATACCTCAATGATGATTGTGGCCAAGTTTGGTTAAATTTGGCCCAGTAGTTTCAGAGGAGAAGATTTTTGTAAAAGTTAACGCCGGACGCAGGACGACGACGGACGACGACGACGACAGATGACGGACGCCAAGTGATGAGAAAAGCTCACTTGGCCCTTCGGGCCAGGTGAGCTAAAAACCTGTCATTGTCATTTTAACTCCAATGACAATCAATGTACAGTGATGTATATGTGCAGGACTCAAAACTAAGTACATGTATCACATATCAAAACTCACCTTAAAACATGAAGGCATATAGAAAACAAGAATGTGTCCCTAATACACGGATGCCCCATCCGCATTATCATTTTTTATGTTAAGTGGACCGTGAAAATATGGTAAAACTCTAATTTGGCATTTAAATTAGAAAGATTATATCATAGGGAACATGTGTACTAAGTTTCAAGTTCTTGGACTTCAACTTCATCAAAACCTACCTTGACCAAAAACTTTGACATGACGGACAGACAGACAGACGAACAAACAAACCAGTGATATTGTTGGCTTTTTGCAAAACTACCTCTGCCCTTTTTTATTGGGAAAATATGCGTCATTTTCATCAAATTGGGAAATTTAAAATAAACCTCAAATTTGACTGAAACTTCAATTTACCGACTCCCTTTCAAGAGTCAACTCTTGCATTGAAATAAGACCCCTTATAGTCAGTGATTATACATAGATCCTCAAATCTGCACATATAGGCATTTTTGGCATGAAAAATGTTCAAATGAGTGTTTTTCCATTTGAATTTGTGCACAAATACTACTAAGACTGCACTGTTTGGGAAAAAAGTGGTCTTTTTGGGAATAATTTTCAGCCATTTTTTTTTTCAAATTGGGATTTTTCTCCAGGGGAAAAAGCCTTTATTCTCCACTAATTTAAGGCAAACAATATCACTGCAAACGCACAGACTAAAAAACATAATGCCCATAAAAAGTCAGTATCACTGATTTTCAACAGTTTTCAAAAGTTTTAAACCCTTAATTTCAGCAAAAATATACATTGGGTAGGCCAGTCTACCTAGGTAGGCTTGTAATGCAGATGCTATGATTATTTGAACTTCTGACATCTCAAGTGTGTTTGTACGGGGCAGTAGGAGGGGATTAGGGTAAGGGTGCATTGAAGCATATTTGACATTGGAAAGATAGAAAAATAAGCAACAGTGTACATGTACAATTATACTTAAAACAATAGTTACCAGTACATCAAATTATCAAAATTAACTGCAATTCTACAGATGAACATACTTTGATATCTGTTCTTTTTTCAGGACATTCACACCTACATGTATAGTACATGTTCACCAGTGGTTTTAATACTGTACTTTCCATTCTTTTGGTAACAAGCTAAAATTGTAAATCTAAATTATTTAATCAAGAAGTCCAGACAAAAACTAGATGTACATTGTAGTATGAACATGTTGAACTGATGCTCACTAATTTATATACCTTTACTATATATACTTTTTCTTTTGAGTGTCAGAATGCAAACAACATGTAAGCAAACAACAGAAAGAAGATCAACAGCATCTTACATGTAGCTAAAAAATACATGTACAGTATGAACTTTCTGATTTTAATTGATATATTCTGCTGTATAGAGTTAAAAAATCATTTCAGGCATTAATTACTGTCAGATGTTTATTAGATCTTGTTTTGCTGTTTTGAGTTTATAGACAAAAATGTTAAAATACACCATTTTCATATACATGATATAGGAAAGATTAAAGTCATGTTCGAAAGTAGCACATTATCATTTCTGTTATAATCCATATACAATGTATCATGTATATCCGGCATTTAACAAAAGAACAACTTTCATGTATCTTGCAGCATGCCAATAGATTTTCTGTCAAAAAGCACGACACGTTTTGTGTGTGTTTTTGTTAGTCAATAGATGTCTTTCTTCTTTGTATACATGGTATAGCTCTGATGAGTTAATCCCTTTTCACATCATGTACCAGGACTGAGGTTATGTATGTGCCTGTCCCAAATCATGAGCCTGTAATTCAGTGGTTGTCGTTTGTTTAGGTGTTACATATTTGTTTTTCGTTCATTTTTTTTATATAAATAAGGCCGTTACTTTTCTCATTTGAATTGTTTTACAGTTTTATTTCAGGGCCTTTTATAGCTGACTATGCAGTATAGGCTTTGCTCATTGTTGAAGGCTGTACGGTGATCTATAGTAACTATGGTCAGCTGACTATGGTTAATTTCTGTGTCATTTTGGTCTCTTGTGGACGATCGTCTCATTGGCAATCATACCACATCTTCTTTTATAGGTGGGTTTATTTTGGCACCACAAACTGCTAACTACATGTATATAGTCCAGCCCCAATCACATCCTGTATATTTGTATGTGCCTGTCCCATGTCAGGAGTTTGTAATTCAGTGGTGCAGGTTTTTCCTTTAATTTGTTGTTAAGTCTGTTAGTATTCTTGTTTGAATTGTTTTACACATTTTTTATTTTCATTTAGGGTCTTTTATATAGCTGACTACTGTAAATTCAGAAATTATTGCAAGGTTTTTATTATTGCTAAAATGCGACAGAGTTGTAAACGCAATAATTCAAACTCACATTTAAAAATACTTTATATGAATTTAACAGGATTTTTCTCAAAATCGAAAAAATTAAAATCGCATTTAAGACAAATTAGCAATAATAAATGCATACATTAATTTCAGAATTTACAGTATATGGTATAATGTATGGGCTTTGCTCATTGTTAAAGGATGTATGGTGACATATATAGTTGGTAACTTTGATGTCATTTGATCTCTGTCTTTTTTCATAATAGTGTAAGGCCATGGATAATTAATTGTTGGTTTCCCCTAACATGAGAATTTTTTGTAAACCCGGCAGGCAGCTTTTTTTGTGACCATGCATACTTTTATATATATATGTTTTGTTTCTATAGCAGAACTATAATCTTGCATATTTCCAACACTTTTTAATAATTGTCTTAGGGTACATGCATTTTAATATCATTTTTTTTTACAGAAAAATTGAATGACCCGGCGGTAAAAAAAAAAGATTGGATTAGGGGAACCATCATTTTTTTTCCACATGGCCTAAACAAAACTTTAACCTGAAGGGGACAGACGGACGAATACACCAGAAAACATAATGTGGCTGCCACTCTACTGTCGTAGGTGGGGCATAAAAATTTGGTGCACGCTGAATAACGCGTGCCAATCATACTACATTTCGTATTTTTAAAATTTACATTACTAACATTTGTACATGCAAACATGGTAAAGTAGACCTTTAATCTTCTTGAGATGTCCACTTCCCAGGGGTCCTAAAAGCATGATTTTGAGTGGGCTAAAAAACCTATATTTAAAGATATATAATTAAGATACAATTAACAGGTTTCTTTGCAATTTTTTGCAAATCACCAAGCATGCGAGAGTAGTTAAATAAATGTTTTCTCACAAACATTAAATAATACATGTAGTAAATAAGTGATTCTAATGCAATTTTTATCCTACATTTGACTAAAGTTTACCTTCAATTCCACAGCTAACCAGCATGACCAGGGATAACTAATGAGAGATCTGAATTTTGAATTGATTGGATTACTACATGTCTATTAATGACAACATGTTACATGTTGTCATTAATAGAACAACACCATCTTGAATTCGCTGTTTTACAGTTATTATATTCCAATTTGTATCAAAGAGGTAACTTTTAAAAAAGTTTCCAATTTGAAAGTTTTCATTTCTATGAAGATTCAAGTCGCATTTAGCCATGACTTACAAAATGTAAGTGCTTTGCGCAAAATTCATTCATGAAGTTTTGCGGATTTTTTTTGTACTGTGGATTCATTTATTTTCGTGGGTATCAATTTTCGTGGATAGAGAAAAAAGACATTTCGTGGTATACGCAGTGGCGGATCCAGGAACTTTCACAAGTGGGGGCCCACAGACTGACCTAAGAGGGGGCCCGCTTCAGTCACGCTTCAGTGATTCCCTATATAAGCAACCAAATTTTTTCCCAAAAAGGGCCCCCCCTCTAAATCCGCCTCTGATACGTAAATTCGTGGATCGCTGATTACAAAAAAAAATCAGATACGTAATTCGTGGATTTCTTTTTGGTTTAGGAGATCTTATAACCTCCTTGGTTTGATCAATAATAAAACAAACTAAAAAGAAGGAATTCATTGAAAAAGTTTTGAATTGTCAAAATCCTCGCTTGGTCATTTTAGGACAAAGACAACTAATTATTTGTTTGTTTTACAATTTATAAATGCTTGTTGGAATTCTATAATGCAATCAAAACTTTATGATTGAAAGCTGGCTAGGATGAAAATGTTATCCTGCATTGTCCATTGTTGTCAAAGTTACCTTTTTTTTATTCTGGCTTTTATATTCAATTTCAATCAAACCCCCAGCACCCACTGAATTGTATCCAATTCAATACAAATGGTGGCATAGACTAAGCTCCCTCAACAAAAAGTGGGGCGTTTTACCAGTGGGGCGAGTTGACTTGCTTCCGTTTTAAAACTTTTTGTAAATTTTTGACTGACTTTCTGGTTTACATGCATGACATGAATACAGTGACCCCTATGTTTTTCATGAAGGTATAATACTATCATCTTCCTAAAAATGTGCATGATTATGATCGGGGTCTATGATATTTACCTTTCATAATATTTTGACATTTGGCCATTACGCTTTCCCATGGTCATGTCAGATGGTCCAAGTACACACACAATACACTGCCTACACTTTCTAAAATGTATGTTTCGTTCCCCGATTTCTTCCAGTTAATCGACAATGCAACCCATTTCAATATATCTGTTTACAATAGCTTTTTGAACCATCTGTTTCAATCTTTGTATCATCCTTTCAAACATGAAATCAGCAGACGAGCGTCCTTTTGCGTCATAGTATAAAAAACGGCCACGGTGAAAGATTTCCCGGTTTCCGTATTCGACGCGCATTTACGCCTAATGAGATCAGAGAGTTAGTCTGGAATCGAGAATGGGAAATTAAATAAGAACATCTTTTGTTTTATAATTGTTAACTCTGACATGAATTATGCAAACATTTTTAACACAATCTTCTCATTATATATATTCAACGAAAAGCTCACCAGTTCTTATCTTCACATGTTTGTCAATATGAACAATCAAATCAAAGGTTTACTTACTAATTTTGCCGTCACTTGAAATATTCTAAAACATTATTATATAGGTTGCCACATGTTGAACAGGAAGCTCCTGATGAAGTTCGTAACTCTTTTCTCAATTTTATCATTCACGGCTGAACTCACCAGGGGCGGATCTAGAACCTTGATGTCTGGGGGGGGGGGGGGGGGGGGGGGGGCACCATGAAACCAAAATTTAAGATTTTTTAGAGATGTATATACGGTATATGTGAGTGTGAGTGTTTTGTTTTTTGGTTGTTGTTTTGTTAAAGGGGGAGGGTCAGATCATCGTTTCTATATCTCTATATTTCTAGATTTTTTTTTATTGTTTTTACTATTTCACTTTATACTTTCTTTTCCTGCCAATTTATCTGTCCTCAACATGCATCAAATATTTGCCACTGGACGTTAAACAACATACAATCAATTTATATTTTCTTCATCACCTATACATTTTTTTGGCCTTGCTTCCAGACTTACTTTTTTGTACATTATTCTAATATCTGTAAAACACCTTCATATCCTTACAAATGGTGACCTTTTTTTAGGCTCATACATGTACATGGCAATTGAAACAATAAAAAATAAACAAATATAACTGTATGCTCGGGCATTTAAAGAAATGATTAAGTCCCAGATTCAGTTACAAAATAGATCTTAGGAAAATAATTTAGCATTTTATTAATAATTTTGTCAATTCATCATGTTTTTCCTAGACCGGTGAAAAAAGGGGGTTTGACAAATTGTCGATTTCCCTTGAAAATAAGAAGGAAGTAAACAGGACATTCCAGTCCATTTAAAAAAAACACACGTGTATGGTAATGATTTGATTTGTTGCTGAATAAATTCACAAAAAGACCGTTTTGAAGAGAGAAAAAATAAATTCTAAATAAAATGGTAATGTGAGTACTGTATTTTGGAAACGAGAGAAACTAAGAACCTAAATATAGATGTATACCAACATTTAACATCTTGATAGAGGGTTACTGCTCACAAGGAAGCTGTTAAATCAAGAGTTCCAAATGGTGAAGTTGAAATCATCCCTTCGTAAATTTTACGGACGCCATCACGAGTTGGTTGACCGTTATGGAATAACCATTTCACAAATGATATCGGATATGTTCCTCACGTCGTAACTCCAATCTCCTTCCCTTTCATGAATTTGACCTACCGAATTAGACTATTTACCGGATTTGTAATCACATAAGCAACACGACGGGTGCCGCATGTGGAGCAGGATCTGCTTACCCTTCCGGAGCACCTGAGATCACCCCTAGTTTTTGGTGGGGTTCGTGTTGTTTATTCTTTAGTTTTCTATGTTGTGTCATGTGTACTATTGTTTTTCTGTTTGTCTTTTTCATTTTTAGCCATGGCGTTGTCAGTTTGTTTTAGATTTATGAGTTTGACTGTCCCTTTGGTATCTTTCGTCCCTCTTTTAATATCACATAAACAAATAATTTGTACCTATTCTTTAAAAACACAGATCAGAAGTTTCACCTGATAATCGATTTTAATCTGTATTGTATTATAAACCAATAAAATCAACATGTAAATGTATTTTCCAGATTTAAGCTTGCAAAGAGAAATTCAAAACACATAAAGGGGTCAATATTTACACACCCATCGATAAGTTGTCATAAATCATGCATGTGGACGCTGGCATTAATTAACGGCAAGTTTAAGAAGTCAAATCAAGCTGTGATTCATTTCCGCACTAGATAAGTAGATTCAGTAGCATTAAGATTATGTTAAACAAATTTTTTGGTGACCTGAACTGGGGGGGGGGGGGCACATGCCCCCTGTGCCCCCTGTGCCCCCCGGTAAATCCGCCACTGACTCACTCATGTATTTTGGACACAGGCACTCATCTAAAAAAAAAACGCCTGTGTATACCTTTTTAAGGTATATAGAGAATTTTAAGGTATATAGGGAAAACAAATTCGTAGACGAGTGCCTGTGATTTTGGAGGTACGTGTTGCACATAGGCGGATTTAGAGCATAGTGCCCCTTCCCTTTATGTGGGCAAAACTTTATTGATTATTTAGGTATCACTGAAGCATGACTAGAGAGGCCATCTCTTAAGCAGCCCGACAGTGGGACTCTTATGAAAATTTATAGGTCCCTCATGATCACTGCATGGCACAATTTTAGTTTTTATGTGATGGTAAGTCCAACGGTTACTGTCGTTTTTACCTTTCGTTCTTTTGACTTTTCTCAATTCATTATAGATGTATGGTTATAAACTACTATTGCAATTGGTATCCTGTTTCGATTTCACTGTTTACAACAAACCCACAGCTAAAGACTATGTATTGTATTTTTTTAATCTTGGCATTAAAAAGTTTTATTTTCACCTGCAGGCCGGAGAAATCTGTCCATAATTTCATAACAAGACTGTTTAATATGTATCACAGATTAAAAATATTATCACTGTTGATCCAATATACAAATCCGTGGTTGATCTATTCTTAAACAACTCAGTTCGTTAGTTCCCTCACAATGCCGGGAAGGCAGCAACATTTATATTTACGTTCCCCTTATGTTATAGATAGAATAGAGAAATTGGGGACATTTTATATTTCACATGTTATAAACTTTGAAAGAACACAAGCATGTGTAACTTTTGACAACACTAAGAAGGTGATCAAACGTGGAGGTGGTAAGTTTATAACAGTAAACCCACCAACTAATGCTTGCTAAAAACTAAACAGAGGCAGGTTATTATGCCCTTTGCTTTTATCCAAAACAAAAGATGAAGAAATGTATGATGAAGTTATATGGTTACAGGTATATTATTCTATACATTGAACAAGGTTTAAGCCTACGGGAGGCCCAGGAAGTATTAGACGATCTTAGACTAAGTGACTGGTGTTTGTTGTGATTTAAACACGATAGTAGTGTTTCTTTCCCCTAAACCTTATGAGCCGCATTGACTGATTACCTTAGACCTCAAATACTCTGAAACTTTTTCAAGTACATTCTATATGCTCATGTGTATTTCTTGTTAGCATAGTTTTGTACTTGGACAGATAATCAGAATGGTCAACATTCATTTATTGGTCACGTTTGTTTAAACAACCAAACCAGGTAATTTTTAATTTAGCCTCACATGTACAATGTTTATGTACATATATACATTCAGTCATTTTTATAACAAAAGAGTTATACATAAGAAAATCCTAAATAAGATATGCAAATCTTTTATTAAGTGCCAAAACTTACTGCATGAAGCACCTGTTTGGCCTAAGACTCTTGCTAAGACTAGTCTACTAGTCTATAACATATATGTTGGTTTAAGAATTTTAAGGATTAAACACAGTTTTCCTAGAGGTTACTTTAATAAAATGTGTAAACCGGGGCTTTTACTCACAAACATTACCAAAGGACTTTTATTCAGTGTTTGAGTTAATCACCCTGGTTTACACATCAATAACCTCTAGAAAACATGTGTTTAATCCTAGAATCATAGAGATATTACTGATAAAGCAATATTAGTCCTTCAAATTAATCTAGGTATCTAGGAAACTAAAACCAGATATGTATACACACACATATGTATATATACAAATTCCACCCTTATGACAACAAGAGATAAATATTTAAAAAAAATGTAGTTACATCTAATCCACTATCAAGGGAGATAATCTATGCCAAATAAAAGATAAGTATTATAATCATTTGATGATTTATATATGTGCCCCTTTTATGGAAAATCTTCAGAAAAAGGTGAACAGCTTTGATGATTAAATTCTTCAAATAAAAAATGGAGTAAATTTTGGAATTTAAGTAAAATTCAGGTGAATCTGTATCTCATACATCATGTACATGTACAAATGTATGTTACAAAAATTGAACTCAAGAATGTTGAATTTCTCTAATGAATTCCATGTTTTAATTCAGATAAAATTGATTTAACTTTTTCACATGAACATTGTTATTATGAATTTTTCACATGAATTTCACTGAAAATAAATATTTTTTTAAAAGTAAATTAAGATTTTCAATGGATTACATGTCTTACAAGGCAAATGCAAGGTATTAGATGTTTAAAATAAACAATTTTTGATTTTTAATTTGGATTTTTTTTTTTGGTGAATTTCAAGTGAATAATTTTACCTAAAAATCATGTGAAAAATTTAACTTCACGTCAACAAAATTTGCCTGTGTCACACATGCGTTACACATGCGTTTTACTATACATGTGTTACACATGCAAATATCGCATGGGTCACATGCGTTATCCAACACATGCGTGACACATGTGTATTTCTGACACATGTGATTCACATGCGTGTGTTACGCATGTGAACGCATGTGTATCACGCATGATTCCCATGCGTGGCAAGAAACATGTGTATAACGCATGTAACACACCTGTGACACATGCGTTTTTAGGTACATGCGTGACACATGTGTGTCATTTTTGCCCTAGTATGTAACTTGACCCATGTCTTGCGGTTCATCGATTTTCGGTAAAATAAAAGAAAAACCGGCACGTTCAAAATTGTTAAATACTTCATTTATTTGTTATCTGTTTATTTATTATTTTGAGTTTATGCATTAAATATCAATCTCTAACATAACATGATATTTTTTTTACATGTAATAGTACTCCTTCTTGTCAAGAGTGTCATGTTATAAGTCCTTAGTGCACTTAGGAGTCCTAATCAGTGTTAAGACACAAAACATACAATTCCTTGGACACACTAACTTCATAAAATATTATATGAAATGACATATAGATTTCTGTTCATAAGAAAAACCCAAATAATTACAACAAAAACAAAAAAAGAACCATAGAGCATAAATCTTTAACGATTTCTTGTTTATGAATGTTGAAAATGTGTTTCTTTTAATACTGTTGAACAGTCGCGTATTAATTTATTGATTATAACATTCTTAAAAAAAACTGTATTTCTTTTCCCCTGGTATGTCAACGTTTATTGGGGCCAGTTGTTATAGAAATTTAACTTCTGACACCTTTTAGCAATATAACAGGTAAACCTGTGATAATCTAGACAAATATGCATTTACCTGTAAAAATACAAATATACATGTATATGATAATAAAAGGTATTTTACTTTGTAAACGATAGAGAAAACAAAACTTATTTATGTGTGGAACTTTTAATTTTACAAGTTTATTCTTTAAGAAGCTTCAGTATTCGTGGATTGAAAATTGGAAACTATGTCCCTCTTGTGTCCATTCTGTTACACTAGTAGTCAAAAAAAGTTGAACTCCAATCAAAATCGATTTTACAATTGGCTAGCATTTGTGGTTTTATCTAAAATTATCGAAGTTACGACTTGTGTTTTAATTCACTTGGTCGAGGTTAACTATCATTGTCGAAACAATTCACCTTATCGACTGTTAATGCATTATCAATGAAGTAACTATCATTGTCTGCGCGCGAGTCACATTAATTAGACCATCTATGATGGTCGACCGTAAAGTATACTTTACGCCGTACATCTATAATGGTCGACCGATAATCTATCATTGTCGCCGATAAATTGTGATTATCTATTAATGTGCTTCCCGCGTTCCATAATAGATTGTCGACTATGGAACGCATAAAGCACATTAATAGATAATCACAGTTTATCGGCGACAATGATAGATTATCGGTCGACCATTATAGATGTACGGCGTAAAGTATATTGTTTTTTTGGATAACGTTTTTGTATTATTCAAACTTTTATAATGTATTTTATAAAAATACCTATATAGTCCAAATACTCATATGGTCCGGCCCGTTAATAACCAAACGAGTATTATACTCATATGGTCCAACCATACACGTACGGTCGGACCATACGCGTATACGCATATGATCATGACCATATGCGTATGGTCCAAATGGTTCGGAACATATATATAATTCGTCTAAATATCAGCACAACAAAGTTAGATCTGTGAATTTCCGGCAGCTATAAACTTTACCTGCCTGTTTTTTTTTAACTTCAAGTTTAATTTTATGTCCGTAATGTTCTTCTTTTATTATAGCATATGTACATAGCAGGAAACAGTCAAAGGTCATCAATGGGTCTACAACATAGTGAGAAATCCAGCTAACCCCATAACAATAATGTATACCTGTCTAGCAAATAATAGGCATCATAGGTTTTTGAATTGTTTTACAATATAGTCATTTTTGTGGCCCTTTACAGCTTGATGTTCGGTGTGTTGAAGGCCCCGATTTGAAGTCGTACTTTGACCTATAAATTGTCAACTTTTTACACGTTGTGACTTGACTGGAGTGTTGGCACGTTGACACTTATATCATATCTTCTTATGTATATCTTACTTTTTAACTCCAAACATGGACTTTCTATACAAGTATAGAAAGTCCCTACTCCGAAACATAGAAATGAACCAAAAGTGAAAAAAAATATACTAAGAATAACAAAAGTCAGAGGTTCCTGACTATGAACAGGCTCATAAATGCGGATGGGTTAAACATGTTTTTCGAGCTGTCACTGACCATTCCCTTTTCCTCTAGTAAAAAAAAACCCATATTCACAGTTAAATTCATTTTAATGAGTCTGATGTGATGTTAGAATAGGGTACAGATGAAACTAAACAAAAGGACAATAATAGACACAAATTAACGAAGGACATACAATCAGTTACTTACATGCCAGCTCAAGACCTCAATTAAACTGATTAAAGATAATGTCTATATAATAGGTGTGACTGTAAGCATACATACATTTGACATACCGGTATATATAAAATAAACTGTTGATCGAGATGTCTTGCTTTTTTAAATTTTGATAGTACAATGCAAATGTTGAAATCAAAATTGCAATATTTAAGCATCTAACATGTCAACCATGTAAATAAATCCAAAGTCAACAGACCATGACTCATGATTCCAGGTCAGATAACCTCCATGGAAATTAGATGTACCAATGCACATACCTACTTGCATTGAATTATTAATAATATTAGTCACTTATCTTTATCTGATCTGATCAAATTTTAACATGTGAATTATGCAAAATAATCAAAATTAAGACCACAACTGAGGGTAAGAGTAGGATCCAGATAATCCTCATGGAAATGGAGATGTTCCAATGCTGATTCAACTGAATGACAAATACCATTGACATAACACTTGTAGTTCCCCATAAACTTGCTTACCGGTAATCACAAACTTCTAGTGTATGTAAACTTAGGTTGTTGTTTGTTAATGTGTTACATATTTGTTTTTCATTCATTTTGTTATATAAATAAGGCAGTTAGTTTTCTCGTTTGAATTGTTTTACATTGTCATATTGGGGCCTTTTATAGCTGACTATGTGGTATGGGCTTTGCTCATTGTTGAAGCCCGTACGGTGACCTATAGTTGTTAATGTCTGTGTTATTTTGGTCTCTTGTGGACAGTTGTCTCATTGGCAATCATACCACATCTTCTTTTTTATATTTAGCAAATATTTCAAATCGATAGACCATGACTGAGGGGGCAGGGCCAAAAATTAACATGGAAATGAGACGTGAGTGTGCCAATGCTGTTACAACTGTATACCAATTATCATGCTCTTAAACTAGTGGTTCCCTATAACCTGAAATATTCAAAAACTTTTACATTGTTCAAACTGTGGCTGAAAACAGCACCCCTAAAATTGACAAGGGATGTACATCAATGTGAGAGCAATCAAACAACCCAACAAATACCAAAAAGACAGAGACATCGTGTTTGTTGTTTTTCTGTAATAAGTGTCAATACATTTTATAATAGGCTATAAATTTTTTCTGTTTTCGCATTCACTTTAAAAAGTATAAGAAATCTATTTACTAAAATATCATAATAAGACCATACAAGATTTGGGACAGCATCTGTGTACCTAATCATAGATATTCCAAGGCAACGTCAATGACATAGGTTTATGACATCATGTAAATTCTAGTTTTTAACTTTTTCTTGTTTAGGTGTATGTTTTGAGAAAATAATGAATATTTCACTAATGAAAATTAGCAACTGCAAAATCAGATGATATATTTAGTATAACAAGCATTTTGAGAGTATTGCAATACAAAGTCACCTACTGGTTTGAAATTCATTGTACTGGAACAAAAGTCTTACAAGTCATGGTGAAACCTTTATAACAAACATCAAGTCAGTGTCATCAAGCATGATGAAAAAAGTGAATTTTCTAAGTCTAAGGACCTTTACTCTGCAAAAATCATCAGACAAGAACAAAATTTTAATTTGATCTGCAACATGTCATAATAAAACAATACACCAAATATCAAATCAATATCTTCAATCATGAAGAAAAAAAGTCAAGAAAACTGATTTGCCAGACTGACAGACTGTTGTTGGCCTCAGTAAATATCAAATATCTTGGGTTGATAAGTCATTGTATCAACTGAATAAAAAGTAAACAAGAGTGCACACACTGAAATGTCTCGCCTTCTTTACTAATCATTGATATTATGTTGATAGTCCTAAGTATAAAGCTTTATTACAACTGTCACATAAACTTAACATTAACCAAGTAGCTAAACAAAGACCAATGAACCATGAAAATGAGGTCAAGGTCAGATGAACCATGCCAGGCAAACATGTACAGCTAACAAAGCTTCCATACAACAAATATAGTTGACCTATTACTTATTATAGTTTAAGAAAAATAGACCAAAACACAAAAACTTAACACTGTGCAATGAACCGTGCAATTGAGATCATGGTCAAATAAATCTGCGGGACTGACATATAGATCATAATATATTTCCATACACCAAATATAGCTGACCTTTGGCATATAAAATTACATAAAAAGACCAAAACTTAAAAACTTAACTTTGACCACTGAACCATGAAAATGAGGTCAAGGTCAGATGACATCTGCCCGCTAGACATGTACACCTTACAATCATTCCATACAACAAATATAGTAGACCTATTGCATAAAGTATGAGAAAAACAGACCAAAACACAAAAACTTAACTATAACCACTGAACCATGAAAATGAGGTCAAGGTCAGATGACACCTGCCAGTTGGACATGTACACCTTCCAGTCCTTCCATACACCAAATATACTAGCCCTATTGCTTATAGTATCTGAGATATGGACTTGACCACCAAAACTTAACCTTGTTCACTGATCCATGAAATGAGGTCGAGGTCAAGTGAAAACTGTCTGACGGGCATGAGGACCTTGCAAGGTACGCACATACCAAATATAGTTATCCTATTACTTATAATAAGAGAGAATTCAACATTACAAAAATTCTGAACTTTTTTTTCAAGTGGTCACTGAACCATGAAAATGAGGTCAAGGACATTGGACATGTGACTGACGGAAACTTCGTAACATGAGGCATCTATATACAAAGTATGAAGCATCCAGGTCTTTCACCTTCTAAAATATAAACCTTTTAAGAAGTTAGCTAACGCCGCCGCCGTAGCTGCCGTAGCCGCCGCCGGATCACTATCCCTATGTCGAGCTTTCTGCAACAAAAGTTGCAGGCTCGACAAAAAACTGTATAATGTCCAGTTCTATATCTTATCCAATGTAGAAACAAAGATCTTCCTTCCCTTCAACCATTTTAGGTGAAACTTACCACATATTTGTGTATTCTGGAATCATAATAACACAAAAATTGATTTTAATGTTTTATTTAACTGTTAACAATTCAAAGTCATTACAACTCATAAATAGCTGGCTAATGTACAAAAATACATGTACAAATGTATGTTGCATGGGGAAAAAAAATTGTTTTCTGTGACAAATCACAGACATTTTGGTCTTAATTATACTTGGTTATAAATTAAGAACGATATTTTTGGTGCAATGTTATTCTTTTAAGGAATTGAGAAATCAAAGTTAAACTGACATTGAGGTTCTCATAATTTTTTCTTCATACTTTACTTTCAATTAAATATAATCACCCCTTTTTTATTATCAAAGTTATTTTCCCGTAGGTCATTTACGTGTATAAAAATATTAAAATAAAAAAAAATTATCAGTTCTTCAAAATTTTAGAAAGACTCAATGGACAAAAAATAAACAGTAAAGAGACAAAGATCTTATTTCCAAGAACTGCTCTGTGTGAAAATACATTGCAAAACCTAATTTCTTAATACATGTACCTAGCATAACAAGCTTCCTACATATAACTGTATAAATCAAAACAATTCATTAAACAATTCATTATGGAAGAAAATTAGTGATACTGTGAAATCATGAATATTCATTAGATACTATGTGTATGCATGCCTAAATCTGTTGGAACATTTTTCATTTTGAGATATTCAGACAAAAAACTGCATGGGCCAGTGGAGTGTCCATCTCTGTCCAAATTCTTTGAAAACTGATTTACAAAATGTTTTCTTCATTTTTTAAAAGTGATTAACTAGGTAACTCAAATAAGATACAAAACTTATAAAAATAAGTAACAGACTTTTATCAGAAAGTTACATGTTGTTTGCTTGATCACATTCAATGCCAATGGTACTAATTCAGATTTTGCATAATTTCACAGTATTTTGATTGCACGTCATATCCCAAGATGATTGAGAAAACATTAATTAATGGATACCAACAAAAAGATGAAAATTAAATAATGTGGATGGAATCAACGTCATTTATTTAAAGTGACTTGACTAGTTATTAGACATTGGTTAAAGTCTACTTATAAATATGGCTTGACTAGGTTTTTATGAGTAACTAAGCAAAAAAAATATATGTGAACGAAATGATGTAGGTACATTGAAATGTGTAACATAAAATATTTTTAAATTTTCACTTTCGAATTAAGATTATGATAGTTTTCGACTTCTGAATTTCAAATTAAACATTATAACCGTTTTTGATTTCAGAAATTTCAAATAAAAAAAAATTACCATCGTTTTTGAAGATATTGTTTCCATAATCATACTATGAATCAGTTATGATATAAATAATGAAGAAATTTCCTCACAATAAAATGAGTATTTTGTTTCCTTTAATAAATATTAACTCTTAATAACATTTACCAAAATAAATAAAGTTGCAATACACAATAACAAATACATTTTCTCCTACATCAACATGATCAAGTTCCTTGTTCTGCACTAATTAAATTCATTAAACTCAACAAATTACAACCATCAACTTACAAAATACTGCATCACAGTCAATTAGGTACATTAGTACCAGTATATAAAGTCATCATTCGTATAAAAAAAAAGACAAAAAAAGAAAAGTTCTATCACCGATTTATCACACTTGTATAGTATAAATGATATGGAAATATGAAAGCACTGAACAAATGATAACCTTTTAAATATGAAAGAGATAATGCCATCATGCTATACTTCTGTTGCATGACCCTGTTGAATGGCAGCTAATAAATTGCGTTTCATTCTGACATATAATTTTCCTTTAGTCCATGGATTTTGTAATTGTAATGGATGATAATCGTCTCTCAGTATCCTTTCTCTAGCACCTATCACAGCCACCAGACAGAATTTATCAAGTTCATCCTCCCCATAAATAGGACCACATTTACCTTTAGAAGTCACTGCTTTATTTAATTGTTTCACAACAAGCGTCACAACTTCTCGTGCTGTAGTTTTTTCTGTCACATGTAGTCTAACTCGCGTTCCTTTAGAAAGTCCTGTTTCGTACGCCACATATACTTGTAAAATCCCCGACGATGAATGTGAGGAATCTTTTTGCACATGCCCATTATTTTTCGACACTTCTTCATTTGGGTCATAAAATTTAGCAATTTTTCGATTGTCTTTACCAACACTGATCTCATTCGAGTCACAACCGGCTGATCCACAACTTGGATGAGAGTTATTATTGTCGAACACATTGTCATCGTTAATCTTTGGTGAGAATGCGTCATTAGAGGAATTGTCTAACATACTACACGGTATGCCCCCTCGTGATGACTTGTCTCTTGCAAATGTAATTAAATCCATGATCCAACGTGTACCTTTCCAGGAACGATCTAAAGATTGTTGTAAACTGTTTAACCTGTCAACTCTGTCTCTGGTACCATTCACTTCTTCATCAGAAAATGCCTAAAATATAAAGTTTAGTCAGAATTTGTTTTTTTGCAAATCATACATAGGAATTCAACAATTTGAATATTTGATACACAAAAAAATCTCATTACACCATTCACATGTATTTTATTTGATTATGTCTTATGGAAAAAAAATTCGTTCAAGATAAAAATTAGGAAATGTGTAATGATTGCCAATGAGACTACTGGATGTAAGAAACTATAGATCATTGTACAGCCTTCAACCTTTACTACATAGTAAGCCATGTCTTTTATGTATCTCTTCATACATTTCTTGATAACAAATTTTACAGATATAATTCTGTAAAGCTGAGGATTTTATTTGTGTTTAATGTGTATTTAGATTTAAAGTACAATATTTCTAAGTGAATACATATCAGAATCTTCCAGAAATATTACATACCTCACGTTGTGCCTGCTGTGCTAGACTAACATCCATTTCCAATACAGCTGATAACCTTGCATATCGACCAATCAAATCAGGTCTGTATGTACACATATGAACTGTTGAAGAAAAGAAAGAAATTAATATATGTGTTCTCATACAAATATTGATTTTTTTTTTATCTTTTTACATTTACATTTATGGTAAATCATTGAAGTAATATTTGCATTGCACTCTTTTAACTGCTTTATATAGGAAAGAAAAAGTTTCATGATTGCAAAATTATTATTTCCTACTTTTACGTGGTCTCCCTTCCACTTACTCATTTCAAAAACTTGAACTGGAAGCAACATAAAATCTCTCTTCTCTGTAAGTAGGTCACGTTGACCTGGTACAATACAAACATCCTCAACAGGGGGCAGCACCAACAGGAATGTAACATCATTACTAAACTCCATCACTTCTAAATCATATAATCTATGACTGCCAGCCATGTTCTCTGATACTTCTGGAAAATAAAGAAAATCAACCATTAAATTTATTATTTTCCCCTGATTTTTTTATTTTTAAATACATCTTTATTTATTTTTTTAAAGGTTTTAAGTTTTAGCCATCACATAACTTTTAAACAAGAAAAAACAATATCGACTTTTCCAAAATAATTGAATTAAATTTATGAAGAAAAAAACTAACATCTCTTAAATACAATAAATATGAAGTGCTTGATCAAATTAACTTACCTAACATGCTAAACAGCTTATTTGTAGAATGGTTTATTTGATTGCGAAACTGTTCTTGAGTACTTGTAGGTGGCGCCACATGCTGATCTGCATTGATTGTTTGTAACCATTCCCATTCTTCTCTGGAAAATAGGAAGATTAGACTGATATTAAAGAGAAGAAAGATAAGAGAGATAACATAAGAGATGAAAAATTTGTTGAATATTAAATTCGATATATTATAATGCATTCATCCATAACACAATTACTGTTTAAAATTAGAAAAAAAAACATTATACCTTTCTCTTAATGGTTTTAAAAAAGTTTTTCAAAGGTTCACATTTCAATAGCCTAAATTTCAAAATTGAAATTTTTATGTGAATAAAAGGAGATACCAGTACTGAAATATGAAGTCTGCAGTTTGTAATCTAGACCATAGTCACTTTTATGAAATCAACTAAAATAATTCATTGAATAATTTTGATAATGTACCTTGAAACATTAGGACAGTCTCTGACTTTGACATATGGAAGAACATTTGGTGCTTTTTTAGGTACAAGGACTTGTATGAGATCAACGGCCACTTGTAACTTCAGGTAACATATGTACAGTCCTTTGGCTAGAGGGATAGTGCTGACTTGGTGGTACAAAATCATCTCCTGAAACATAAAAACAGAAATGAATTATCTCCCTTCGATAAAATCTTAAAATAATTTTATATTTCAAAATTGAAGTTTTCTTCCTTTACTTTTTTTTTATTGCAAAACTTTTGTGTTTTATTTCTTGTACTAAGTTGCCATTTATAAGTTTTCTTCCTTTTTATTACAAAACTTTTTAGCCTGATTAATTTTGGGTACTAAGTTGCCATTTTTAAATCATTTCCCATCATATGATTCTTGCTTTAAGAAATCACTAAAACATTTGATGAAAATTCATGTTTGATGTGTACATATAATTGTAAATTTTTATTTGTGAAGACTTATTTGACTCTTCTGACACCCAAAGCATGAACAAAAACAAAAAAACAATCTGATATATAATAAAATCCAAACAATACCTCCACAGGCCTTTTGATTCTTTAGTAAAGAATACTTACACCTATAGACGAGTGTAAAACGTCAGGAGAATCTTGTAATTCTTGTAATGCTGCTGAGGATCTCCGTAATAATTTGGCAAAGCTGATCCACCTCCCTGACCCAAGGATGACGGTCTTTGGATCTTTAATATTGCACACCGTAGTAAGTATTATACATCCATTGGGGTCCTTCAATGGTTTAAAATGAAACTGACCTATATCTTGTACACCTAAAGAGCTCTGAAATAAAAAGAGAACAATTCATGTGAATTTGTTCTATAGAGTATAAGAAGAAATTAAGTAATCAACATGTAAGCTATAAAGAGATAAATGAATATGATTTGCCGATTGGAAAAAAAAATAAAAATTATTAAACCTTTAGCTTGGGTGAAACAATTTATTGTATTCATTTTCCCTAAATTTTATAACACTACACACCATTTGAATAGTATTATTAATACTATTACACAGTAAATTTATTCCCTTACATGAAAAACAATATTAGTTTGTTTCCAAAGAAAACTTAAATCATACAAAATGTCATTCTCATTTTTCTCCACTTGACCAAAAGTATATTCAGTAATCATTTTATGTTCTAAGAATAATCTCCTATTTGTCTAACTACTAACCTGCATAATAGAGACTGCCTGTAAAAGTTTACTCCTAAAATGCATGGTTCCAGCACTAGTATTTTTGTCCATGTCTTGTCGTAATGACTTAACATCCTCCCCGGTACAGGATACCTACAATATCAATTCATGAAAAAATTACTAAACAAAAAAATATTCATAGCATATATTTAAACTATTTATTCTTATAAACTCAATATTCTTTCTGTTTTTGCCGAAAACTCTGCCAATTTAGGACTGCTTTACGCAGGTTATAAACATTACTCTGCTACTTTTTCTTGTTTGTCCTCATTGTGTTGAAACTGCTTCTTTTTTCCTCATCCAATGATTTTTTTGCAAAAGTTATTAGAAATGGACACCATGTCAAACAGCAAGAATATGTATGTAAAGTTTGTGTGCATAATTTAGATGGTTGAGAATAATGAACTTCAGAATTTGGTTTGGAATTATCAGACCCACATATTGGGTAACAACTATCAGTGTTAATTTTATTATAATTCTTTTGTTGTTGTGTTTAATACTTAATTATTTACATAATTCAACTCACCTTCATCAGCCAATGAAAATCATTGTAGACACTTGGTCCTGAGAAATTCTCATCCACCTCTACTATCGGCAACTGATCATCTCCCGTCACCAGAACTTTGTCACCATTGTATAATAAGCAAGCTAAATAAACTCCACTGAAATTTTAATAAATAAAGCAAATTATCACTTGTGTCACATTAAAAACGGCTCTTATGTTTGGTTTTGTGCAATGTTCTGTGATGCTGTATATCAAACTCTCAATTTATTTATATTTTAAGAAAAATAATATACCAACTCTTAACTGTGAATAAAATGGATAAAAAATTGAAAATTAGTGAGTTTCAGATGAAGAACAGCTATAAAAGCACTGTTCCATTGGATTTTTTTTATGTGCACATAGTTAAATTTTCTGGTCATGAATTGATTGCTAAAGCCACATTTGCCTGACACTTGGAATCTTCATTGGCAATAAAACTTTTATAATGTAAATTTGTCATGAATAAACAAAATATATTCAATCGCATAAATCAACACATACTGGTATATGTAAAGTCGATTTGTAAAATTTCAAATAATCTTCTTGCTATAAACTTACCGTTTTAATGTTTTATAAAACTTTGGAGCTGAGGTAAACAGATTTTTAATACTTTTTCTCTTTCTTTGTTGAGGGGAATCACCACCAGTATTTTCTGAAATAGAGTTGTCTCCCATTAAATTATAATTTGGATTCAGTACAATATTAAATTAAATAATCAAGCCTCGGAGAAATTATTTCCAATAACATTAAAGGTACACAACCTTGAAATCTGATCTTATTTTTGAACTAATGGATAATGACTGTGTTTATTACCAGTGATAGTAATAACAAATATCCTATTAAAATAACTTAACAATACCTTTCAGTTCTGATGCATCTGGAGGCCGCAAATGTTTCACCTGGGAGAATAATTCGTCCATTAATTTATTTTTTCCTTCTGTGCGAGACATTGCATTCCCGTCTACGTCTCTCCAACCTGCAGATGAAAACATGATATTATTTCTCTTAACCTTCAACATGTTGACGTAGTTTTATTCTAACTTAATTTTTTTTTCATTTCATTTCATTTTCATTTTTTTTTCAATATGTTTCTAAGAATGACAAATTTGTTTGTTTTTTTCATTGTCATAACTTCACATTTATTTGTCAATAGTATACACAATCTGTTGTATTCTATTGTTTAGTTTACTTTTATATATGTCATCAGTATATTTCTAAAAGCAACCTTCTAATGACATCCTTGATAATCAAATTCTTTTTTCTTTAACAGATGTCTGTTCAATTGTGCAAGAAAGACACAGGTGACTTTGTAACATAACTGGAGCAATATCTCACACAAGTAAGTGACCGGTGACTAGATAACATAACTGGAGCAATATTTCACACAAGTAAGTGACCAGTGACTACGTAACATCACAGAAGTAACATCTCTTGACACAATTTATATAAGTTATAAGTATTACAGATCTACTTGCCTAATGAAGTAAGAAAATATTTGGCTCAACACTGAGACAATAAATGTCATTTAAAAAAAAAAAAGACAGGACTATCAGTTGGTGAAAAAAAAATCACTTTAAAACTGGCTCTAAAAAGATATAGGCATAATTTCATATCAATTGATACAAGTAACTTACTTGATGGTACAGCATATGAAGGTTTTGCTGAAGAATATGGACTGTATCCCTTCATATTCCATGCTGCCACTCGAACATAGTATCTGTTACCCTTAGCCAGACCTTCAATCTCATACTCTAACTGTCTCATATTCTCCACAATGCTCTCTCCAGCTAATGGCATAAAGTCTTCAAAACAACTCCATTCAACTGTAAACAGAATCAGATTAATGCAATGACTGGTTTATTTTACTCCTGGAGGTAGTCAATGTTATAAAAAAAAATAATGGCAACCAGTACTCTCAATAGAGCACAGATAACATTTATGAACGCTAAACTAATGACAAATCAATGACTAGGACAAACAATATAAATAGGACAATTTATTTTAAAATTCTAAATACATGCTTCCTCTGATGAGTACATCAAATATCATAAAATATTATTGTAAAATAGTGTTAGATGTAATCATATAGAAAAAAAATACCACTAAGTAAAACCAAGATGTCATTTAACAATTTACATAATAAAGCTTTCAAGTTTCAGTGTAATACTACTGTACAATATATTATTTTTACTGATGTGACGTATAGAGGTACCAGACTTAATACACTTTAATTAGTCATAAATTTTATTAATTTCAAATTTTTCAAAACATGTTTCTCTTTATTTAACGAAGAAAAAAAAATTATCTGAAAAAAAATCTACTGGGAGCTATAAGACTTTTGACTAAATTCTAGATACCTTTATATTTAGTAACAACTGCACCATTATGATTGAGAGGCTCGTCAAATCGTACAAGTAAAGACGAACTACTGGCAACTGTCAAACTCACATAACTTGGAGGGTCGGGCATTCCTGAAAATAACAAAATGCACATTTCTATAATGCTATTAACAAAGAAAATCTGTATACAAATCTATTTCTTTAGGTTAAACTATATTCAATCTAATTTATTGTTTTCAATTTTAAGATGCTACAATAATTTTTGTAAAATCTTGTTAATTGCATTTATAAACAGATAGTAAGAAAAAATTACCATTTAAAAAATATTATTTGGTTTACAAAACTCCAAAATTATTTTACTTACGAATTGAGTCAATAAATGACATTTTAAAATTTTATCCAAATGCATTGATAGAAACATGTACCTAAATAATCTCTACCTTAGAAAGTAAACAGAGGTAAAGTGGGCTCGTTTGTATAAAGATAAATAAAGCAAGAGATTTATGGTATATTGTCCTCTCCCAGTTACTTGCAAAATCTTTTAACAATTGTGATTTGATAAGTAACAAAAAAGCTTCTTGTTGTTTCTGTTTGTTTAGTAAGGTGTCTTTTGTAGATACAGATAAGAGAAGTTTATGTAAAGAGGGTAAAAATTCCCTTCTCTGTACTTGTCCTTTCTTTTAATTCATCATTTATTATTTATCAACCTTTTTTTTGTTAGATGGCAAATGAATGTTGTATTTTTTTCAATCTTTTTCCTTTGCCGTACAAATTTGTAATATGAAACTTAAGTAACCTCAAAATGAGAACGGAATTTGGTTCTGTAAGAATACTGTTTGTATGAAAAAGCAAAATTACTTTAATCCAAATGAATAACAAGAGCAGTTGAATTCAAATTTCAAAATTCTATCTACATTTGAAAAATAAATCCAATATTTATAATGATAATTTACTCTCTTATACAAGGAGACCACTTTTTATTGTAAAGTATTTACCACAAGTAAATGATCAAATATTTGCACACGTAATTCTTTTACCCAAAATGAAGGTCTTATCCTTCAAAGTTTCAAACTTTATTTGAAATTCAAATGGATTTAAAATTTGACATATAATCAATATTAATGATATAATTTAGTCTTTTTTAAGCACCATTGTCAATCATCAATCACTCCATACATTAAGACCCCTGTTGTTAAAATTATAAAATGTCCATAAGTACACTTGAGCTTTAAGAGACCCATCAAGAACATTTTAGTACTATTCAAGATGTTTTATATCTTTATAAGTACCATGCTTATCCCTAAATAATAAGCCTTCAAATGAACAAGACCTGTGGGACTTGACTCGTCAAATCTAATTATCATGACCATACATGACGGACAAATCATACCAGTCTCAATACTTAATATGTTCAAATCTACGATTTTTACTAGTACAATCACATATGACTTTTTTTTTTCACTGATAAGCTTTATGTAGACAAAGTAGCAAAGCACAAATTATACCCCTGGAATCCAAACATTTTTCATGCCAAGAATAACTTGAACCTTTGAAAATCTACCTTTTACTTTGACTTACTTGCATGATCATATCCAGCTTTCATTCTTTTTAATAATTTGTGTCTGAACTCCCAGTGACTTAACTGCTTCTCATTCTCCTGAAAAATAAAAAAGTAACTTGCGTCAAGTTTAGTTAAATTATAAAATCTAGAAATCATATAGAATTATTTTTTTTTAAATGTATTTATTACCCAATGTTGTTGTGCTTCCATCCTGAAGTGAATGTCACTATATTTCAACATCTTCATCAATAGACCACATTAACAAACTAGATCATTTTAAGTAAATAACTTCTATGATCTAACGATTTTGTTTTTGTAAACAAAGTTTAAGGAATGCATCTCTTCCTCGTACAACATGTCCACATAGACAAAACATTATTTTTCAATTAGACATGAACAAAACTGTACAAAATATAAAAGCAAATAGATGACCTAATAATTCAGATTCAATTGATCTGGGCTTTTTTATTGGGAAATACAAGGGTTTACTATGTTATATTGGAGTTTCTGACCTTCAATTAATACAATTGAACGATTGATATTTACTTTACATTGCATAAGTGCAAATAGGCCTTATCACTGTGAGCCAATAAATAAATTGACAGTTCATTGCAGCCTAATTTATCATCTTTTATCTTTAGTAAAACTTTGAATTTAAAAAACGTGCAAAAAAAATCTTTCAAATTGAATTTTTATATGGGGATTATTCAAAGTTAAAGTAACTTCCATTATCTGTAAACGCTACACGATTTCCTCCATTTATAGGTACATGATTCAACTGAACAATACAAATGGGGAAATTTTACAGATAAGAGTTTTGTGCAACTTCTTTACATAGGGAAAGACTTTTGTTTGTACAACCAACACCAAATAGCATTAATCAACAAAATGCACATGGACTCAGTAATTAAATGCATTTTAAAACTAAATAAGCCACTTTTGACATCTTAAAGTGCATAAAAAAAAACAGTAACGTTACCAATTATGGAATATATAAAAATCCAAGCAAAGTTGATCGTCTTCTGTGTTATAATAAATCTTAGTCATTCTAACACCAACGGTCCACATGGCACGAAAATATTTTGTGAAAAGATTATCTATGATTAAAGGTGTCGTACATATAGTATTTTTATCTTTGATTATTCAATGGATTAACAACATAAACAAAAGAATTAAAGAACAGTTTTTCTATTGTTTTCATGTGTTGATTTCAAACATGGTTTTCCACACATCAAAACATTATTGTTTACACATAATTTAAAGTTATCAAGAAAGTGGGCTTTGGTGACAGATTAAGACATCTATCCCTTAATACTAAGTGATACCATCAAAATAGCTTTATCTAAAAGATTAAAACTTTAATTATCCAAAGTAAAGAAATATTATCAGCTATTTTAAAACAGTATATTTTACATTCAGATCGAAACACCAATATTACATAAATATGAACTATGTATTTTTGTTACAAGTCATTGTAAATGTATTATGCATTATAAATCTTTTCACCTTCCACTTATTTAATAACAGAATTATTGTTTAAATTGTTTTTAGAACTTTACTAACATATTACTTATCCTTTTAGTTCCCCATTAACTCAAAAGAAGTTTTAGCTTAAGCCAGTAAAAATATGACATACCTTTCTGAAGAACAAAAAGTTTAATATTTGTTTAAAAATGATAATCAATATAATTAAAACAAAAAACTGCTACATTATGTAAGTCAAACTTGGTGATGAAATTTGAATAAAATTGAAATAATCTTTCCAATTACACTTTCATGCAATATCTACAATTGACACTTGTAAAAGTACATTTAATTATAATATCTTACCAATTGACCTAATTAAATAAAAGGAATTTTAATTAATGATCACATTACTTCATTAATGGCTTATAACTTGTTGATTGACAGGTATCCGTTTTCAGACTTTTTACAGGTAAATTATGCAAATAATAATAACATTGCATATCCATTCATGTCATTTGATTGACATGTAAAATCATAATATATCAATTATGTAAAAACTTACATAATCACTTCAACTAAATATGCAAAATGTCAAAATCTCAGAATTGATCAGTATAACTTGAACAGCAAAGTGAGAATTTAAAACAAAAATTAAAAAGAAAATACTGCTTTAAAAAGTTGATAAATTTTATTTGCAAAATCCAATTTGAATCAAGCTATAGTTTTATATTGAACAGTATAAACATCTGGTCGTTTTTGAAGGACCTACTGTGGACTGAACCAAACAGTCATTTAAAAGGAGAAAATTAAAACATTTTGATGAAATAATATGCTTTGACAATAATGTTATTTTAACAAGGTGTTCCATGCTGATCATCACAATAAACATTTGATAGAATCTAAATTATTATTATGAAATATAAATAGTCTTTTTTCATATCTAAGGTAACAGTTGTTAAGCTTATTTAATTAAAGGTATAATTTTGACCTACTACACATTGAACCCATGACCCTTAGTAGGTTTTGAGCATAGTAGTACCATCATCCTAGGAATGTGTCAATACATTGGATAAAATAAAGGTGAAGACTTTCTGTGGATAAAGGCAGATGTTGTATGACAACAGAACATTACAATACAAGTAAAATCTTAACCAAGATATAACACTGAAATGATCAGTTCCACTTCTTAACCCTCTGAAGGTACTCTGACTTCCTCCTCAAATAAAAACTGATAAAACAGTAGTGGTGCTAATCACCAACAATATATCAATTTTTCATCATATTTGAATAAAAAGTGGAAGATATTTTCAGTTATCTCCCCTTGGTATCTTATTTAGAAAAATAAAGAAGTTCTAAATAAAAGCATCAAACTTCAAATTAAATTTTACTAAATGTCTGAAGCTTTTACCATTACTACAAACTTCTAAGTAAATATTTCTGAGATTTATTTCAGACAAGAGAAGACAACTCACCTTTTGTTGCGTAGTTGAGAGAGATCCACTGCTGGCTGAAGCATTGAGAATGGCTGCTGATAAATCTACCACCCGTTTCTCTGCATCCATTACCAGTTCATCTAACTTGGCTGATCTACTGTCTATCCTCAAAACTATAATAACAAATAGGAAAAGTTTTCTATTAATTTAAGATATCTTTGCTTACTTTGTCAGTATATGTATAACAATTGTCCAAGGCATTCACTAAAACACTTGTTCGAAAGGCTGAAGTTTTCTGAACATCCAAAATTACTGTGGACTAATGTTTTTGTGGTTAACCAATAAACTTAGGCAAAATTTCCACTAGCATTTCAGTACAGAATTAATCAAAACCACAACACTAAGTATCAAAAAAATTACTATTTTTCCTCAATCCACAAATACTGGTACCAGATATCAGGAATATAAATATATTGGTACCAGGTATCAGGAATATAAATATATTGGTACCAGGTATCAGGAATATAAACGAATCCAACAGTATCTAAGACACTTTTTTGTTTCCACTCAGAGTTCAGCTTCCACACTCATATCATCTGAACAGTAACAGTAGTTAAACTAATAAATTCTTTTCCAATACCAAATTTTTGTGAAACAAATTCAAATTTTCACACCTTTTTACATCGTAACCGACTAATTTTGCATTGGATACAAAGAAACAAGCCATCCACTTACAAATACACATTAACTTAATAGCATTATAGTTATAACAGAATTGCCAAATTCTCTTTGTTATTTACCATGTATACAACATATTCCTTCAATTGGAAACTAAATAAAGGACATATAAATTTGAAAAGAATTATTACTTGCCAAAGGGGGTGTAATAAATATATACCTAATCGTAAATATATTTCATATGTATAACGGTGATATAACGTTAAAGTGATTTGAAACATTACTTTAGCCCTGGGCTTTCATAAGTTGACCATGAATTTTGGACATGTATACAAAATTTCCGATCTTTTTATCATAACAAACTTTTTTGTATTAGTTTAATTTATTAACCTCAGCAACTTAAGATAAAATAATTGATGAAAACGCAACACTATCATATTCTCAAGTGCTTTTTGTTAAAAAGTATATTTTATGATTTTCTGTTCAATAAATTAGAAGTTAACAAGACTTTCTACTCAATAAAGATAAATCATATTGCAATTATCATAAAATACATTTAGATGTCTAAAATGACATTAATAAGTTTCAAGAGAAGACTTACTGCTTAAGGTTAAAACTTCCTAAAAGCTCTGCAAATGTTCCCATGAAATTTGAATGAAAGAAGAAAGTAATGACCAAATTTGACAACAAAATATATCTTAGGAGGAATAACCTACAAAGTTCTAAGAATACAAATACACTTTTTGTAATATTTTCTTTTAATCTATGAAGATCACAGACATTTTTGACTAACTAATCCAAAAGTTATAGTGTAAGGCATGTTGTAAGTGATCTAAGAAATATGCATCATATATTTCCTACTGACAAATGGGCATTTAAGTTTAATTGGGTACAAAACTCTCCAGTTAATTACTAAGAATTTGTAATTTTCATCACTTAATTATTAAGAATGTCTTCATTCTTAAATTAAAACATGATTTAAAGTGTTTTGTTTTGCTGCGTAAAGGAGTGTTTGTTTATCCGGATGATTGTTCAATGTTTGTGGTATGAGATAATTCAAAGAAACAAACAAAATATTACAAAGTTATTTCACATCATAACTAGCTAATGACCACAAAAATTCTCATTTTTGGCAGATTCCTTTACTCTTAAATATTCTGTTTGAATGGCTTGTAATGTAAAACTCAAGGCATTCCAAAATTGATCTAAATTATGAAATGAAAGTTTATCTTTGATTTTCAAACACTAGAAATAACAGCACAAAGAATTGTTGGGCCATATACTTAAGTTTAATTAAATACAAGGGACCCATCTAACATAATTTGAAGAATTGAAAAATATGAAACATTTCAATAAGGGAAAGCTTGATTTCAAACTTCAAAAACTTTTGTATAGAAGTATACCCAATCAACCATAAGGAAAAGACCAGGACTGACTAGGCTTATTGAATGAACAAAGAAGAAAGTAAACTTACACATAGGACTTTCTCTTGCACCATAACTCAGCAGTAACTTAGCCATTGGAATATTATTGGTCATCACTGCTACATCAAGAGGAGTTAATCTCTCACTGTTCAAACTAGAAACAAAATCACAGGATTAAATTTATACATTGGGACATATCTAAAGGGAGATAACTATTACATATTTACCACACATTTTTATAATATAAATAAGAAGATATTTACAATTGAATTTTCTTATATGTTGATAAAATCATGTAATGCACAAGTTAAAGTTTTGAATCATATTGACAAGATTTCACTGTACTATATATATATATATATATATATATATATAAATGAGAAAAAAAGACATATATTGTTCCTAATCTTCTTAAAGGACAGATTTTTACAAATTGAATGCCCCCTCCCTAAAAACCAAATATTATTTAAAAAGCTCAATAAGTATGTTAAAAAAAATTCTATATTAAAATGTACCATGATTACTATTAGACCAACAGTCAAATTGGTTATGGATTTTTTTAAACAGATTTTTTCAGGAAATATGGAAAAGCATTTAAAGATGGGGAATATAAAAAAGCATGAATACATGGAATATGAGCAAGCATTTAATTTAAGTAGACCTACCTATTAACGTTAACAGTGTGACTTTCCAGTATAGCCTTGACAGAGTCTATGTCTTGTTGTTCTACCACTTCAAACAAAGCTGTAATGGACAAAGTATTCAATCTAAAAATCGGTTGAACAAAACCTACATACAATACATATCATCCATTACAATTTACCTGTCTTTGTCATTTCAAATCGTGTTTCCAGGTGCATGATAATTACATAATGCATTTCCACTTCATCTCAATTTAAAATCGTGTATTAAATTTATTCAGTTTGCTTTGTGTTGTGAATTTAAAAGAAGTAACACACAGGCTATCAAAAGAAATGCTCATTAAGCTAAGGCCTTGCAAGACCTTCATGAGTAGTCAAGGTCGTTGAAAAAAAACCTCGTCCTCTAATTAAGAAGGTCTAAAAGATATCAAAGAATCTTGAAAAGAGAAGAGTATTTGCAACTAGCGATCAGCATTTTTAAAACAATTGATTTTCATTAGCATGATAAGTGATGATTAAAAGATATCTAAAATGTGCTCAACATGCTCAATGTACAAAGCTAGCAATACAAAACAACAGACAATTACACGAGAGTTTCCAACCAGACCGTTCAGTCTGTTATCTTGACTTCCCGTACACAAGCTAGTCTGAACACCTCTGACAAGTATACTTTTATGATTTTTTAGAATGTAAAAATATTATCTATAATCAAATAATATCACAAAACATACACCACATTAATCATTATAATCTATGTGAAGCCAATTAATTATTGTTTAATTTGACAATTTTTTACCTTTACACGTATAAAACACCTTTGGGCGGAAAATATGTCTTTTGTTCCTTACAAAGCTTAGTCATCTCAACATGCTGATAATATTTAAATTTACCAGAATCAATCTGATTGGCTTGTACGTGTTATTATTGATTTTTTAAATAATTCTATGGTTTTATTCATGTTTTACGTGACTAAATATATAACACGATCGATTTCTAACAATGAAACATCTTAGATGAACTAATTAAGGGATAAAATTACAAAATACTATAAAATTAATCACAGTATGATGTAACTTGGAAAGTAAATGATTAAGTGAGAAATTGAATAAATGAGAATATAGGTTATAGGACAATGATATAGCAAACCAAATAACCAAATAAACCTATAAAATTATTCTGGACTAAATAAAATTTACTAAAAATGTTGTATTCCTTGATGAAATCTTTATCATTTACTTGAAACACAAATTGAGGTTACTAGCAACAGCCTACCCCCTCCTAAAAAAAACCAACACCAAGCTTACACCCCCATTAAAGAGAAAAGTCCAAGTTTTTAAGGCCAACCGGGTGAGATCAGATTTTAATTTCAGAGGCACTTTTTCCTTTTTATGTATGCCATCAAGAACTCTAACATGGGGTCACATTGCAACTTGACCTTAATTCCTGTTAGGTACTCCTGAATAAAATGATGTTTATCAGTATGAGAAATCATTAAAGAGATTGCATAGAAACATATACAAAAACAATAAAACTTACATGAAGCATCTCCAGATAGTTTCCCTCTATCAGACCTCCGTCTCTCATACATCTTATGTGGAGACAGAATGTCCGTATCACTGCTTGTAGACCCTCTTTTCTTTGCTGCTGAAAAAAATTATAGATATGAAATATAGTTAGGACTAAATCACTAAAAGAGGGATCCTTACATGTTCCAATATCCTTTCAATATCTTATACACTTGTTCAAAAATCATTTTCTAGTCAAATGCACATGTTCAAGAATAATCTCAATATCTCATGTATACACATATTCTGATATCCATCTAATGTCTCATGTACATGTTCAGATATCCTTCAGTGGTAAAATAGCCATCTTCACTATTAATGTTAAATAATCTGCAGTTTCAGAGTAGAAAAGAAGGAATTATTGAGAGGCAATTGTTTGGATAAATTTTGAACTTAATAAAACTATTAATGATTTTCAACCATAAATCTTATTTTGGTCGGGCGCAAAACCGTAAGTTCTCTTTTAGATAACTGAATGGAAATATAATCTTAAATGGGTATTCTTCACAAATAATTTCCAAAGCCATCAATTTTATTCTATTCATTGAGAGTTGTGACTATACCCAAATATACAAGATTCTTTTAATAGTATACCTCACTCTAATATTGCTCTCAACTTACCTGCTAGTTTCAGCAAAATCTTGCACAAATATCGTAAAATGAGTTTATCTTGAAACATTTGTTACTTCTATCAGTATGATGCAGATGTATGAAATCATTTATTTAAATACTGTCCCACCCTTATAGCGACATATTTATTTAATAAATAATTAAAATTATTGTGATAAACAACTGTTTCTAATGGTTAAGTCACCTCAGATAATTTTTTTAACGCAAAAAGGTAAACGACCAGTGTGTTTGGTGTACTTTGTGCACTTTAAGATAGATGAATAGACCATAATAATTGCATGATGATACCGCTGTAAATAATTAATTAATAACGTGAAGTCAATTTTACAAATGGAGTCACTTACAACAGAGTTGTATTTTCAATGACGTAACAATTAGCCATATTTTAGCTTGTACACTGAACTAAACGATTTAATCATTATAAAATAGTTTTAGCAACGCTATATTATTTTGTTTATTATTTGTATTTCGATGTTATGAACGTTGTTGTCATACATACTTCTATGAAAACAGCGTAATTAATAGATATCTGTATTAGCTATGCTGTATGTGCATTCAGCATGTCAGAATATTAAATGTATTCTACGATTTTGAAATCAAAACTGAATTCAAAATATTAGAAACAACAAACAAGTTTACGTGCAAACCAACGTCAAAAGTTCAATTTTGTGACTAAACATTTCTTTCAAAAGCAAAAACAAAGCCTCTAAGCCAAAACAAGTTTCTAACCTTGTACATAGTTGGTATCTCGTGGAGGTGTCGCGTTTGTAATCATACCACTTTTTGTTATTTTTATATCACATGAGAAAAAATGCAACAAAATTAAAAACCAAGCCATTTTGTGTAAGAATGTCTATACATTAGGTAAAAGGAAGTTGATGAGCAATAGATGTTTAAAGGCATACAAAAGTTATCCTGATATATTGACATACAAATGAGTTTGCTTCCTCTAATAACTCTCCCCATTTCTGAATTCTCTATCTTAATTTACACATGGAAATAATTTCATATCATGGTTTTTTAAAAATGCATTATTTTTAGGCATTGATTTTGTTTTACAATCTGCAAACGCCACAAACATGAGAATTCATAAAAACTGTGAGTGCATTTGTTTCTAACCCGAAATTTTGTCATCGATGACTATCGTTTAGTAAACGTTAAGCTGCTAGAAACAAATGCATCGTTTAACAAACTTAATCGGCCCCACGTTATCAGACAGAAATAGATTACACTCACGCACTGTAAACAAACAGGTAAAAATACGGGAAATAAATAACCAAGAATTTGTGAAAACAACACGTGCTCGTAATTATTTAAACGACAGATGCAGAAACAAATGTATCGTTTACACGTCTCAACGATAAACGATCAACGACTACGCGACTATTTTGCGCGTACATCGTTTATGTAAACGATGTCAACGTTGACCAAAAAATGTAAGAAACAAATGGATTGAACGACTACGCGCGTACTCGTTTACATCGTTTAGGTTAGAAACAAATGCGCTCTGTATCTCCAGAAAAGACGAGACACTTCTACAATAAAAAAATTCCTTTGTTAACTTTCCCTTTTTCTATAAGACGTTTCCTTTATAAATGTGACTATAGCTAATGACCTTTGGACTTTACACTCAATTGAGTTGTCTAATGTATAAACATCATTATCACTATTTTGTGCATTTTTCCTTTGATCTTTTTTTGTGATAATTTTTTATACTATGCTACTCGCTTGAGATGAAACCTATTGCTAAAAACTAAGGAGGCACGTGGCGTTGCTAATGAAATTGACATCGTCATCATAAGTAAAATAGCGATAAATAGATTATCATTGGTCATTTTAACTCAATTGCTTTTCTCGCTTTCGCTGTACGGGCTCAAGCAAGAAACCCAATCTCGTTGAGATGATCAACCATAATCTATTATTATCTACCATAAATTCAATGCACTTTTGAATCTCGAGTCACAAATCATGTTGCATTGATACCAAGTTGAAAATGTATAACTTGTTAATTATTCATTAATTTAGATGATTTTAGTACAATGATATTTGAAAATGATACATATGAATCTTTTTATTACATTTAGTGCACCTAAATTGATTACTTTAATTATAGATTCTCATTATTAATTCAAACATTTATTTTAGTGCTGTCACATATGACATAAAACTCAAGTTCATTAACTTGTACTTAATTTAAAAAAAATGTTTACAAAGAGGATGGCCCCATATCAACATAATCAAAAACTGTCAACAGGCTTCCAATTAGTCCTCAAGCATATATATGAAAGACACTATTTCAGAAATTTCAAAACTAAGCTGAAAAAGTTGTATCTTGTGAACATCAAATGATGTTATAGTACTTTTTGGTTTTCATATCTAAGGGGTCAAAACAGGTGCCATGTCACACTTCCCCTTTATTTTATAAAAGTGGTTTCTTTCTCTACTGCAAATAGTGTACCAGTAATGGAAGCAAGACAGGGTAGTGATTCTATTATCTCTATATCTTTTTCACTTATATATCTCTTGAAAAAATTGTTTCCCTTGAAACCCCAAACACACCATAGAGAGTACACAAATATATCATCCCCAAATTTTTATTTTTTAAAATAAAACCACCATTCTCTATATATACTGTGAATTCTCACAACTTATTTCAAACAGGCTACTCACCTCCATAGATCTCTTTTAGAAAGTGATTACAAAATTTTGATAAAACCAGCTCCAATTTGGCCATTATTTATAACTGACTTAATTCAATTAAATTTTTAATAATTCTTCTTAAACTTTTGATGAAAAACAAACAATCTTACAATGAGTCAGTCAACTTAATAGTTTTGGCCAAATAATTCGGCTTTGTTCTCCTAAACATACATTGCATTCTTCAAACGATTATGTTTAATTGATATTTTAACGTTATTTAATCCAGATTAATATCAATTATTAAACAAGCCTGTATACATCTCAGATTTCATATTAAACCAACAAGATCATATTTTTAAACAAAGTGTGATGACGATTCAAAAATAGTTTTCTGCTCAAGTTTCAAATTAACTCATTCAACTTACAGACGAGTATTTTGGATCCACGATGAGAAGACTGGTATCCATTCATGTTTCTGAGTTGAGCTGGTGCACTCGGGGAAGGTAACAGACCAGCGGGGGTATCTCTGGATGGTGACGTATCATTGTTCTGTGACATAAATATCTTTATTGTTCTTCCATCACCACTACAAAAGAACAAAATCATATATTACACTCAATATTGGATTCATAAAAAA